>QNGE01000977.1:57147-122285 GCA_008508345.1 Paragonimus westermani | reverse complement strand
TGCGAAGCGATTCTCATTCGAACTTACCAACCGACGTTATGTGCACAGAAGTGGTTGAAACAACCGGTCGGGTTGCCATGGTCATGATTACATAATAACTGGTGTGCTTGTATGTGTGTTTAGTCCCTGTGTGTCGTTAAATATTTGTTGTATATAACTGGCATGTTTTACGTTTGCGACTGATGAGAGTAAATGAAATGTTAACATATCGCAACATGTCTTCTTTCTGCTCTGATGAAGTGGTTAACGGGAGCTCAGTGTTTCAGACTTATATCAGGCTTGTGCGAAACGGCCTGTGGCATTTTGCGTGTCTGTTACTAGCTCACACACATTACATTCCGTACAAACTACACGTGTTCAAAAAACAAGTTTGTAATTTTCAAAAACTCTTGTGATTAGGAAACTGCTTTTTCTCCACGTTGGAGTGCCATACGTAATTTAAACGATCCCGGACACCGGATTCCAAGCTGTCGGCGAGGTACGTACAAGCTCACTTGAAAGGATGCAGACTTCCTAGTAGGCTTTCGTAGATGCTCCATTTGAATCCCCACTCCTATAACTAACTTGACGTTGAACACGCGTGCACTAGTGACAAGGGTCTCGAGCATGACGTTTTGGGAATTCTGTGTCTCTTGGTGTGAGCTTGCGGGTACCTCGCCAATAGGTTGGAAATTCACCCAGCCCAGTTTTGATTGCACCCGTCCTAATGTAACTTTATGGTCTAGTTCCTAAAGATCGACATTGAAAGGGTGCTGCTATCTATACAACCGATATGCAAATAATTCTTACAAAGCACATTGAACAGTGTTTTTTGAGCACAGTATATATTAGCTTGTGGTGTAACTCTACCGTTTGTGGAGTAGTTGAGCACCAACAACCTGTGGGTATGAAGTAATCAAGTAGATAAGAGGTCGCACTTCAGCTAAGACGTTGTGCAAAAGGTAGCCCTGCGTTGACCGGTTGAGAGCTCAAAACAAGTCTGTTTTCTCTAGTTCTTATTTTTCACTCTCTCAGCACGTCAGAATAGTCCGTGGAGTTGAAACCATATCCAATGTTTGTTGGGAACGCTCACTAGTGCCGTCTCTTCATAATTCTGGTCTTTTCCTTCAGCTTGGGTTTGCCTTGTATACGAATGAAAATCCAATAAACCATTGCTGCAGCGATCACCTGTAGCCACCCATCCTCATAGTGAATGGCTGAGTTATTAACTATGGGTCAGCAGACATTGTCATCTTTCTTTCAGGTTTCCATAGACCGCAGTTGGAAGAAATATCAAGCTGCCCTATGTTAACGGTGTTAAACGTAAGAGAGTAACTAGATGGAAATAAGGTTATATGTTGAACCACCGAGCCTGTTGGATGCCGCGTGTTTTCCCTGATTGTACTCTCGAATGTTATTTTCAAAGGATATGTAGCCAGTGTAAACTGTCGTACCACACTGTGTGCCTGTTTAGTACAAAGCGCTTTTGAGACACTTAAAACGTTTGATGATTGAAATGTTTAAATTTTCACCCCGTTCACTTCAAGTATTCTTCTGGAGCACTTTGTTCTTCTCTTATAGAACCCCCTAATTACCTTCACAGGCTAGAATTTAATGATCCGCACCCGTCCTTATTTTCCTCAAATTTCCAGTGGTTCCTTGTTCGGAGGCAAAATAGCCGAAGTTCAGAACTTACAGCCGACCTACTTGTTGAGCGTACGGCTCGACCGTTAGCTCTCACAAATGTCTTGCTCCAGTTAGTTCTATTCGAATCGACGCTTCCTGCCTTACGTTTACATATTCCTTGAGTTGGTAACAGTTAATCAGTTAGCAAGGTCTACGCAGCTCAACTTGTCGGAGTATCATATGGAGAAATTATTCTCACTCTAAAGATAGTCAAAGGCCTGTTCCGTTACCATCCATCACTTTTCTGTCAACCACCTGGGACTGGTATCGTGCTTATAGATGGGGACTGGCATACCGAGTTAATTGATTTTTTTAAAGGACTCTTGAGATTTGCTTTTGACTTTCCGTTCGAACCAGTTGACCATGCTTCTGTGCCTGTGTTTTGGTCATCATCCTCGTTAGTGCGAAATTCAGTCATTCGGCGTCACAACCACCTGGCATCTTTCCTTCTGATCACAATCGGATGTTCAGGCTGACCATCTGATAATTAACTACAGATAACGGGGTTACGAATGGAATGTTCACCCACGTTGGTTGAACTGTTCTTACTCTAACCACGCGTCGTTTGTGCCGTCGTTTCTGCGCGCTTCAGCAGTGCCTCGCGAAGTAAAGTCAACTGGCCGCGGTTAAATATGTTGTTCGCTACAGATGACCTAGTTCTCTGGTATTCTGAGTCCACCATAAAGTTAACATCTGCATCGAATGACTTAGGTCAGCGTTAGACTGTCAGCCGGAAACCCCCTTTAATTGTGAACATTTCCTCAAAATCCTCAAGGTTGTTTGTTAATATCGGTCAAATTCGACTAATTGAACATCTTACTCTATAAGTCACAGTCCCGTAGCAGGCTTAGGAAGCGTTTACGAAATTCAATGGCCAGAATTGAGATTCAATTGGCTGGTGTACTCGCATGTATTTCAGGATGTTACTTGGTTTTATACCGGCCATTATACTCATTTTCGGATCTTAGCCGTTCCGTCGTGCCATGTCTCAGGCTGCCGTTGGTTTCGACAACAGTCCATGAAATTTCGAAGTGATACATAAATACAACTTTGTAAGACAAAACAGGAAATTCTTTTCCCCACTCCAATGAAATTCATACGTAGTCAACGGCTTTTATAATTACTTGGGGTGCCTGATTCATATGTGAGAATGAAAACAAGTCAAGTAGGTCGTCAAACGTCACAGAAGTGGAGTGAACCACTAGAGGAGGGAGGAAGTGTTGTTGAATGCGTTGGAATGTCACACATGCTTGCCATGAGACGCGTTGCCGGTGTCAGGTGACTCACTTTTGCCTGGGTTTCAAGGGGCTGTGGGATGGTTGTCCAAGGAAGGTGAGGGTTCGTACGAGCTGTTTTTGTAGAGTCTGGTAGAGTCTGAAGGTAATTGTCTCGGCCATTGATAACAAAGCACTCTGACAGCTCTGAAGTGAACTTGACGAACCTTGTGGAGGATTCGAAAAGCTTCATCTTGATGGTCAATGCCAGTTAGGTTGGAACCAGTCGCACTGGAAGTGGGCTTTCTGGGACCGTTGCGAAGCCATTTCGAGAGGTGCTCACGAGTCTTTTTCACAACCTCCTTGTGGTTCTCCTAACAACAGATGAGAGAATAAACATAAAAAGTCGAAGGAAACCTAGACAAGGTATCTTTGAAGTTTGACACCAGTACCGGACAGGTATTGGACGACGCGATAACGTGTATCGCTGGGTAGGCATTATCAACTGCATTAGACACTCGGCGGACGATAATTCCACTTATAACCTCACCAATGTATGATAGAGTGATAAAAATAGGCTTTTTATCCTCCTTCTGAACGGTTTCATGCTTCGCTTTTGACCGCACCCTTCTCTCCAGGAATTATTGAATATATTTATTTTGGCTTCGCGAACCTCGTATGTGCTGGAGTTCATCGTGTAGGTTATCTGACATAAATGTTTTGAGCTTTGTTCTTTAAGTAAGTCATGCTCAGCTCGTACTTAATCGGAACAGATGGGAAAACGCACGTACTGGGCAGTCCAAGTATTTTTCCTATGGACTGACTTTTGAACTGGTCTAATCCTTTCTGCGAAGCTTTGAAACATTCAGAAATGTTAATCAATTGTTTGTTCCCGCTCAGACGGTCAATACAATGTCGGGATACGCACGGTCGTAGTTAGTTGGTGGGATCTGGGTATCATTGTTATCGCTTATCAGACAAAAGATATCGTTTTTACGCAGTACCTATAAAGAGAGAGCACTTATTAACGACGTGACGTAGTTCACTGGTCCCCAATTTGGCCATGGATATGTCTTTGAGCATTGGAATTTGCGAAGAACCGATTGGTACGTCATCATTTTTACTTGCGGAGCTTCTCATCGAATGGAAAGTGGACGTTTGAAAGTGGAATAATAATAGCTCCTTTAGTATGGGGATGGAAACGCTGTCTTCGAGTTGACTGTTTCCAATATAAACATAGAGGTTATCAGTAGTTTCCCTTAGCGGCGGGTTCTTGAGTAAGGAGGTTACATGTAAGGAGACCATTGTGTGCTTTTGATATTCACTGAATCAACCGCATCGACGAAGTCAGAAGTGTTTTCTAAACCGAGTGAAGTCGGTTACGATGTGATTGGTTCCAGTCGCAACTGAACTGATACGGATAATTGTACATGTCAAGAGTCACCCTCAATGGCACTCCGTCTTTGTGAACCACAGAAACAACCACGCAGTCGAGAAATGACAGTCCCTTTTGGTCTGATGTGCTCAAAGGTGTGTGCGTCAACCAAATCTGATTGTTTCACCTCACGAAGTAATTTGGGTAGCTTCTTCACTATGGCTGCTGTTTTATCCCTGTCATTTTCCGTCCCGGTAAACTTTGATCTGTATGGAGGACGTTTTGTCGACGTAATCGGTTTTATCTAATAGACTATTGTCGGATCCTTTCTCCGGTTTCATCAGCAGAATGTTCGTGCTAGTTTGCAGCCCCCTTATAACGTTTAAGTTTCCCTGTTTTAATAGAAAGTAATTCGGTACCTTGTCATCCCCATGTTTATAGCATGCATTTATCAGAATAGATTTGCAGTGTTCCGCGTTAGATTATGAAAGTAGACCGAGTCCACCCAGTTGTTGATGTAGGTTATGTTTATATATCGGACAGCAAAGTTTTGGGTCTAGCGATAACACGTCTAACATAGTCCGACTCTAAGTGACAGGCGAGTAATTGTGAGCTTACCATTCGGGATTGTTGCAAACTGAGCTTCGTGTGTTACGGGATTTAACTCATCAGTCGACTTAATTCCTTTCTTTCCCACTCGCCTTTTTATTTCCGACTGCAAGTACTACTTAAACACACACATATCCATTTCCGGGAATAATTTGACAGCACCCAAACTCTTGCTGGATACGAGTCTTTTTCGTTCTTAGCATGACGTTGGAGGGACTCGGTAAGGGATTGTGTGTTACACGGACATGAAACATTCCAGCGAAACTTCAGGAGTTCTTTTTTTATTAGTACACTCATTGGGATATCGTATAACAATATTTTACTCTCCGATTCTGGTGCCACACTTCACGAACTCGTTAGGTTGTTTCGTTAGCGTTGGGTTCTTGGACTGTTTCAATCATTTCCACACTCCCATAGAAACAGTCCCATGCCTGGCAAAAGTCGTTATGAATTTTAAAGGACTCTTTAGCCCAAAGGACGTCAGATATTAGACCTTGACCACATTGTCACTGGGACGCATTGTCGTTTTTTCCATGCATCGGCAGTTACGTCGAAGAATGTGCGGTACGACAGATGCTGCGCTGCTATACGGAGTGAGTGAACTGATTGATAAAGACTGTACACTTTCACTAGCTCGGTTATCGCTTCCGAACTCATACTTCCCAAATACGTGCCGAAGGACTGGTTTTGCTCACTCAGTCAGTCTATTTGATACCGGTTGACTGGCGAAGAACGGTTGTCGAGTACTGGGAGTTTATTGACACCTCTCGCACCGATTGGCTAGGGTTCTGGTCGATAGAGCTAAAGTAAGTGTACACATTCGTTATAAACCCTGGATCTAACTCATCAATAGACATATTCGCGACGTCACAAGCGGCGAAAACTGGGAACTGCATTGCGTGATTTCATTCTCCTCGTAGACACTTGGTCAGCTATGTTACAAGCTGTTGAAATGACGTCAATCAAGTAGATGAAACAGTTACCAGTCTCCAATGGCCCGCCATGCAATAGCAGAAATAAGGTCAGTGCCAACCGAACCTTATACCATCGCTTTGACGACGAGAAGTATGTACCATAAAGACCAACCATACCGTTTGCTTGGTTCAGCGTGGTTCACATTTCTTCCACATGAAAGCCAAGTAAACGGGTGTCGCTTACATACTCAGCACCAGCCCACGTATTACCAGTCAAAAGCTCCACCTTTAGATTCCGCAACTTCCGAATGCTGCTTCCAGAACGTCGTCCATCACCGTAGGAAAGTAAAGAGGAGGTCAGGCACCGCTACTTATAGTGAAGATGGGTTGCCCAGGAGTGCACAGCCTGAACTCAGCGTGGATACGCAGTGACTTCAACAAATTGACACTCTTCACTAGGACAGATCTGCGATGGAGGCGGCTCTAATCAGTACATCTTTAGGCCCAGGAATGCTATTACCGTTGGTTGTGAAGAGAATAGTTGACGCTGCGGTGACTGTTGCAAAGTGAAGTTATGATCGAAACGCTTTCGATATTGTCGGAATCGTGTCTGTTATCCTCTTATCTGGGCCACTTCGTGATTCAGGCATCATCACATCTTGAGCACCGTGACGAGTTTGGATGCAATAGAGAAGAAGTTACCACCTCCGTAATGTTTTGATGCCTCTTTTGAAGACGGGAATGACTGTTGGTAAATGCTAGTCATGATACATCTTTTCAGTCTCCCATGTGGAGCTGAAGAGTAGCTAATTCATGGTTGGACTTTCTGATAACATCTCTAGAACGAGATAGAGGAAAAAGTTCTGGACGGTTTCTATGCAGACTTTTTGTTGATTTGCATTTCGGTTTACGGTGGCGCTTACTCCACACGTGGCCGAAGGAATTAGTCAGCATTTGTTCCTAACTTCTGCTGAATTAGACGAAATCCATATCTGCCATATTTACGGTGCGCTTTTGGAATCGAATTCTTCGTAAGAGGTTCTCACAGAGGTTGAGATTTCTGCGCAGCGTTCGTCCGGATCACACTACTGTCGTGACTCAGGCAGTTTACCTGTCAGTGCTGTTTAGTAGGTGTTTCGTTCACTATTGTCGCTCATGAACAGATTATTTCTGAGCAAACGGTTAAACAGAGGTGGTTACTTTAGAATGGACGACAGTCTGTAGTGGAACAAGGTCCCTGATAACTGATGTGAACATAAACATTTGGCACCCAAGGTTGAGTTGCACAAGATAGTCTCCGCATTGCAGCTTTTTGTACCGGAATACGAAACGCGACAGATGGAGCTCTTGAGAGGCGCATAATTGCAATAGCCGATCATCCTTGTCAGTGCTTCTCACCCTAACAATGATCATATCCCCTAGCTGCTATTACTATGGAGTTATGTGACCAGTGTGTACTTTATTATCGCCGGAGGCTCCACAATGACCAAGCGTTTGGTTTATATAGGCATGGGGCATCTTAGGAGACATTGTTAACGACATCTGAACCATTGCCTGTGGGAACATGTGCAAATACGACAACTATACAACACCGTTGTGGTCTGTGTCCATCGGCTTTGACCGGGTCTAACGTCACGTAGGCGGCCGTGGTTTATGATCCAGACAGTTAAGCGTTACAGCTGACTGCATCTTCTTCTCCAGATTTTCTGTTAAATTCGGTTTCACCGTCACCTGTGACCCATGGACAACAACACCGATTTATAACATTATCAACAAACAAATTCAAATGTACGCCAATGATTGTATTGTGAGGGCTCGTTTTGGAGATGCAGCTCACATCCAGTTTTAGACTCAGGGGACTGCAGACCTTGAAGGCAATGGTGTTTACCGGTTGTCTGGGCTTGGGAAGAATGTGAAACTGGATGGACTAGTCTGTCATGCTAACGTTACCTCTTGATTCTTCCCGGTCTTTCACGCCACGGAATGAGGTTGACTTGATGGACCTCACCCGGAGTCTCTGACTGAAAACTCTGACCCGAGAGACAACAGGAGACGGGGTTTTCTTTAGGAACTGTGTTTCAAGCCAGTAACTTAGGAACCCGACTCGCCTGATGCCGAGAGGGTGCGGCGTATGAGATATTGATATCTAATTCTGGCCACTGTTGCGTACTGTCGTTGTATACGAAGCTGCTTCAGGCTTTTTCATTAAGCCGAAGTTATTTCGACCGCCCGCAATCAGGGGGGGGACTGAAGTGTTCTTTTTAGTTGTCTTATCCGGAAGACAGCGGTAGCACAGGTGTGATAATAGTTCTGCTGCACACCGTTACGATCGTGTGCCGCTTCCTAAGCGCGTATACCCTGTTAGTACTGCAGCGTCTAATCCTATAAGCACAACTGCTTTTCGTCTGACAGTTCTGTTTTGGCCTTTTTGACATAGTTGTTCTCGAAGGTACTGAGACCCTAGTTTATGTGGTCCTCCAGACCGTGGTGCACAAGCTTGTTCACCACATCAATATTGCAGATTAGATCAAACCACTGTTGTTAGATGGTTTATTGTTAATGAACTACTTTACGAAGCAGTCGGTTCACCATTACACATTCTGGAAAGACGCCTGGAACGCTGGTCGGACCACTTTTAACTGCAAGTTACCGGACGCTTCGTCACTTTTTCTGCCTTGTGAACCCGGCTGTTTTGCGTGGTGTATCCACCGACCCCCTCAACAAGGCAGGGATCCAAGAGAAAGCTCGGGTGAGTACGATCATGAACCTAATATTTTGTTGTATTTGTCGCTCTTCCTTCTGTTGAAACAATGTCCCTCACCAAATACAGGTGACAGACTGGAATATTTCACTCAAGATGAGCGCGCATCACCGAGTTAAACAGTACCAAAGTGAAACGTCCAGAACACCCAAACGAAACATTGCAACTTTCTCTGCCATTGAAAAACAGTCGACCGACCGACTAAGTTCATTCCAATTTGAACACCATCCACACTCGATTGCAGCCTCCGCATTCGGATAAGCCTTTCTGATAGTCCACTCGAGTTTCGTTTTTATTAGAGCTCATCAATAGTGCATATTCTTGTCCAGATCGGAGTTTGCACTCTGACCTCCCGTGTTTGTGAGTTTAGTGCACTAACCAAAACGCCAGTAAGCTCACAATAGGCGTAACCGAATGATCAAATCCAAGCACCTATCCACAACCTCGCATGAAGTGTTCAGCTTGCCCTGTTATTTCGAAGGGAGAATGGACGGAATAGATCTGTTCTACTCAATGGATAGCCTCATAATCAGGACTTCTCAGTTTGGTTGGGGTTGCTTTCTTCATTGAGCCATCTTAGCTTAGTTTGGATCAGTAGTAGTGGTTCACTTGAAGTTACTAGTCCCAGGTCCCATTCACAAACAGTGCTACTCAGGTTTCCCTGCTTACTAAAATGTCCGGCACGGCACGAATGAAGAAGGTGCATTACCTTCTATTGGATATCATGCACAAATACAATAGGCAGCTGATCGTAGTATAAAACCGTAGAGCACTTTGTTTGTGCAGTACCAATCAGAAAACAACCTGTGACGATCCTTCAGGTTGCCGAGTGGCTACACATCTGGACAGCCAGATATTCTATATTTGAAAAGCTCCATGCTCAGGGTTGAAGTGAAAACGGGATCGAATAGTTTGTAATGGTGACTGGCTCCCTTCCATCTATCACTTCTGTGCCGTAGCTAGCTTAGAGGTGTGAAAATCTCCTCTGAAATGCGTGTTGGTTGTTGAGCAACGTTGTAATTTAGGCCAGGTTCCTTCTTAACTAGTAGTCAATCAAGGCCTCTACGCTCTTGGAAACGGTTGACGGTGAGACGATCGACCTGTATTTATAGAGTTTATCGCGATCACTGCCGTTAAGTATGACTGAAACTGTGTCTTTCTTCCAGACACTGGTTAACATAGCCTCTCGTACGAGCCAGTTGAATAATTCACGTGATGTTAGTGGGTTAGCGCTATCGGAGAGATGAAATTTGGGCATGTAGATATATAATCGCGAAGTATCAGTAGCTTTCGGAAAACAACCGATAGTGTGAAAGTGATCGTTTAAGAGTATCCTTAGTGTTGTTCATAGAGTAGCGCGTTAAATCAAAGGCTTGGGTGGAACATTACTCTAACGTACTAGTTACCAAGTACTTTTTCTACCCAGTATGGTGATTTTTCCCCGGGTTGAACCCGCTCTGGTTATTCTACAAACTAACAGGCATCCACCAAAACCACATATGGGGTTGATAAGGGGTTCCACAAATGGTTCGTCTCAGTGACCATCAACAAAGTGGTAGCTAGCTGAGCGATGTCCTGCATAAAGTGCTGGGTGGTCTCCAAGAGATCGCTGTGTCCACGATGGAGACACGTGGTCCCGAAAATAAGCAGAATCGGATAGTGGTTTCAGTTAGCCTTCAACTCCTAAATTTCAATCCGCAGAGAATACATCAGTGGAGCGATAACGAACAGGCTCGTTACTCTCTAGAAAAGGTTAACATCGTTTCAACTTCTCCAGACACCGACCTTAAATGTGTGTGAGATACAAAAGAATCTACAGACACTGCAGGCAACTTCTTATTGGGCGTTGGAGTGTAAAGAAATTGACATGAGGTTCGCAGATCACGGCTGCTTGGCCGAGAGCCAAAAGCTACCCAGTGTTGCTGGAAGCAAGCTTGGGTTTGAAACGAGCTTGTTATTTGGTTTGCTTTTTTGTCTTTATGCGTGCTTCTTCCAAGAAAATAAAACGCCGGAAAAGGACTAACAGAAGTGTCAGGACCGCATGTAGTATAAAGGTTTTTGTGCCTTTTCTGCACATTTCTTTTTTCGCATGCCTCCTTCTTTCTATCAGCTGTGATTGCTTCGTGGTCCTGAATTAACACTGTCTTCCTCTAATCTGGGGTTTGATAACGGTTGTACTAACAGTACTGATAATATTAACAACTGGGAGTTTGTTTTTGTCATTCCTCTTATGGTGGCCTGTCTATACTGCATTAAAAATCCCAGTCACTTAATCTGCAGGTCAAGTTTATTCATCAGTTGGAAATTTTAGAGCCACTCCTGGCCTGTTGTTGTGTAACAGTTTGTTAGTTCATTTGCAAGTATCTTTTACAGTATATTTTGCGCTTTTTCATCTGAGCTCTGAATACATCTCCTGGTTGATTAGAATTTAGAAAGATCATTTGTCTTTCGTTTTTAGTTAATGTTACCTTTTGCTAGACGATTTTTTTCGAGTCAACTGTACGTCACTTAACTCAAGGCAGCCAAAAAGTGTTCAGCTTATGTACCACGCTTGCTTAGGTATCGAGAAGGTTCATTTTAGGAGACGGTTTTAGAAGTAACTGGAGCTGTCTTGTTGAACTTCGAACGTTGGTGGTCTTGTTATGTGGCTCTCTTGAGCATCGTGTTATTGTGAAATCGGAATATCCCGCTAGTAAGGTCAACATTAGTCTTGATTCTTGAGTCAATAATTTGGCGTTATCTCTGCTTAACGCTATCCTCATCTCAGCTCTATCTCATATTTGCAGTTGTACGTTTTATATATGAAGGCAACAAATTGAGATCCAATCTGTTTCAGGGATTCACTCGAATCTGTACTACTCGCCAAGAGTATCTTCCTCGGATTGGGACATGCCGGGCAACCGCCACTAGCATTATCCACTTCTTTCATTCCAACCATGCTTTTCAGTCATAAGTTTGTGTCCACCAAAATGTGCCTTCCTATATTGGTCGTGCAATATCGAATCACACCCGTGTGGCTTTCTGCGTTACAGTTCAGCACAGTGTTAAAAAGTTTGATCGCTTGAGGTGCTTATGGTTTCTCACGGTCAGTCACACATAGCCGCGACTGGTTAGACGGGTTGTCGTTTCAGCGATCAGCTTTGAATGCACATCATGTTGGCCAGAAAAAAAATGATAGGACGGGCCGTGTGTGTTTCGAGAAACTAAACCAAACTGACAGATCATCGAAGCTCTTCAACTTTCACTGATTCAATGAAGGTGATGCATTCCACTACACTATAATACTACGAACATAGAATGTAAATCCAAGAAGTCTTCATACCGGATCGGCACTCATCTTGCCAAGGTTACTTTATGATAATCAAGAATTCACCAGTGAAGTTCATTGGCTTCTGTCAAATGGTCCACATCATCCGTGACACCAAATGGCGCAGTTCGTGACAATACTAAGTTGTCTTCAAAATGGTTGTTTGCGGTATTGTGATTTACTTTAGACAAGTAACATGTCGACAGCTTCGTTTATTGGTGGCTTCACTTTAAACAGAAAACGGATTTTTCACAAAGTGCTTGTACCTAGAACTTTTATGAGTAAGTTATTATGATTTACAAAGGAATTTCTCTTAGACATTTGCATCTGGTAAGTTCGCGACAAGAGTTCCTAACGAAATACTTATCGGTCAAGAAGGCCTGATATTTCGAAAAGAAGAATACATTTGTTTGTATCAGGTGACTGCATTCAAATGTCTCCGTTTTACCGCTCGCCCTAAATCACTGTTCATATGGGTTTCGTTTACAGTTGGTTTATCTCGTAGCTAACCGCTCCAAGCAGACAATATTTTGGTATGAACCAAGTTTAAGGTAGCTGTTCTAGTTTTCCTGGGAGTATAAAGAGTTCCAACGGTTCTCTCTCCTAATTCAGTATCTTGTGCGTCCTGGATTTTAATCGGTTCAGTGGTGCTTTTCATCAGACATCTTTCTCTCGTCGCGTCCAAAGCAAACCCAACCTATTTGGCAACTTTTTAATTTCCACTATTTCACCAAATCGATCAACTTGGGTTGTTGGTCGAATCATCCACAGCAACACAGATACCTTACTACGTACATACTGGCACAACCTTGGTATCTGTGATTGAGAATCAGCTTGAAAGTGTCATTTAAACCATGCGACTAGAGATGGTTCGATAGTTACTATATCGACCACAAATCTTTGATTCGAGCTTGACCTATTTTGATTGTCGATGTTTAGATTTATGTAACCTAACAGTTTACGGTTGAGCAGTCGGGGATTTGGTTAATTTCGAGTTGAAAGTCACGTTTGATCGCAGTCTTCGTATTTAGATAGACTTTCCAGCCAGCCTCCTTCGAAAAGAAGCACTAGACTCAAGTTCCCCTCTCATTAGAGTTTGTCAGTATTGCACATCCTTGAAATTAACCAAATCCCCGACTACTCATCAGTAATCTAAAATACTGCCTAGCAGGTTTGATGAGACCGAAGATTTCGACTTGACTAAGAAGTCCTAATCGCGGGGTTATCGATTGGAGTTAACAGGACAATTACGGTGTCTGCCCTAGAGGCGACCGGGCAACCTGATCATTGCTCACAAGCGAAAGTGGTTGGGTGTTTAAGTATGATAATTCGGTCGTGCCTAATGTGAGGTCAGTGGGGTGGTGGTCAACACGGTAGCCTGATGGTGTTTGAATTACATATGGTCTGTATTTTGGCAGAGCAACATACTGGTCAGGATTAGTTCAGTCTGCACAATGCACTATTGTCCATTGTTGTCGATAGTTTGAACCTTCAGAAACTCTGCCGCACTAATGCTGAAGACACCGTGGTTTGTATGAGTTTGATCTACTTATTTGGATTATAGCCACCGCTTGGTGTGTACGGAAACTGGCTTGTTCGTAGTAACTCCGAGCATGGTGTATATTACGAGATGATTCATAGCACCATTTTGACCTTGGTCATCGCAACAATTGACTCGAATTGATCACACGTCTCTTTTGACAATGAAAAAACTGATTACGTTGGAAACCGCACAAGGAGGCTAAAAATAGTCTCTCCTGGTAGTAGTGTTAGTAATGTAATATAAGAACGTATGACTGGCTTCCGCGCATCTATACTGTTTGAGGTAGACAAAAGTTACGTCTGTGGATTAAGAAGCAGCTTTACTTGTTGAAAATTCGTTCGGGCTGTGTTCTACTTGGTTAAGCCTTATCGTGAAGGTACCAATAGTTGTTCAGCACATTATCTACAGGATTAGATCATAAGCTGTATGTATTAGAGACGTTTGCTGATGTGCTTGCTCCTATGGGTTTTCCTTCCTTCTCAGCATGTTTACCGGTTCATTTTGCCAGTTTTACGTTCCCTTAGCCGTTGTGACTCAACAACCATGTTTTGCAACACGTTCTTTTCGTGTATACTCTTGGTTGCTGTCTTTGGACTCAGACTAAGCTAGACCTAACTAATTATTATATGTTCAAACATTGTTAGGAATATACGATTTGTTTCCATTCATTATCGTTCCTGCTGTTTAAGAAAGGCATTCTCAATTTGTAGTGGACAAATTGGTGTGTACTTGATCGTCGTCCACTAACAGTTCATCGCGTCTTTCTTGAATAGCATTCGAACTAAGAGAACGTGGTGATGTTTGGAGCCAAACCAGTTATTTCCAGTAATGTCTGAAAATTTGGTGATTTATTAGTTTTGGCCCAGTCTGGGACTATTGACAACAATCAAGGGGATACAGGAAAAAACACGAGGTGGGCTCCAGCCTACTTAGCGACACTCAGAAATGCGTCGTACGAAAAGTGCATAGAACGTTCGAGTGCGTTAAACAACACAAAGGGTGAAAGCAAAACTACCTTGGGGAATAAATAATGGATGGGTGTTTGGAAAAAGAGCAAGTATTCGCCGCGTACAATTAGTTGCACTACTGAAGAAAGTGGCACTGAGTTCGTATCAGGCTTCTTGTAGCATGTGTACACAGAATCATGTGTGCAGAACAGACAAGCAAGAAAACGCGGTTGCAGCCGAGGTTTCTGAGGAAGCCACACGATCACTGATCACTACAGATCCAACCACAACTTCCCGTGGTTCGCATATGGCCTACCTCCTGTATATACACTGACATTCAAAGCGACACATGCTTGCACATCTACTGGAGTGTTTTGCAACGCGAACAAGACTGATGACGTACACTTACGGATTTCACATTGTCCCTGTTGCCTTCTGGGAGGTCGGATACGCATCTCCACTTGGGCCGCACATGAGTTTTTAACTGAAGTATGGTCGTGTTTATTGAATCAATTTACTGACGTAAGTGCACCACTGTGACTTGTCAGGAATGTCTTACATGAGATTTTTCAACATTTCGTGAATAAACGTGACAAGAATTCTAGCATACATCAAGAGTGTTGAAAGAGCAACACTACAGAATGGTATTGGACTTTAGTTTTGCTGCTGCCTGTTTGCTGATCGAATTCACCCACATTTGATGGGAGTCACAGTGATCAACTGAATTCACGGCTAAGGGACCTTTGTAATATATAAACCAGGGTAGCACGTTGAATTAAGCAGTCAGCTTAAGTTAAGAATATTTTTGCCTTCACCTTTAAACAAGCATACGTGGCTTTTGTCTTTTATTAGTACAGTGGGATATCTGAGAACTATTTTTCTTTGTTATTGCTACTATTTCGACGCAAGTGTAGCTTCTAATTTTCATTGAATGTCTAATATAGCACACCTGGTGAACTCCCTTATACGTGGGATTTTTGTGGACTTCTAGTCCTTGATGTGCTTTTTAGCTCAGTTCTTTCCAGCGGGTTGAAATCTGATCGTTTGCCGACCGTTTGTCTTATGTACGGATCACTATGATCCTGCACAATGTACCTGTGTCTTCTGTGCTTTCGTGTAAATTTACCTCCAAAAGATTGTCAGCTTCTCAATGAACGGTAGTCGAACTCTGTTACACGTGGCCGTGGAAACTGTCGTGCTCTCGATAGTTTAAATGCGCCATTTGCCAATTCAAATACAAACATGAATTGTATAGTTATTTGACTCAGAAAACAATCATATCTGTGGTAGTTATTCGCCTCCTGTTTTTAACTTCCACGCATACCTGTATTTCTTGCAATGTTGCTGAGGTAGGTGTGTAGATGCGTGTATGTAGGTTCAGCATTCCTGTTATGCTCGCTTCAAATGTGTCAATCGTGACCGGAAAAACCACACTGTACGCAGCTCACACACGTTGTCGATGGATGCCTGTTTCAACCGGTTCTGCTCTCTTTACTGTACGGTTCCAGACTGATCATATCTGGATGACAGTTAATGAATCATGGGTGTTGTAGATCATTGTGATTTCCTTGGCACCCTTCACGCTCATTGTGGTCTCTCGTTTCTAGATTCAGTGTATTCTTCCCACACCGTTTGTGTCCGTGTATGTTTCGAAGCAACACACTAAGTGATGTTTAGGTGTGCACTACGACTATCGCTGCTCTTGACCAACCTAGACCAACCTGTAGCCATAGCTGGGCTCATCTCGAATAATTTTCTATCCGTCCAGGTAACTCATCTGACAATCTTCAAAGCCTTTCCACGTGTAAGTCTGTTTACGCAGATTGCCTTAGGAAATTTTATCCTATTTAATAATTTCGTGATTATTTTTCGTGTTTTTTCATTATCAGCTTGAAATCGCTAGCGAGGTTTCTGTTTTAGAATGTCAGTGTTTGTTGTATTTTGTTCCGGTTGTCACTTCCAAGGGTAGCAGAATTAATTTATTCAGTTGCTTTTGTGTAATATTCTCGGCGTTTATTATTTGACTTCATAGACCATAATGCGTCTCACCTTTTACAAGCGACAATGCCTTTCCATCTCCTGGTCTTCTCAGCACAATTCTCGGTGCAATAATGAACCATGGTTACGAGTTATTTTAAACCTCAGAAAATGTACGCTGGATTGATCACGGAATAGAGGTGTGCTTGGCAGAATTCGAATTTTTCGCCTTAAGATGAGGAAAAAAGAAAACCCTGGTCCCAATAACACCGCGCCTCCTTCCTCTAATTGTCTCTAAATGTAATCAAAAGACCAGTTCAGAAGGTCACTGTTCCGCTCCGAAACGTGTGTAATAGAGAACAAATAGGGGGTGTTTATGTGACGCGCGGTGACCTACAAACTTTCTCGAATAAAATGATCGAAGGACAGTTATTAGGGGTAGTAGCTAGGTTAGCTAAGTCACCAATGAACATGACGGAATGAAGTTGGAGCAGGCAAAACAGCAGCGAGAATTATCCCTGGACTGTTCTGGCAATTTCTATTCATTCTGATCGAATGAAATCTCGACAAAGAAGGCGGTTCTGGACGGAAAAATGGGGTTCTCTAGTACGAGTAAACCTTAGTGATCTACTCATGATCATATGCAAAACTCGCGCCAGATACGTAACCCTCCTTTTATCATTTTTATTGCTTAGTTTGACCTCCATGTCTGTTTGAGCCTAGTTTGTTTGTCTCCTGTCTTTTTCTGATATGATTTCCACATCCTCAACACTTGACGTCACATGACTCACCAACATGCACAATTTGCGACTGATGTGTTTCTCCTGGGAAGTCTCATTGATATAATATACTGCAAACATTGATTTGACTTCGTTCGTGTGGTTGAGGATGACATTGTTTAAATTAATGTCGACTGACTTTAGAACGTAACGTACTCAGTCTCGTATTGTTAGCCTAATGACGTTGGTTATAGATTTTTTGTTGAATTTTTCTGAGTTTTCATTATTTTTGTCTACTTTACGCAGTTTTCCTGAGATTTTCTCGAACCCACATAGGATACCTCGTTTCAATAACATTTTTGTAATGTCTTTGGCAGCCTGCTCTGCATCGTCAGCGTCAACGGCAATACATCAGCCATTGACGCTGATGTTTAGCTGCTATGTGACCATGAGAAAAACCTAGTTTGGAGATTAAAGATAGAAAGAGGTTACACTTCAGTTATAAATCTACATGTCTACACTTTACGAATAAATAATTGTGTTACAAATGAATGTAAGATCGTATCTGCCTCTTTCCTACACAACTTTCTCGAGACCTTTGTATGTGTGTACTTCTTGGCCTGTTCGACTACAGGTAGTGATCGTTCGAACGTAAACTTATATGTTTCACTGGGCAGTGTTACCGCTCTGTTTTCTGTTTGATCAGCATCATCATCGGAATTCCGTTCCCACCTGGCTAATGATTTGACAACCTACCTAATGCTGTCTGCCCCAAATAGTGTGCTTACACTCGATTTGTTTTCTCTGTTTGTTTTTTCGTTGGTTGTCCGTTAGCCTGGTCCCTACTACTAAGGCATATCATGTCAGCCAGATCAGTTTGATTCCCTGTTCCGCCCCTGAATCGCAGAACACACGCTTTCTTTTGTGTTTCATGTAGAATGGCATTTGCACATTTTCTGTCCGTCTTCTGAACAAACAATCTCAAGCGGATGTGCACAGACTCACTTTAGCATAGTTTACTATGTGCAAATAAAACGAACCTTTTTCAAATACAATTGGACTTTATTTTTCCTGGCCGTCATGCCTCCTTTCCTCATAGACTGAATTTGACAGATTGTTCGCTCATTAGACTATAATGGCTAATGAAGGTAATTCACATGTATTCCTGCAACCCCGCTATCCTTGACCTAGTAGCTTGGTGGGTAAGTGTTTGGGCTACTGTTCTTACGTTTATTCATTGTGTAAGTCCCTCATTTGCATGTTGCTAACATGACTCAGCAAGGTCGAGACAGATGTCCACCACATCGCTGGTGGTCGCTTGGATCAGCCGGTTCTTCTTCCTATTGATTCCTGATCTGTTATCTGAGAAAACCTACAGGAGTGGCAGCCTGAAAAATAAACGCACACAGATTTGTCGCGTTAGTAATTTGGGGAGTTATATTATCTTTTTTCCACTTTAGTTGCAAGGTTCCAAACTAGTTCCGTAATCTCATCAGTTGTCACTAGTTGGTTGGCATGCTGTTGGTCCGTCGCTTCTGTCAACCTACTTCCGTTTGTTTTATATTCAGCACTGAGGATCGTGCGGCTTCCGTCGGACACATTCAAGGTGCTTGTGCTTCCAGTAGTCGGTCGTCCGAGTCCGATTTTCTCCCTTCAGCATTCCGTCCATCCGCGTTTCGTGTAAGTTCCCGCCAAATAGCTCATTTTTGTTTCCATCCATTTGTTCGTTTTGAATGTTCCCGTGCTGGGTAGTAGTTCTCTCTCTAGGTTCAATAGCTGCTTACTACACTGACGTGCACCAAGGCGGGCTTGATGGCACCTGAATGAGAAGGCAGTTTTACACTCCTCCACTTTGGCTGAACAGTCCTCTATCCACCCTAAGATGGTTGGGGCTTTAGTCGCATGGTGCACTGTTTGAAAATGAGTTCGGCTTTGTAACCTCTCGCCTTACTGCATGTATCGTCTTCTTGGTTCCTAATCAACAAACCGATGACACCGTGTTGAATCAAACCAACATTTGTTTGGACTTATTTCATAAATTCACAACCTGACTGCCATTTCTGGTTTAATCCAGATCGTGCGAAAAACGCACCGCACAACAGTCAACGATTTGCCGCTTGCAGAACACACTTTGAAGAGGTAGACTATTACTGATCATTTATAATGAAATTACCTTATTTCCTATGTATGACATCTTTGAAGGGAAACACAACGCTGTGCATTTCTTTCGTGATTCAGTGTTGAGCCGCTTATGTAAGTGTCCACTTATCGAGCTGAGTTATTTATCGTTGCAGAGAAAACACTCTTGGTTCGAACATTCCATATTTGCCCATATTTTAAACCTTACAGATTGAAACCAATTTGGCACGATCTTTTGACTTATTTAATGGACGGATACTCATTCGTAACCATTTTTTCTTTCGCTAATTTCTTCTCGAAAACCATGTTTTTGCCTTTCCCTGCTGTTTGGTTGATATGATGTAGAAACAAATAGGGCGGACATGTTCGGTTGTGTATGAAACTTTTGGCTCGGCCTTGTATACTTTATGTGATTAACAGCCTCGATGCTCCGGTAGCATGTGACCCACCGCTAAATTCCTGGTTCATTAGTCTGAGTTAAGAGATCCTTTTGTCTTAGCCCGCTTACTCTGATCACATGAATAGCCATCCGTTTTGTTCCAATCAGATTTTGCTGTTTACCTGTACGAATTTACCTCGCCACGCTTACGTCTTGAGCTTTTACTCGCCGCATTCCGAACTTTCTTTTTCGTTCACACCTCAATAAGTCTACTTGAATTTACAGAAAAATTCTTTTTCTAACCGTTAAGAAGTGCTTTAAAATTTGACCCAATATTTAGCTTAGTCGTGACGTTCAATAGTTTATGACTGATAGGGATCAAATTGAAATTTTGTTGAGTCCTTTCAAAGGTCGCGCTTTTTGACCATATGTGCTACTTTCTGCTTGGTTTAGTTTTTTGTCTACTTATCCGAAATTATAGGATGAGCTCAATTCAAAACTCCGTTCGCGACCCGCGTGTGCTAGCCACGATCATCCCATTACTATTGCCAAATCAGCGGGCAGTTCTGGCAGCCTGATTTCCGAAGATTCACCTCTGTGCACTCCGAAAAGTTACACCAGTTTACCTCCATCTGGTAAACGTGCTTCTACTATGTCTACTACACCTGCGTCGAACTCCGTCGGATCCTCTACTCAGTCAGTCTCGCCTAGCATGACTGGCCTGCAGCATAAGTTAGCCGTCAGCCGACAACGGAATCGACGACCACCGTCTAAATTGAACGCCAGTATAACTCCCAATTCCTACCCAGTGCAAGATGAAAGCACTGGTGGTTTGGATACAGGATTTGCCGATTTTTTCACCAGTCCATGGACCATACAATCCGAGGGGCAGTCCTCGTTCACAAGCTCATCTCATTTAGATTTTATCACAGAAGAAGAAAATGAACATCTCGCTGCAGCTCAGGTGCCAGCAAACACAACTCCACCTGTCAGGTCAGTTGGTTCTTACATTTTCACCATGTGTTCTTCTACACCAGCTGATTGCTGTGCTAGTATCATAATTAGTGCACCCCACGTTACCCGTTATTTAGTACAACATTCCATCACCGTTTATTCATATGAACTCGGTTCTGACCAGAAGCTTGTGAAATGTGTCGTACAAATTCACTCAGCTACACTTTACGCAGCTTGATTTCAGTCTTTTATGGCGTTTTCTCTTCTCTCTTTTTGTCATTGTTTCGATCAGGTAACCAGTTCAAAGTGTTAATATACTGAAAACGAGTTTTCTTCTCGTTTTCGAACTGGGGGTATACGGAACTTTGTTTCAAATTTGCACAGCTTTCTGGTGCGCTAAAGTTCACGACGTTGTTTTTTATGGAAGAGGCAATGCCTCCATTATCACTTTCACGTGGCGTCAGTCTCGAAAGCTACCTCTTCAGATAACTTTCTTGTAGACATTCTTTAAGTCTTTTCAACACTTTGGGTCTCAGTTCGAACTGCAAACACAAATGGAATTCCATATGTAGCTCACTTCAAAGTTGAGTTGAACGTTCAAGATATGCCACAGGGTGTTTGTTACTGTATGATATTAAATTGATCACATTTAAACTGTTTACTGCCACTCCCCCCAAACCGTTACAAATGCAGCCTGTATACTCAGGGCACGTACTTCCAACTGCGTGGTTAGCTCCGCAATCTCGTGCTCTCTCACACGTTAACAATTTGAGACGCGTGGTTTTTCGACCTATTCTTCGTCCATATCGACAAAACTGGGGAAGTTTCAGCCACACAGGAATACATCATATACAGCTTTTCAGACGTCACCGGTCTTTTTGTTGCAGGTACAAGGTGATGACAAGTATCTTGGTAATTACCGGGACCTAAGATCGCGTCTATTTTACAGATGGCTTCTAGAAAGACACGACGGTTACTGAAAGACACCGCCATGATCACATCGCATATTCGCGTTTGCCAATCACGGTTCCGAAGTTCACACACCATTCAATGCAGAAAGCGACAGAGACCGCATTCACACAAGTTTTATTTAATGCCAAACCCCAAGGCAAAACTTGTGGGAAAGTAGCCTTGTTTGTTGTTATTAGGTCGCTCAAGGTTACGCCCTACCTGAATCAATCCGTTTTGTACGTTAACATTCAAGATTTGTTGCGCGTTTAAAAGTGGAAGAATAACAGTCCAAATGTTCTTTGAGAACGGCCGATTTTCTGGATATTTAAATTTTTCCAACACGTACTACTACCACTGATTTTTCAACCCTTTATATGAAGCTGCATCTTTGCATTTCATTACTCGAATACCCGTCCCAGCAGCTAACGAAGGAGTTGTGTCTAATGAACTGTCATCTGCTGAGACTTATGTTTAGATCAATTCACATAATGAATCGTTAACCTGGAGAGTGCCAACTTCAACCAAAACCTTATTGAATGAAATATTCTCATCCTGTTTGACTTCGAAGAACATGGCAGAACGGAATGTAGTAGATCGTGCCCTGTTTAATTTTGGAGTGCTATTAGACAACACAAACCAGAAGCCACAAGCAATGTTGTTAGCTAACCTGAATTAAGCCTTAGAACATCCCTTTAGGAATTGTGTTCGAATAACGTGCATCTCTTTTCTGCAGCACAAACAGAGTGTTTTTTGAGCTGTACGCAGCTTTCGTCTTGAACTGTTCTGTTTTAAGGATTATGGAGTTTCTGTTTATTAAAATGCATAATTCGGTTCGCATGTGAGGTAGTATTTTTAGACGTTGAATTGCCTAGTTTTTTTTGTCGAGATATATGCCATTCACGTACAATCGTGATCCAGGGAATGGTCGAAAATTCCGACCTTTCTCATGCAAAACGGCCGCTGATTTGGGTGTCTGTCACGTTGTTTTGTATGCCTTTAACGTGTTCTAACGTTTCATTTATTCAGTCACAGCAAGTCTATTCTCAAGCGAACAACACGATGCGATTCAGTCAACCCGTTAGATAACTCCGAAGACGGCGCGATTTCAAAGCGTCGCTCACATCCCACTGCTCAGTCAGATTCTGAGAATGCCAAGCTAGCTCGACCTGACAGCAGTTCCTCGAATTCGTTTAAGTGAGCCGATTAATTGTTTGTTACAATAAATTAAGGCTTCTGTTCTCAACCCGGCTCTGCTGGCTTTTATGTGAGTGTGTTTGTTATGGATCCGTAGTATCAGACAAGAGTATTCCAGTCCTAGGCTCGAGTTCGATGGTTTATTGCTTCCATATTCAATCTGTGAATATAGGTCCGCTCTATTATTCCCGATTTTGATTGCTAAGGTACGTTGTTGATATCGCCCTAGCCTACATGTGACACCGGATATGGGTTAGTGATGCTGTGTCTGCGCTTTAGCCCATACTTTGCTTCCACGTCCTATACCGCGAATCTCTGAAGTTGACGGTAATCATCATCGTCCGTGACACCTAAGAGGTAGCTGAAACATTTGCTCACCTAAATGGCGTTTTTAGCTCTTGTAATTTGGTATCTCTTGTTGTAATCTCTTTAATAATCAAGCGTGTAGTTATTCACTGGTATATGGTATGCAAGTACTTGATATGGATTAACTTGTAGAGAAATCTGCGTTATTCGTGTAAAGTTGAAAACGACAAACACATTGCCATGTTTCATAAACATTCACTTACTTATCATTATTCCGTGCACATTATCACGTTCACATCTCACGGCGTCATGCGCTTTTGTTCGGACGGAGCGGTAATCAAATTAGTGAACACTATTGGTTAACACTTGCGAATTGAATCGTCAAGGTAGACAAATGAAAGTTGAGTTCATTCTTTGGCCGGTTCCTATTTCGGCTGATCACATGATCGTCAGGTTTAGAGCCGTTTTTCAGGACCTTCAGCTGTGCCGGATGACGTTTGAGTAATACATATTAGGATCAGACAGTAGTGTAACTGCTGTTGTTCTAAGATGAATGGATGCATGTGACCGAATAGTACATTCCAAAGTAGTGAATTTTGCGGGGCAATATCTTGTTTTTGTGTTACCTTGTCACGTGTTGTTTTGACATTCACAGTTCATCGTCGCTCGAACGTCGAGTCACTGTAGTCGAATCAGCTGCTTCCCTGTCCGGTGAACCCCGACCGGTTCCCAGACACAAATACATAGTGCCAAACGACTCGGAGGCCGAAGAGACCCTACTTGAGCCAGCACGACGTCTAACGCGCCCCAGGTCCATGTTTGTCAGTACCCCATTGTGTCATCCCGCGGTGAAAATGCATGCCCCATCCTCTGGTGCCTCACCTCCAATTATGTTGAGAAAAGTGCCGGGTGTTGGAGACGCTCCATCTAGCTCACCCGAAGTCGAGCGTGATCGAATGGAACCAACTTGCTCCACGCACGATACAGATGAAGATAGTCCCTGCCTGCGTTCAGTTGCCGATAGGGCTTCGATTTTCGGTGCGACTTTGCACACACCTAAACCAGTTGCACGAACTTCGGACTCCGAACCTGTGCTTCGGCACACCTCTGTTGACCAGGTTTGTGCCCTCCATTTGTGCGTCAGTGTATAATTTTTGTACCACTTCTATGTTAATCTTGTAATTGCGGCCAATGAATTCCAGTCGCAATTTTCATTTAGCAATCTTTATTCACCATAACGTCTGACATGATTTTCGATGATTTGATCCGAAGACTGTACTGTACTACTGAAAAATGCCCAGTCGATGCGGATGAAGCATGAAAAATAGTCTTGTTATCTGTTCGTTGCACCTTGGCTTTTATGTACTACTGTCATCTCGTTATCAACCGATTCAGCAACTGTTATTGGCTAACGGTGATCACTCCAATTGTTGGTTTTCGCGCGGGTCTACAAACGCCTTGTGGTTTTGTTTTACTGGACGCCATACCACAAACGACGTTGCAGACTGAGAATAACACGATGTTATGAGCAAGTTGTAGTACTCTACGTTTCAACCATCCGAGGTGGTTGAAACGTAGAGTACTACAACTTGCTCATAACGTTGTTTTACTCTTAATCTGTTTATCAATCACATGCTAATCACGACGTCCAAACTGTTTGACTTCATTCATACTAAATTTGGTGCAAATATCTTACGACGTTAAAGACTTGACAAAAAAGGTTGACAAATTCAGTATAGATTTTCGAGTTGGTTCGCTTGTGGTAACGTTTACAGCATTGACTCCATGTTGCGTTCTTGTTTTATCCGTTACCTTGCTTTAAAAGCCCTGACCCCAGTCCA
Source organism: Paragonimus westermani (assembly GCA_008508345.1). Taxonomy (NCBI): domain Eukaryota; kingdom Metazoa; phylum Platyhelminthes; class Trematoda; order Plagiorchiida; family Troglotrematidae; genus Paragonimus; species Paragonimus westermani. Next base: position 97,490 of record QNGE01000977.1, on the reverse strand, counting down.
AGTTGATCTCAGTAATTTTCCAATGGTCTCAGGTAAGGTGTTAAGACAGATTGAGGAGAGGAACCGACATTATGAGACGACTTGAACGTCTGTGCAAGGCTGCAACGATGGACCCAGAATTCTTTATCATGAAATACTTGGTTATTTTGCCCTGTCAGTATTAAGAGGAAATGTGCCTGCACATAACCCTTACGGACTCCTGAGAAACCAACTCATCGCACTCATTTGGCTACGCAGTAGTCCATGTAGAAACTTGAGTATCATCACCTTATGTTGTATCTTCACTGAATTTCTTATCCTTGGTCTTCCACATGTGTACTATTTCAACCACTTTCGTGGGTCTTATCCGTGGCTTCTTAATTCAGCCGGTCACTGTCCTGTTCATTTCTTCGTAGTTTCATGTCGCGTCAACCATTTCGGTACAGTTGTTCGCACATCAAAATTTCATTATCAAAACCTTGGATTCGGTGATCTTGTGGTTTCCGGTAGATTGTAAAATCCCTTCTGTGTTGATAAGCTTACTGGGTTCGATAAGATCATGTTGAGTACGGTGAAAGGTTAGGGAATTAGAAGTGACGGTTGGCTGAGTGACTGACATTCAGCACACATCACGTGGACTGTTGATGAAGAGGAACAAGCCGTTGTAAATTTCACTTTGTACGACTGCATAATCAGGTAACGTACGTACGTAAACGTTCAGTAAACTTAAATCAATGATATGATTTCCTTGCCATATTGAAATGCTTTTGAAAGTTGCACCTTCCCTGTCCATGTTTTCAATCCAACCTTGGTTATTGACCTTTTTTATTTTCCTAAGACTAACGAGTTGCAGTCAAAATTAGCTTTTCTCTCCACAACACAACCTTTTTCATTGTGCATAGAACTGACATAGAGCTCAAGTGTGGTTCTGCAACTTTCGTTTAACTCACCGAAGTGTATACTCCTTGCACCGTCAACTACCACTCATTTTCGCCTAGACGTTTGTAACGGACAGTTTTTTTACTTGTCTTTCCGTGGAACGTGGTGAATAACTAGATCATTATAAGGGTTGCTGTTTATGATCACAATTGTTATCAATGATGTGCCTGATGTGAATTGTATCTATTCTGATTAATCAGCGCCTGACAAATGACGAAAACCAACAGACTTGTCCTATCACAGGCGGTGTTCGTAGAATTGTGTCTGTCTATCAGTGATTTGATCCAGTGTAGTACACGAGATGAGGTGCATTTTCAGGATACTTAGATATAACCAGGCGAACCATTATGGTTATCGCTCACAGTTGTGTTGTTAGATATTGGTGGAGCGATGTTTAGCCCGCTTCTCCTTGAAAAGAGGCCAGTCCTATCCCAACATCAAGAGCCAAGGCGTTGGTATTGGCTTGTTGCTGGTACGAGTCTCTCCGTCGGTGTCGTCAGGATTTTCAGCTGTGTTTGATAATGTGTGAGTATAACACATTGGAACCATACACTTGTGTAACTGTTGTTGCATCAAGAATAAAGGAGTGAACGGGACTGAGAAGTTTGTCTGGCTTAACCCAGTTGGTCGTCAGGTGTTTAAGCCGTTACAGTATATTATATCAGGCTCCAGTTCCTTTCTGATGGTTGGTCCAAAAATGTTTATCCCGAACTACTACACCACTTGTATCCGTGTAATCAGAAACGGGCGAAATTGGTCGAGTATATGTTTTACTCTTCATCTCCACTGGTGCTATACGATTTTATATTAGTGTTGATTTATTGATCATTCAGATAATTGAAAACAGTATACTGCGTTTTTGCAAGAATGTAGCCATTCGGTATGATCTCTTTAGCTTTTTTTCAGAAGGCAGTCCAATAGTCATATGACGTGTCGTTTACCGATCGATATCGCCCCCACTTGTGCACTGTAAAACAAACCGTTTTTACTGGATCAATATCTGCTAGGGCTGGTAGGCTTCACTTGATCTTCAAGCCCGCATGTCGGAATTTCGTTTTTCATCCAGAGCTGTTCAACATTCCTTGGTCGGTGGGTGTTTGTCGATAATGCATTCAGGTTTTCTGATTACGTTACACTTGTGTGCACTTGTGACTACTGGATAGAAAGGATGCTGAAGCATCTGGTGCATGTGCGGCCATTGATCTATTATGATTCTCTTCCGAGTGGTGATTCGAAAATGCAACCAAAATGTCAGTGTGTAAGTTTAATCCGGTGATTGGGCGGGTGTGCGGAAAGGCGAACGTTGGCAGCCTGAGATGTGACCCATTAGTCAGCCGTCGGTAGCATATACAAACTTTTAGAAAGTGGAGCACAATGATCGTGATGTGATTCGCTGGATTCGATTGGCCTCATCCTCCATTATGGGTGAGGTCTCTAAACAGCAGATTCAGTGTATTGGTGACGTTCCCAGAGTGATGAAAACTATCATGGCATTCCCCACAACGAAGGCACCCTGATAACATAGTCCAGTTAAATGTCTGCGGTTGTGGTGAGTGAAACAAACAGACCAATCATGGCTACTTTGAGGAGTTGTACGTTCTAAAAGGATGAAGTTTGGATGGGAAGGATAAAGCACAACACGCTCACTGCTTGCGTTCTTATGATGTTACTGTCTCCAACATATTCAACCAGTAACGTTTGCTGCTTGAATTCGTTTTCCACAATGTGGCGGTGAATGCTAACGTATATCGTTTCCACACCACTCACCACTCTGCGTGCCTATTCTGTTGGCTTAAACTTGGTTAGTAAGTCGCAGATGCCTCGAGTGTTACTCGAGAGAGTGATAGTGTGTATGACACTGAATTTGTTTTGCTACCAAACAGACCACCATACTGCCAGATTGTTTTCAGGTTAAGACCAAACACGTAAGGTGTCTCGTAGGTAATGATAGTCAAGGTTAGAAGCCGGAATTCGATTAACCATAGTCCAAGTGTTATCAATCTACGGTACAATCCCGAATTGTTATTTCGTCTGTTATTTTTTAATGAAGAAACTCCATGCATAACGGTGTTCATCTGAATTTGTGTGATGTGCAACTGAGCGTTGAATGTTGTTCGAAAGGTCACCACGGCTCATTCATGTTTTTTTTCTGCGGATCAGTATACGTGTCTCCTGTGTTGTGTTTATAGAACTTACATTCTCAGACCGCCTCTGGGATTTAGCATAATTATCGAATTTTGTTGAATGTTTTGGTTAAAAAATTCCGGCGTTTGTGGCGCGCATCGCCGTTATACAGTATATTTCTCGTGATTTCCGGGTGTTGACTTTTATTCATGACTCTAAGCGCGTAGTGTAGTCATCGTCAGTGGTAATTCTAATTTGTAACCGTTCTCACCTAGATTCCAGTCATCAAGTGTTACAAGGTGGTCAGCTACCTGCAAGTCACATAGGTCAGACCATATGAACATCGGAAATAGAGCAGCGGGTCTCAAACCTGAGGTAGTCAGCATCGTTACTGAGAATTTATGCTTAACTCGCTCGTTTGCCCCGAGTGTGTGTGTCACGCTTGATGACACAAGTGTTGTTCGTAATCAACTAGAAGTGAACATGCGTTCGGAATCATTGTGATCCGGGTCCCTGTAGTACTTATAGCAGTTCGTCGGAGTATCTCATTTAATGAATCCTGCTGGGTCGAACACTGTTCCCACTTTTCGATCTATGTATGTGCATTCCGAAAGCTCAGTAAGTTCAAGTCGACAGTGGATCAGGTAGTCTCTGTGCTCAGTAGCGTATCGGCTTGTGCTTGCTGCAATAACGCACTCGATCGTACGGCTCGGTACCTAACTTGAGAAAGGGAAAGCGTGAGCACAAACATACATTGGGAACAGATCCGAAAACTAGACTCCAAGTGGCTCGCAATATCCGTGACAGGCAATTATCATACAAGGCGGCCAGGACAGAAGGCGAATAGGGCGTTAAGACCATATGTGACAGTTCGTGGCGTCAACAAGCAAACAAACAGTTCAGATGAGACCGAAGTGTACACGCGTCCGATCACATAGTTACAATCTTATGAGTCAATAGGAAATACTATTGGACACTAAATATGTCTCGGGAAATGTGATACGATGTATTCCTGTTCCACTTTATGTGATCGACGTTTGACTCCACCTATAGTTTTGAATAATCTCGAAGATGATGCCTCAGCTCCTAGATCGTCCACTGTTGAGCGATTCGTTTTTCCTGCTTCGTTAGAACGTACGCCTTGTAATGTAAGGCACACATTTTTTAATCTCATCTTTTTCCACATCAAGCACTCTCAGCGACTGGTTTGTGTTGGCGGTTTTCTCATTCATCTCTTTCCACCCGTGTGCTAACTCCACAATACTGGCCGACGACCTTGATTCCATTTACATTTCGTTTATGCAATCTGTGCCATCACCACATTCCGTGAAGAGAATAAATATTTTTTACCCGCTTCTTGTCGATCGTAGTCGATTTATCGAACGGGCTACCCAAATACACGTTCCGCATCTACAACTTATGAACTGGGGATGCGCGAACAACTGTTTGGCTTGCGCGGCTAACTGGGTTCTTGTTTTTGCTGTTTACGATGCTATTGAAGTCAATAAAATGCGATTCACACCGAGAAACAACACGTGTTGGAATATTTGTGTACAAGCTCTGGTTGGATGTGTTAATATTAATTATACAAATGATCACACTTATCAAATGCTCAAATGGATTCTTGGTCAGTAATCTGATACACACATTTGATTGGTACATAGTTGCAAATTTCATCTACTCCTCTCTCTCCCTCTCGTCGATCATACCAATATTTCTGTACATCCCGCGGAGGATACTCGTACAATATGTTCATTTAATCGCGTGTTTCAATCCTGTTCTTGTATATCTGTCCTTGTTATAAGTATCGTTTGCCAATCCGCGTCATTCAGTCCTGTTCGGTGCACGCTTTTCTGGATAGAAAATGATCAGCGAACTTGAACCGAACATCACCATTTAATTGTCTGTGTTGGCGTTTGTTCTGTACTCGTGTCATCTCAACTATAAAACAGGCTTGTATTAATGCCTTCTACTTGCTGTTTTTTCCCCACAGACTCCTACCACCACACAAAACAGAACATCGCGGGTTTTTGACCTTGTTAAAAACTTTGAACAAACATGCTGAGTGTAGTGGAAGTCATTATGACCGTCTTGCTCTCCCCACATTGTCACCGTTTCATTCTGCCTACAGCCGATAGCACGTAGCCACTAAGTTGTATTTATGTCTGCCAATCATTCTATAAGTCCTCAGATGCGCTACCGTTAACTCGCGCCTTTCAGCACATTGTCAGGTTTGAGCTGAACACAAAATCCGACATTGAATCACGCCAGATTTGCCCTCCTCCTTCGTCCCCTATTTATGCGTCATCTCAGCTCTTTTTTTGATGCCGCATATTATACCAGCTTTTATTACTGTTTTTCTCTTACGCCCTTCATCTGCAACAGTTTACTATGTATTTGCATTTCGTAATTTTTATTTGTGAATCATTGGTTTTTTCTGTTGCTGTTTTTTCTACATAACTCATCGTTCCTCGTTCTCTGAAATGTGTGCGGCCTTTGAACACAATTATTCTCCTTCCACATCACTGCCTGTCTTGGCCCAACTGGGTTCAACCTATATACTCCTCTATCCGTCGATCCCAGTCGGCCATCGATTGCAATGTGGTTTGTGCCTTATTTTCTGAACGCTATAAGCCTACTGTACGCAAACTATCATGTTCTGCCTATTTTATCGAAATTCAGTCAATTCCTTAGACGTGCCTGCTACAATTAAAGTTTATTTTTGAACGTATTTGTCAGGAAAATGTTTCGTGTCAGGTAACTGGTTCAGCTCTCGAACTCTTTGCGATAGCTAATTTTTGTTCGTTTGAACATATTTGTCATTATCGTGACTTACAACTACTTATCCTCATCTGGGAAATACATACTTAGTCATATAAGGTGACGGGACCGTTTTTGACGGTTCGTGTACTCGATCGTGCTCATCCAGAGTTCTAGTTTCATCTTTTTTTCAAGCCTGCAGCCCTACTGGAATTCGCACTTCTTTGTGTTGAGTTCATTTTGTGAACTATAGTGAGCCTACTAGTTAGGTGCGCTAGTTAAACTGAGCATTGCTGGTTATTGGTTCATCCTGATAGTACTTTAAAGTGAGGGTTCAAACATGCCCAGAACAATCAATCGTTTCCAGGCCAAATGGGGTAGTTTGGTTTTGGTGTTCGTTTCCGAACCGTCTTCTTGTCGATGTTGTTAACAACTGTGGTCATCTAGAAGAGAAACGTCACATTCTGAAGCCAACAATCTGATGGGGGTGATAGTCAACTTGTTACGGATACATGGCTGAGTTAGTGACAGTGGTTCACCTTTCTGGTGGTCAGTAATCGTTCAGCTGTGTCTCCTCAATCTTAATGGCGTTCTCACTTTTGTTTTTGCGGGCAGACAGTTTAAGCAAGACTAGTGGCACATTGTGATGCATAGTCATTATTTGCAGCATTTGCTAAACCCTGTCAGCATATTCGTTGAGGCTTTCAGGATATAACACATTGCCTTAAGACCTGTGACCAAAATTTTTGTCCGCTTAAATGACATTTATCCATATACTTGGAGGTCTGTTATTAACCTGGTTCTCGGACCTCATTCAGAGGGTCTTATGTTCAGTCTTCTTGTGGATCGAGTTGTTTTCGGAAATATTCCTTCAAGCAATCGTTTGTGAGCCAGGGTGCGACTACTGCGCGTTTAATTCTCGTACATGGTTAACGGACTAACGTTTATGATGGTCAATAAACAAATTTTGACCATATCTTGGCAAAGGTTATACATTCTGTCCGCGAATTGATGTCTTATTAGCAAACACGAGGTGAACGCGTAAGCCTCTGTTTCTCTTCCTGATTGGTTGTCAACCGTTGGTGAACTTCTTGGCTATACGGAATACTTGTATGAATTGATTACCCCGCTTACTGCAGCGATCTAACAGACATTCGATTGAGTTAGAAGCTTAAGGGCGTCCATGTCTGTGATTACTAGCGTCATTAAAAGCGTTTCTCTAATTTTCCGTTCAAACTTCGGGGTTGGTAACATTCAGTTGACTGGTTACAAATCGCTCTCCCATGGTGTCGATCTTCTTTTAAGTGCAGTGGGATATACTGTGAATACTTCAAACTGATTATATACACGTACCTAACGATACGTTCGTCTCAAGAGCGCGAAGTAATCGTTCATAGTTGGGCGCTGTTTGTCAATATTCAACCAAAATAACCGTATTCTTGTGCTCTCCATCAAATTGAACCCCATGGAAAGTAGAATTATGCCTGACTAAAAGTCGCACACGGTTATCAGTTGTCATTGTTTAATAGCTTGCAGAGTCGTTCACTAAATCCCACTTTTTGTGATATACATGCAAATGAGACGACCTGCCGTACGATTGAAAATTGTGGTGTGACTGTGGAACTTTTTGACATCTCACTTCTTTTGCCACGTTATATGTATGTCACTCAACCGCCCATGTATCGGAACTGGATCCGGTCCTAACCGTGAATTCGATCCAATACAAGACAAAATAGTCGTGGCCCATACACTTGTCACTTTCGATTTTTGTATTGACACGTAGGTCCACCGCAATAGCAGGCTGTGTAGAATGCGCCACGAACCGATTTTTCTAGGTGTCTGCCAAACGTAACACCAGTTGCTTCTGTTGTGTTACACTGTGCTTTACCGTTTGGTGCAATACTTCTATAAATAAGCCAACGTTTATGGTCACACGAACATCAGTTCTCAGTTGAACGATAGCCAATCAGTGAGTTCAGAACGGATATTGGACTTTCACCGCATCTGTTCAACTATGACCCAGTACTCTATAGTTACGGTGAATTCCAAAATCGACGAGCTTTAAGCTCAAAAGATCTATTCGCCGTCTCGCACCGTGCTAACAGTGTCATCGGCCTGGCTAATCTACATACGAGCGCTTTTCGATCCGCAGTAGCAGTTGGTCTCGATCGTTCGCACACACGAACATAAACGTCCGGTATGTGCTTATCGACCCACGAATAGTCTCGTTCTCCGATTGTGAGGCAAACCGTAACGAATGGAACAGGTGCGGATTGACTTTATTTTCAGCTGTTTGGTGGTCATCACAAAATGACAGCACATAGAATTCAAACAGTTTTGTTTGTGTGGGCAGAAATTCAAGGCTGAACTTACTCACATGGCTTGAATATGTGCTACATATCGTTGTGTAGTAAGATGTTTCCGGAAGAATTATGTCGGATATCTTCGTATGCGAGAATTCAGTCGGAGTGGAACTATTAATCAAAATGTACTAGGTGAAATTCCAAGTACTTTCAGATTAATGCGTTTGTACCGCCTTTGTATCACAGCAATAAATCTGAAGATTTTCGACCAGTTTCTCAGTGCCCGCCAAACTATGCATATTAGTCGGTGCAGAAAGAAGACATGTTGCGATAAGTTAACATTTCGTTTGCTCTCGCCATTCACAAACGTAAAACATGCAACTTACATACAACAGACAGAGGTAGACAGAATATGAACAAGACATTAGGCCATCAACGCCACGGCAACCCGATGGGTTACTTCAGCCACTTTTGTGCACATAACGCCGATGGGTGATCCCTGATCAACATACCTTCGCTGATGGCCAGTAGCTTCAGGTTCTGATGGCGTAACAATATTTTGAATGATCTAAGTGATCGATAACTATAGAAGGCATGTGTCCCGAGGTGTTAACATTTCGTTTACTCCCTTCAATTTGGTGTCATGAGGTGTCCAGCGATCAATAATGCGGACTTACCGGTTTGAGGTTGCTGTGTCATCGGTTGTTTTAACCACTTCGGGACGTGTTGTGCCACTCGCTGAGATAGTTGTCTCTGTTCTGCCCACGTAAGCGTCACAACCGCAAGTAGACTGGTAGATAACGTGCGAGACAGAGAGAATAACGTGGTTGAAGTAACCCATCGGGCTGCCGTGGCGTTGATGACAATATTTGGTGTGGGTGTATGCGTGTTCGTATCCTGTCTACCTCTGTTTGTCTGTCGTATGTAACCTGCATATTTTGCGTTTGCGATTGACGAGAGTAAACTAAATGTTAACATAACGCAACATGTCTTCTTTCTGCACTGATGAAGTTGTTGAACGGAACACCGTTTCAAATTATGCATCATTACGTTTTAGAATATCGGTTCTAGGACCACTCTGAGTGGACTTCACAAACCTCTTTGGGGAAAATATTGCGACTTTCAACATTAGACTGTTCTGGTTTAACAGAGTCGATCCAGGCCTGCACATTGTCAGCGTCCACGTCGTGTTCTCATGACTTGGAATGCTCAGGTATATATACATGTTGGTAGTCGTAGATACTCCTGCAAGATCCGGGTGTGTACGTTTACATAAAACCCTACAGCTTAGGCGTACAACCTTTTGATCCGGTCTGTACACCATCATTACCGAACGCTATACTTTCCATATAGAAGATTTTTCGGAGTGAACAGCTCCTGAGACATCCAACGTTTAACCTTTTCATTTCAGCTCCTTAGGAGTTCCGGCTGCTACCCCTCGTTTCCACCTGCCTGTTCTGTACACGTGGTTTCACTCAAGCCTACTATCAGCACTTTGATATGAACATATCGCTTCTTCTAGGTGATGGACACTTTTGTTACACGATAGCTCTCAACGCTTCTAACTGTGGCAACCTCAAGTGCTGATGTATGGTCAGTGTCATAGTTTCTTCAACCGGAGTGCTGCTGTTGGCCCAAGACAAAAGTTGAATAATTCAGTACATAAACGTATATTTTAGTGTCTGTGAACACCATTTAAGGCCAAAAGGTGGAGGACCATTTTACGTGGTGTCACAAGTCCAGCTTAGGATTGCAGCGCCGATTAGTGTGACGCTGCAGGCAGCCTTTTGTATATATACACACACACTGCAGTTCGAAACCGGATTCCCACGGCTTTTGCGGATGTCAAAGTGGTGTCTATTAAGCCTCTGATGTGATGCGGCAAAAGAGACTGAGTGTGAAATTACATTTGATTTCGTGGGCAATTTGCTGCCCCCAGGTCGCTGTAGTAATTTAATCAGCAGTTGGCAGGGATCTCAGTCCCACTGTTTCAGAGGAAGTGCAATACATTTCATATGCCAACGGGTTACCAATAAATTTTCAATTTATCACGCATTTGCTGGACAGTAGAGTGGTAGTATTGAATGAGTTGGTGACCTAACATTTGTGTCGGCCAAACCAACCCAAGGCAAACACATGCTAATAGCAAGCGATCGGATAACACAAATATTGTTTCGAGACTGGGCACGTTGTTGGCTTACCATCGGGCCGATTGGGTACAGGACAGCCTCACGAACCGCAGGACCTATTGTTAGTTCGACTATACTAGCTGACCTCCCCAAAAATGTTGTGGCAGACAACATTACCAACCTGGACGAAGGTCTTGAAAGCGTTCGTGCTATAACGACACAACGCCCAAGCTGACTAGTTAGATAAACACTAGCAACGCCTATCTTTTTTAGGCCCGGAATTTGGACTCCCGTTCACCTTCTCATGGAACAGCCGTGTTGACTGACCTGTTGGAGCTAACATAGAAGTTACCGCCTCCTCGAGAAGCGAACAGGCAACCTGTGCTTTGCCGATAAACGAAGGCAACTGAGACTATATATATATATATATATATATATATATATATATATAATAATTCGATCGCGTCTAAAATGAGGCTGATAATACGGCAGTCAATGCGATTTCTTCACGAGGTCGTCAGAGTTCGAATTTCGGTCCAATTTGGGAGTGTTTTTCCTTTCCAAAGAAACAGGACCAGCAGCCTATGAGACTGCCAAAGCTGTGATCAGCTGTTTGTATTGGCCACCTATCAGTAACCATTGTTTGTAAAGTGTTGGTTACGCATCCAAGCGTGACACACGCTGATGAAATTACAGGTTGTAGCTAATCGTACTAAAAAAGCGAGTCCTGGATAACTGTGGAGTTACTAAACATTCAGAGGATATGCTCAGCCGAGATCTCCATCAAGTTGTAATCATTGAAAAATCCGCGGTATAACTGAACGAACCATGTTGATGAGGACGGCATAAATGACAAACAACATGTGCCATTTGATCCCTCAAAATTCAAGTCAGTAGTGCGCGATGTGCACCGCAAGAGATGAATATAATCTTTTCACACATTCACAGCTCTGGAGACAGGAGAGGAATTAACTGAGTGTCTTTGAGTGGAACGACAATCCCGCGATTAGGACTTCCGAGACAGGTCGAAGTCACTGATCTCATCACACCAGCAAGATGATATTTTAGATTACTGATAAGTAGTCGGGGATTTGGTTTATTTTAAAGTTTGGGTTATCGATTGGAGTTAACAGAACAGTTACTGTGTCTCCACTCGAGAAGATCGGGCAACCTGATCAGTGCTCACAAGCCAGAATGGTTGAGCGTTCAGATGTGATAATCCGGTCGTGCCTAATGTGAGGTCAATGGCGNAAAAAAACGGTAAATTAAACACTACTTGTTAAGCGTCACATTAGTACTTCCTGCTGTCGATATGCAGCCTGAGTCAGTGATAAATTCGATATACCTATTCGCTAATGTGCACAATAAAACGCATTTTCATGAATCAATCACATGCGGTTTCATACACGATTTTACACTTTTGATCCATCTTCAAATTTCCGTGTATCACAGAGGCGCTGGCATCGATGGCGTCGGTGATGAGGGGATCACTTGTTAAAACGTACTGAATGGATCTTCACGATACCTCTAAGCAACTTCCATACCATAGCTTTAGGCTGGCATAAACACTCCAGAATTCATACCCTCTTGGATAATGAAAATCGTTTGTTCACTGCATAACATGACCACCACTCGGGTGATCAGGCGCGGATTGTTTCTTCTGGTCCCCCCTTTCAGGTAAACTGCACCGTAGACGCAACTTTGTGAAGTGCATACGATGTGGCATCGTGGAGTGGACAGTGACGAGCCTCCATTGCAAAGGCAACCGCATGTATATGGCCCACCTTAGCCCTGTCAACAAACGGTAGGGGGACAACCACCCAACCAGACTGCCCACTAGACCTGATGCGACTATGGTTCAGCCTGGGATAACGCACAGTCAAGATGGCCTGGAAGGACTCGTGTTAAGGTCAGCACCAACAATTCCATTTGGCGTCACAGTGGGTGTGAAGCATCTGTTCATTTATCACGGAGTTTGAACAAATGCATACGTTGATCTCTTATAAACGAAACGATCAGATTCAGTGTCATGTTTGATACGAATGAGGCTGGCCGTGTGTATTACGACGTTTCACTCTCGATAGCGTACGGACAGTACCGTTTAATACTTCCAATAAACTTGTTTGAGGACGAGTCACAATGGGTTTTGCTACGTGATGAATTTGAAGGTAGTTGAAGTAGTAGGGAGCCTACAAATAGTTCCAGACGACAAAACTTGACGAATAATCCGAACTGAACGGCCTACTGTTCCAGTAAGTTGAACAAGTGATAGGTCACCCAAACACAGTAACACCCGACCGAACAATTGAATAAGACAGAATAAGCTTTTTTGGCTGAGAATGGTTCGTGGTTGCGCTGGCTGTCAAAACAGATGGTTGAACAGATATCCACTCGTATCGACTTTTCTAGAGACTGAAGATCAAGCATGTTAGGAGCACTTACCTCCTAGCAGTTCACTTGTCGTGGATTGGCAATTGTGAGCATATTACCTTAAATCGCTTCATCTAGTTGTGGGCACTGCAAATCACGAGGTCACTTGGATTGAACGAGTTTATGAACAGCTCGATCAATTCTGATTTTTACTCACGCACGCCTAACACCACACTGGAAGACCATGACAAGAAGAAGGTATGATGATCTGCTGTTAATTACTCCCTGGCAAAACAGGCAATAAGACGGAGGGACCTCAGACTAGCCGATCAATTATACGACGAAGGAGAAGTTACATATTTAACTGTGATCAGTTCGTGTACTAAATGTAAAGACCTAAACTGTACAGAAATGCTTCGGGTGGTTTGTGCCAACTGTGCTACAGGTTAAATGAGACCAACATTGAGGTCCAAGATACAATTGGATTGGGATAGACAGTTTGGGAATATTTTAAGAAGTGCAACAAATCAACAGCAGCATAGGTTAAGACGGAAGCCAAATAAGGGTGCCCCGAAGGACAGCTGAATGAATCAATCGTAAAGAAAAATGACTGTAAAATCCACGATCAAAGTCGAACAATAAATTAATGATGGTCACTGGTCGTGTGATTCGATAGGTAGAATTTGTTGACACGAATTCACTACCGACAGTAACACACTAGAATTTCGCACTGTTGTATAGCTGCAATACGCCTATCACAAGAACAACCCCTATGGAGATTGTAAAGAAAATGAAATGGACGGACATAATTTTCTGAACTCAAATAGTCAACATCAGGGCACCTACACCTTCCAAACAAACAGCCAAGGTGCGGACGAGAGTAAAAAAACGCCCATAAAATAGGTTTCTAACGATTTTACCTTTCAACATCGATGATTTTCGGGCCTGGTTGACCGTCACAACCGTAACGTTTGCAGCTAAAGGACGTGACCTACCGTTCCGAATTCAATAGTGGCTAATTTCATCCCTATTTGCGAAGTTATCAGTTAGCCACCTCGTACCTTATGCCACTCAACTGGGGGTAAGTAAAGAGCGCAAGAATTGATAGACGATGGATGAACACATCAGGTATCGAACTTGATCGATCCTAACGGCCGGACACTCATCCTCTAACTCACTGACTGCTTAGTGTGTGAATGAACGCAAATATAGCCGGTCAAATACTTAAGCACGCATGGTATCCTCGCGGCTGTGAAGTAGAACTATTCAGACTGCAGTCCCATAAACGAAGTCAGTCGGTTTACGCAAGACACTATTTTGATGTCAAAAATGGTCAACACTGCAAAACACTGTTCTAGCTTATGAAACAGGAACTCTCACCATTTGCCATACCCTCATCTTTCAAGATACAGTTAACATTAGTGTTTATTTTTAAGCTGTAGTTGCCTTGGTGTTGAGAGTTTGAATATAGACACTGTTGTTTTTAGTAGTTAGGTGCCCCCCTCTTTCTCTCTTCTTCTCCTAACAACGGCTTGCATTTTACTTCATGGCTGTGTGGCAGTTAGGTATCAACGCGAACCACCGATGCATTGTTGTCTATAATGATGATGAGTTGTCTGTGTAGCAGCAGCAAATAATGAAACGCGGTAGTAAAAATTTACAAGAGGCTTGGTTGACACATGTCGTCCTATTTTCGCTTACAGCTCTAAAATTTGTCTGCAAGACGGAGACATGCTGACGTTGATTATTTGAGTTTAGACACAGAGGTTGCTCTGAACTTGGTCCCATCCCTCTTCCACTTTTTTCGCGGGAAAACCAGAACTTACTTTTCGTATGGTAGTGTGACCGTCAAACGTGCGTTGGATACAGACGCACTGCCGTCAATTATCAGGACGTATCAGGGGCACAGAATGTAAAACTGTGGTAACTGGGGTCAGAACTTTCGGAGCAGAACCCCACCTATCCCAATGGTTCTGTTAAGGCCCTTATAATCTGAAAACATTTGCATTCAGACAGACAGATCTTCTGATTCGCTTCGGAACAGAAGCGCAAGTCTTCATGGTTTCCCTCTCAGAAGCCCGCATCCACGATCGGACAGGGAATTATGATGTCTGCGGAGATCTGGCTGACCGGTACACTACTTGACACGGATGAGTAGTCACACGAGTGACGGTAGGCCAGATCCACTGGTTAATTCTGTGGTTTTCAGATTACATTGAGAGAAGGTAACGGCAAAGTGGTCTAATTAACTCTGATCAAGAAGCATGCGATCGGGACTTTTTAATGGGGTTGACGTAATGGACATCAGTGATGAGACCATTAATGGTCTACGTGTAGGAGCAACAGAATCAGGTGACTTATCCTGGTGAACCGACACAGGCAACAAGCTTCTGGGCCTAGCACATTGTGAAATTAAAAACATATCCTTTCGAAAGAAGGTGGCTGGAAAGTCTATCTGAATGCGAAGGCTGCGTTCAAATGTGAGTGATGTTCAAGTTGAAAATATACGTTTGTTTGATAACGGATGCTAGTGTGGATTTGAAACGTCACAACAAAACGTTCACTACTCAGTGTGTCCCCTTTGTCGATTACTTTAAAAACCACATGAAGTGGGAAATGTGTCACAACACAGGAAGGAAAACAGGCATTGTTTAAAGTAACTCGCGTGATATATATATATATATATATATATATATATATATATATATATAGATGCAAAGTGAAAGCAACAGCAACATGTGCATCGAACGTATTGACTAGCCGATCACACAGTCAATCAGAAATGAGGCACACACGCACTAGGTCAATGACAGAAGGGGATAGCATACGCACAAACACATCAGTCTAGATACTCAACGCACTCACACCGACGGTCGAAAACCAACACTTCATGGACATCCTACGTGCGAATGGACCAGGTTTGGGAGCCGTACAACAGGACTGCCCACAGAGTGTTACTGTATACTTGGCCTTTCACAGGAATACAGACTATGCCGAAGCCACAGATGGCGTACGTTGGCAAACACCATCCGAGAATTTGCCATGCGACTTGTGAACGGATCAGATGCTCCACCGGCGTTGATACAACTCCCAGTGTACGTGATATTCTCAACCACTCACAAAGGCTCACCATTAAGGGTGAGAGCAGGCGCGCCTCCCTGCAAATCTTGCAGCAGCAGATTGCACTTAACAGATGCAAAGACCGCACCAAACTGATAAACTGAAGCCTATAACTTGTTCAAGGTGTTCTGGGCTGCCTGCGAACCCCCACAGCTTATGAAGATATCGTCTGCATACTCCAAGTCTGTGAATACGGGATCAGTAGAACCACGACTAAGGCGAAACCCAGCCAGATCCTTAAGGATAAGTCGTGTGCGTGTGTTGATTAATCCACGAATTACAGTGGCCACAGGCAAATTCGACGCAGAATGAATCAGGCTAATCCCTCAATGATTTGTACATGAAATGTGTGAGCGCTTTTTAAAAAAAGATACCATTCCGATCCCAGTCATTTGGGATGAATTCACTGATCCGGAGTTTCGAAAGCACAGCCATCATTTCCTCAGCCAAAGCTGATCCCTCATCTACGAAAAGGGCAGGAGAGGGTGCATTTAGGTTGGGTGCATTTCGACTTTTCAGAAAATTGCTTCCAAGCCAGTCTTCTGTTTTCGAGGGCAGAGAGACGTGAACAGACCATTGAGCACAGACAGAGTCCGAAAGTGTAGTCAGTGGCGTGGACTTCCAGTATGACTGATGTTAAAAGTTGTTACAGCCGCAAAAAAACTAACGGTGAAGGAAACTTTCATAAAGAAAAGCCACCCTGTCAATAAGCAAGCGAGATTTTCAAATCCCAAAAATCACAAACCATTCCAGCCAGGAAGAAAGGGAACGAGAAAAAAACCAGTTTATTCACCCCGCGCAAATTGCTGTACAACTGCTGTATTTTTCCGTTAAAAATGTCACTGGGGAAAAAATTTTTCGTTGTCTTCTGGAGGTGCCCCAGGCAATCTGATTGGCTGGCTGGTGTCCGAATCAGCATTCCGAGCCTTTGGGAACACTGTATCCCAAATCTGACTTCAGATTTGAGATCTGCGGTTAAGATTTGCGCATTCTAACAAACATGTTCACCCCAGTTTGTGCGTAGGTTCTGCACTGGCTTCGCAGACTACCTTGTTCACACCCGGCTTCCTGCAACCTGTTGCCCAGATGGGATGGATAAGTTTTCCAGAGCTTCCAGAAACACCAGCCCGTTCGACCTCGATAGCAAGTTGCGTCCACTTGACCTCGCGATCCTCTCGTAGTCGCTTCCCGTGCTTTAAGCGAGAAGACTCACGGATAGGATTGTACCTGCTGCTGGATGGAATATCCCGGTGAGCATCAAGAGTTCACACTGACCGCACAGAGATCTAGCTATTGACACCTGAAGGAGCAGTATTAACATGCTTATGTGTTGTAAGCCGAATTTGTCCAGTATGCTTCAATCTCATCTGGCAGTCGCGTCCTGGACTAGGGGCAGGCACGCCTTGGTATATATAGTGAGTCTGTGCCCCTGTGAGTTTAGATAAGCTAATTTGTGGTTGGCAGCGAAGTGGTCTCCTACCAAAACGTGCAGCAAATTTGGCGCATCACAGTATGACTGGAATCCACACAAATGCCCCATATGGATAAATAATTTTAGAAGCAGCCACGCTACCGATAGCTGACGGTAATGCGGTCAATCTGCGTTCAAGACTGAATTGATGTTGAAGGTCGCCGATAACGCATCGACGAATAGGACGTCGGAAATTAGTACTTGCCAGAAACAGATCGCTATCACTAGAGAGACTCAAAAAGCCTTCACTGTTGTTTGTTTGAGGAATACCGCAAGAGTGAGTCACCTGAGTCACACTCGTCAGCACTTATCCTGCCTACTTCAGCGTTCAAGTCTCTAACCAGTGCTACTATATCCTAGCACCACGTGGTGTGCAAATTAGTGTTGTGTGATCTGTTTAGTTAGGTATTTTCGGTGTGTTATGTGAATTTGTTCAGTGCGAGTTTTTGTGAGTGTGTTTATGTGACCTTTTCTGCTACCTTGACGTGGTGATCGGGCTTGTGTGCTGTTTTGATCCGGCGGGCTGTGCTGACTGGGACTTCGGCCCTTGCAGGTTCAACCTTGTCAGATTGGTCAAAGGGGAGCAGCCAGATGAAAAACGGATGCGTTCGTTGTGCCTGATGACCGTATGTTGTGGTTTAGTTGAGCAAGATGTTTGTTTTTGTCTGGACTGACTGTGTCCGTCTGCTAGGATCGTCTGTGCAGTATTAATGTTCTTGTGAGTGTGTGCTGGTTCTGTTTTGATATAACTGTCGATCCTCTTCTAGGTGGTTGGTGCTGTCGCATCCGCGTTTGTGTGAGTCACCTGCTGCCTTGTAGTACAGGCTTTTTGGCCAAAGGCTTTGGTTGAGGGCCTTAATCGCTCTCTTGCACAGGTCTGGGCGTCCTGGTAGTATACAAAGCCCATGCAAACAATGATCGTAGAAAATAACGCAAATACCATACTGCATTGGCCATCGCGCAGGATAAACCGGATCACCCTATCTGCTGCAGATAGCAGGGTGGATAGGTGAAAATATGTTGCTGCCAGGTACTCACCCTCATACTTCCCCTCGACCACGAACCCCCTGAGCAGCTAATGCTCAATTAAGTTTCAGTACCCCGAAGACCAACTGGAGACAGGCCCGGGGAGGCAAGACGCTTGCCATTGGGAAGTAGAACGTACGCACGCCGCTGGATCGATGCAGCGCCACAGAACGGACGGAACGGCGCACCGCCCTGATCACGATGGAACTGCGTCGATATGGAATCGACGTAGCAGCCTTGAGTGAGACAAGGCTTGCAGACCAAGGTAAGTTGCGGTAATCAGGTGCTGGGTACATGTTCTATTGGATAGGTTACCCGGCAGGCGGTGTTCGGGAGCATGGTGTCTGTTTTGCAGTCGCTGATCTCATCAATGCTTTGATGATAGGCGAACCGCACGGCATCAACCCTCGAATTTTGTCCATGCGCCTGCGACTCGGTCGAAGAAAGTGTGCTACACTTATTAGTGTTTACGGCCCAACTATGTGTCACACTAATGATACAAGGGACCAGTTCTTTGATCAGCTGTCCGCCACAATCCGGTCGGTGCCGGTGAGTGACCAACTGTTTGTTTTGGGCGACCTGAACGCTCGAGTTGAGTGCGACTCGGTAGCTTGGCTGGGAGTCCTCGGACCCTACGACGTTGGTTCAGCCAACAGGAACGGTGATCGTCTGATGTACTTGTGTGCTACTCACGAGCTGGCTGTCACGAACACCAGATTCCAGCTGGATGTGAGCGACAACACGACGTGGACTCATCCGCGAAGCGGTCACCATCGTTTATTTGACTACGATTGTGCGGTAACGCGACATTCGTGAGGTGCGCATCAGCCCCGTGATGCGCAGCGCTGAATGTAGCACAGATCATAGGCTGGTCGGGACCATATTGTTTATTCATATACGTGATCCCGTTTATTGTAGATTTTCAGGACAACGGCAGAAGTTGGATATCAGACGGTCGGAGAACTGGGAGACGAAGGTTGTCTTTCAACGTGCAGTCGTCGCTCGTCTGCAAACCGCTCCTGTATCCACTACCCCCGAGGCTATGTGACAACAACTCAAGAAACAGATTACAGACGCAGCCACTGAAACGATCGGTGTAGAGCGCAAGAAGCGCCTAGACTGGTTTGATGAAAACAACGTGACTATCTCAAAGTTGGTACGAGAGTAGAATGCCATGTTCGTCACATCCACAACGGACCCGGCCAATGGAACGAAGAAAGCTAGGTTCCGGAGTATCCGCCGTCAACTGGACGAGCGTGTTCGTGGAATTAAGGACAACTAGTAGAGGAAACAGGGTGCAACGGGAAAGCTGAAGGCTAGGATGGGAAACTAGGCGAGATCCTGAAGAATGACGGACCGGCGTTGGAGCGCGCTTTGCTCCAGCTGGTTCACTTCATCTGGGAGCACGAAGCGATGCGGTAAGACTTCATGGACGCCCTTATCGTACCACTGTTCAAAGGCAAGGGTAACAAGCATTGCGCCGACGGTTACCGGGATATCAGTCTTTTGAGCTGCGTAGGCAAGGTGCTTCCCAGAATCCTCTTGAACCGATAGAATGCGAATGTTTTAGAGGTGAGTGTTCCCGAGGAGCAGCGTGCATTATGAGCGAATCGGATTAATATCGACCTGGTGTTTGCTGCTTGACAGCTTCGGGAGAAGTGCCGGGAACGGCATCAGCCCCTGTATGCCCTGTTCGTGGACTTCACCAAGGCCTTTGATTCCGTGAGCCGCCAGGAGCTGTGGACGGTACTTGGTAAGTTTGGATGTCCAGGTAAGTTCGTCAATATGGTTGGATTGTTGCATGCGGGCATGAAGGCGAAGGTGTAATCGTGTGGATCGACCTCTGGTGATTTTGACATTGACACTGGCGTGAAGCAGGGTTGTTTTCTAGCCCAGGCCCTACATAGCTTATATTTGACTGCCATAGTAACAGTTGCTTTTCAGAACACTGGAGAGGATGGTGTTGAGGTAGAGTACCAGACGGACGGGCGTCTGTTGAATATCCAACGTTTCAGCGCCCCAACCCGGCTACAGACCTTAACGATGCGCATGCTTCTGTTCACAGATGACAGTGCATTGCTGGCACATAATGAAGAAAAACTGCAATGTCTGGCTACAACCTTCGCGTCGGCAGCACAAAGTTTGGATTGGACATCAACACAGGTAAGACGTTTTCCTTCTTGCTACTTGGGTAGCAATCTGTCGACAGATTTGTCTGTGGATCGCGAGCTGAGAGCGCGTGTGGCGAAGGCTAGTGTTGCTTTCGGACGTCTTGAAAGGCGTGTCTGGAAGAATCACCATCATCATGATCACCGAACTGTGTTTACCTCTCAATGGTGCTGTCTATACTGCTGTATGGCAGTGAGACGGTCCGGGCGGGCGTCCGAAATTTCAACGAGCAGTTAGTACGCAGCCGAGAACGGAAGCGCGCGGTACGCAAGGGAACCATCAGTGCCATAGGTCGTGGTGACGTGACTATATGGTGTTGAGATGTGTGCGGCCGCGAATGCGCTGGCTGATTGCGATCAGTAGGTCACCAACGTAATCATAGTACACCGTCGGCGAAGAGTACGTTAGGCTCAGGGAGGTCATATCAGTGTATCCATTCCACTCCTGTTAACGACTGCATCGGCCAACAGCCTGGTCATTGACAATTAATCCGCTCCTCTTTTCAGAAACTTGAGTGTGTGCGGTCTTCTATTCATTCTTTTCTCCGGCTTTGTTGGTTTACTGTACAGTGAATGATCTGTCTGGCTTTTCGTAGTTCAATGGGAATTTTGCTTTTCATCCTTATCTTCTCTGGGATGCACTGACCTGCACTCCTATACTGCAATGCTTCTTGTATTACACTTCACAAATCTTTCTTCTTAGTTTAGATCTCGTCATTGCAGCCTCTCTCTGGTTAGCTTCCGAGATCTAGGAGTTTCCTTTCCTTATTAGCCAATCAACTGGCTAGTTAGCATTGGCCGGCTGGACAGAAAGGCGCACTGGCACACCTCCCGGTCTTATTCCTTCGGGTTTACACTGGTGGGATGTGAGTAGAACTGTAAGTGGTACAGCGCAAGCGAACTGCACTGATGGTTAGGCGCAGGCGTCCTTTGGCTCCGGTCACTGTGACAGGCTAATCCGAATCGGATGCCACCAACCGTGTAGATTAGGGAGGTGGTAATAAAAATAATCTTTTACTCTGAGTGCACAGCAGTCTGCGGAAGCATATGTCGCGTCATCAGACTGAGGGAGTTTGTGATGAGAGCCACTTGATGCTTTAACCGCACCTTCAAGTCTTACAGCGTGAGAGACGGCTGTTCATGGGAATCTAACTAAGCAGCACCTTCCCTGCGTATGTGCTTAGGGATATTCCAACACCGGCGTAGTTAGTGGCTTGGGCCACAGGGTTTCCAGACAGGCGTAAATTGTGCCCGTATGTTGAAATGGCTGACGGACATTGAAGTTCGCATTGCGTTGGAATCCCAAAGTCGTGATTCAGCAGGACGACAGATATCGATGGCAAGAGTCTTCAACGTATGTATGTGCCCAAACATTATCCACTCACTAAGCGTCTAGGATACGATGACCTATCTCGCTATTCTGTTCAGCTGGAAAGACGAACCATTCACCAATAACCGACTGCAGTTTCGTACCATACTTGATGAAACAACTGAAGCACCCATGAAGCCGCATCCGTGTCTCTATCCTCAGAGACAGCATCTGGTCCCCAAGATGAATCACACGCAAGTTTTGAGCCGAGTCCACCGAAACACACTCAAACCTATGGACTACAAAATCTACCGGTTTGCTCAGCAGTGGCCCCGCCTTCCCAGAGACACTAATCAGTTAGATCCACACCCTAATTCGATTAGGCGATCTGTGCGCTCCGAGTTTGTCCACACTATTCTCATCCCGCGCAAACCACAAGTGGGGAGACTGGTCTCCAGCCAATGCCCAGTTTTGAAGAACTTGGTCAGAAATGACTATTTTAATCTTATCAGGAAGGACGTGAACGTCCTGGTACGCACACAGGGTGTGGTGGTGAGGAACAAGGAGCAGGCGGTATACAGGGAGTGTCTCGCCCTCCAATCGTTGGCTTTTGAATCCAGACCGCATTTTCCTCGGGATCTTTATTCGTGCCATCCAGCCCCGATGTGGTCTTCTTGGGACTAAGGTCCGGAATTCTTCGGGTGGCCGAACTGGCCACTCAGTTCTGTCGTGACAGCAGCGGTTAACCAAAAGGCCCAGTTCACAATTTCCTACCGTACTAAATCACCAACGATGTGTTCGGTATAACCGCGTGGCCAAAGACTTGGCGAAGCGGCTGCGCAATCTGGGCTACGGAGTCTTCAAGGAGCTACGAGTACGAATGGCGAGCTCGTCCAACCAATCTGGTGTTATCGTGGTTCGCGACGGCGCCACTGGGTGCTGGACGACTATTGAGGCCAATTTGGCTGGATAGACAAGGTTTCGAAATATGGGACCGACTATCATAATATTGCCATTTTATTCGGCTTTTCATATTGTGGGCTGTGACTATTTCTCATTACCCTGTGGTCATCACTTTTCGTGCTGTGTGACAGCACTCTTGTGCGTGGAAGAGCTTTGATTTTGAGGGACTATTTTCTTCTCTTCTTCCTCTTTGCTAATCATATCATACGAGTAATTTTATTTGACGACTGAATTAATAACGTTTGCTACCCTCGTGAAAGAACACAATTGTTCATCGTTACCCACACAACACACTATACTTGACAGACAGTTTCCTTTGAATGTCCTTTTGTCACACTTTGTGACTTAACTTTTGGTGTCATCACTTGTTCTTACGTCGAGTGGGGTCGTGTAATATCGCTCTTAAAAATATACGATGAACATTCAGTATCAGTAGTACGGTCTAATAGACTATGTGCCCAACCATGCATCTCCATGGAAACTTCGCTTGTTTCGCAGAGGGCCACTCCCTAATCCTGGAAGATGCGCCCGGTGATGATGAGCTAGCTCACTTGAGGTCATTCGACAGGGATCGTCGACGTGCTGGTTAGTCCTAACCTTATTCTACATGGAAAAGTGGGTGCCCTCACGGAGCCGTCAATCCAACCACCACATGAAATAAATTATCCATGAGATGCAGTCAGCCAGTAGACGGTTGAAACTCCATGCCGTTTTGAATCTGACTATATAAATGCAACAGATTAGCTGCGGCAAATAACTGTAAAAAACAGTCAAGTCAGATAGGGTATGAGTCACGTAGATTTCCCTTACTGTCTGAAATATTTGAACTTATTAACAGAGGGAGATGTAACGTACTTTGAACGTATCAGCCTTGAGATCAAAAAGTCGGCCACGGACACACTTGCTGAATCATCGTAGTCTCCAAAAACGGTTTATTTATTAAGTAGAAACTTTCATCCGCTTTGGGTGGCAACCGAAAGCGTGTGCAGGATCAGCGCGGCCAGGCAAGTTTTAAAATCACTCCGAAAGGGTCGAATAAGAGTAGTCAAACTTAGCACAATTAAAACGGAGATTGGTCAAACCGGAATGTCTGTTGGGCTGCAGCAAAAATACGAGACAACTTACCATATCAAAAACAGCAGAAACCTCCCTGATCAACAGCAAAGTATGAATATTGTGTTCAAGCAAGTTACTGACACTCGAATAAACAGAAACAGTTTGGACAGTAGCATATGACAAGCCTTCACCTACACTACATGCTCGAAATCCCGCAATTTTCCTGAACAGTTCAACAGATTTCGGTACTAGCCAGTCTAGACAACGTGGAAGAGAAATAAACAACAACCACGTGAGTTCGAGTGTGCACAACTTAGCTAAACCTGTTAACCATCCAAAAAACATTCGAAAATGAGCATAGAAAAACATCAGGTGAATTATTCTGAAGTACCAGGCAACAGTGAACGCACAAACACACTTAATGGTTGTAGTGTGAGGGTTTTCTCACGTGTTAAACATGTGCAAAACCTCACCATGTGCCTGGTCGATTCCGTTGGAATGTGCACACGAAGACCTTTAGTTTAGACCAACATTAAGCAGTATTGAAGCAATTGAATCATCAGAGCAACACTACCGGTTCACTGACTGTGTATGCATGTGAACCGCAGCATCCTTCAGTGGGAATGAGATCCTAGGTAACTCTTACACGGCTGATTCAGCTGGGCCCAGCACGAATGTGAAAAAATAGGTTGACTTTCCAAACAAGCCAGAGAAACACTTCAATAGTACCATATACCATTTGACAGTATATGTATAGAGAAGATAAGCCGTCTAAGTTGGAACAGTGCAAACAAACGTAACCAAAGGAAGAACCGGTGAAAGTTCGCTTTAACCTACCGAATAATCACTTCGAACACTCAAGACATCGTAAACAACTACCTAATATACTTGATTACATTAGATGACAACTGAAATAGAGGCCATTTCGTTTGACCATACTCATTCCCAAAGCTACGATTCGTTATCAACCGTATCACGGTCGGATTGTCGTGATGAATAACAGGAGACTAATCTTGTCGTTAGGTATCGTGGTCGTTCTTATTAGAAGAAAACGAACGATGGCCCGGTTAAAATGAATAGTTGGACTAGATGTACACAAGTACACTCATAAGCTTGTAAAGTAAACCATCTTCACTGACACTTCGCCTTCAAAGTTCCTGATCCACTCACAATATTCACAAACAGAAGGATGGTCCCGAAGTAACCACTTTTAAAGAATTGACACATACCAAGAATCTATCCCAAATTTTAGAGCAATGATAGTCTTGTATACCAGCTAACAAATCGAGTTGAAAAGAAAATCTAGAAACCAATATATTCTACGAGTATCGAAGTTCAACCTGATCGCAGTTCGGAAAATTGGAATGCATGGCGACAGTCGGCAAGAAGTTTGGGATGCCGTAGCAAAAACTTGAAGCGTTCGTAAAATTGGGCGATGAGAAAGGCAGTTGCCAACGGAACTATAAAGATTGAACCTTTTGATATATATTTTCTATAAACCCAATTACTTTGACTGGTGGAAATAAATCTGATTAAATACGTTCGTAAACAAAAACGACCAGAGAGATTCAGTATTCGTTAGACGGCCAGCTACAACTTCACGTACGAGCCTCGTCCCTCGTTATCGATCGTCCAAGTAGCCTTTCTTGGAAAACCGTCATTCTTCCAGGCCAGCCTACATGCCCCTCACGGCTTCATTCAGTCAAACAATTCGAAGAGTACACATGGTTGTTCATAAAATGGGCAGCGCAATCAATACTTATTGTGTAAAGACAGCAATTTTACTATCGCGTTGTAATACCAAGTTACACTGCCCTTGCTGAAGAATATTGCATCGACTCTCCTGTGCACACTGTGGACGTGATACAACTGACTCGTTCCCGTAATTTTAACAATGAAATTGTAAGACGTCAGTAGTTCGATGTCAACCGGTTTGACAAACATACGTAGCATGAGTAAAACGGAACACAACAGGCAAGGCAGTTTTAAGGGAATGACCATATACGATACGAATAAAAGAGCAGCTTTTCAAGGCTACTCAAAAGTGCCAGTATTGAATGACACCCCAAGTCTCACAGGTTCCGCAACGTAAATGACTATGAACGTAGACGGACGGACGTTAAAGATTTCGTGATGTACTCTTTTTTCACCCGCTAGCACATTATTGAAAACGCCAATCTAAGTGATCCAAACGTATGCGGTCACATTCTCGGAAATACTTCAATTGGGATGAACGCAAAAGCGTTCTGTGGCAGTAAGATCAGGTGACTAAAAATAGTAATCGACACTCACATTGATTACACAACGTGTTCTCATCCAGTTTCGCAATGAGTTAATCATCTCAATACAGTTGATTCGGGTGCATTAGAAAATATCACCACGTAAACGATAAACATCCAAATTTAAACAAATTGCTCAACTTTCCGATCTTACTGAATCCAATGGATTTGTAGCTTGCTTATTCAAAATAGTGAGCAGTATGATGCAACTGTCATGCAAATGGGCAACATCGTGAGGAGAACAAATACAATTTGTTTTGCTGGTTAGGAAGAGGATATCTGGACGTTGTAATTCCCGGTGATGTGGACAGCCATTTCATTATTTTTTCCGTTCCCATAAACGGATAAAGAGATGTTATGATGAGTACAACCCAAATCCGACTCAGTTTACAGACCGAACAAGTGATCGTGAAGTGAGAAATGGGAGGGATATCAATAGACTGTAATATTAAGTAAGCAGATGTCGTGACAAACTTCAAGGATGCGCATCACAAGGGAACACATAGAACATAATATAACAAAATGGACGCTTTTTCCTCATAAAGTGCGTGTCCCTACTTCAAACCGACGACAATGAGAGATGGAATGTAGACTAAGAGTGGATTTCTGATCACCTGATATTTGGGAATTGTTTATATGGGCAAAAAATGCACAAGAACAGACGGATTGACAAACGCGGATGACGATAACAACAAGGCCACTGTTGGTATTGGCCGGGGACCGGCAGAGAAATAACAAATACAAACAGTGGGATAACAAACTCTCGGAAGTGTCATGTTCGTGTATCGGAATGTGTGCCATTTACAAACACATACACACAAGAACATAAACTAAATTCAGATTGACAACGACAGAGGAATGCAAAAAAAACCATCACATAAAGAGACGGATCCGACGGGTGGAAGAAACGATAGCAGAGTTATAGAGATGATTGCTGATCAGCATGAAAATAGACAGACCTGGATACGGAAACAGCCTGAAGCAGTATACAGTAGCCATATCGCATTCAAAATGCGTCTCGTATTTCTTGCAGGTGACGAACACTGTAATCATAAGGTAGGTTGAATTCGATTTTTGATAACCTATTCAACGATTGGAGAGCATCATCGAAACCTGAATAAAGGAAAAGGCAGAAAAAGGAAGCTAAGGATAGATACTCAGGAATATATAGAATTAACAAGACGCTAACAAAAGGATGCGCACGAAATAAAGCCGTATTGAGCAGCATTGTGTACACTATTTTCACGTAACTCCATTTAAACAATTGAAATGTGACGTGTACATGACTGCCTAATAGAAATTGATGTGGAAAGTGAAAATGTCCTGCAGGTTGCCAGACTTGATCACGAACCCTGTGGAGGGTTGTTTCACATTATACCAAATGCAAAATCGTGAGCTATCAGTCGAATAACGACTTGCTGACACGCGAATCAACTAAGGAACTGTGCATAATTGCGAGCAGTAGTACGCAAAAACGTTGTCGTACCATGACGAATGCGTTTCGTAACCCCAACATGACGAGCCAAGAAGAAAAATGGGCGCGACATGGGCAGAAAAAAGACCAGGACAGTAAATATCTGCGAGGACACCTGACGTCCCAAATTACGATATGAAAATATACGGTAAATTTTGCAATGCTCATCACTCTGTGAACAAAAAAGACGTGCACTACTTTCGAGACAAATTAGCTGTCACAGGATGGCCTCGTAACGACGAAGCTAACAAAAACGTTGCCAGAAGCAAAAAAGCCGGGATTCAAACCCATATCTGGATTAGGGACCGACAAAGCAAGTATGAGGTCTTCGAATTAAAATACCATGGTATCCGTTACTGAGACGGACCAAAATGCCTGAGAGAATGTTGACTAGCAACAGACAGATGAGGCCCAAGCAGGGGGTTTGCTGCACGCCAAAACGACTTGAGGAATTGCTACCACCATCGCCTGGCCACGCGATTCATTTTTTTAAACTCACGGCGATTTTCAACAAACAACACAAAAAGATTAACACGGTTTAACGACACAACGAGGGGGACTACAAATTCATTTGTGGGAATATCATGGCAGCCCGGTGGTTACGAAAGCGGCTACAGTTGTATGTTAAGGCCTTGGTTGCTGCGACTGCACCTGTCTGAGTCTGGACAGCTTTTTACTACAACACTAACATACGACCTTGGACGTCTCATGAGGGAAACGGCTCGATGTGTGAACGCTAGGAAATGGGTTTTGCTACGACCACAATCGTCACAAGAATTAATTTGTTTCACTGAACCATTTATACCAGATAGTTCGGTCTGGATAAACGTTAAGTATCGGAAGGAATACACCCGATTACTGAATGGGTCGCACAGAGCCGTTTACCTGGATGTCTCTTAGAACCGGACGAGAGTTAAATAGTCAACGGAGAAGTAGCGACGATGAGCACTTCTCGGAAACCAATTTTTAAGCAGCTGGATCCGTATTTCACCGGTTACACGTTCCGGAAAATTCGCACGGATAATTCATTTATTGAAATTTACGGGTAGTAATGACGCCCGGCTATCGGAAATACTGTTGTACATTTCAGTCCCGTTACCACTGCTCCTGTTTGAGTTTGGGTGGCCTGGCACTATCCGGCCTATCGGTGACCTTATGTCACATGACTGCGAACAGCCTTTAGAGCAGAAGACATAAAAAGAAACTACATTAGTAACCAAGAGTCCGAAATTTTCTGAACTGCAAACAGATGGATCACCTGTCGGCGTACACGACTAACTCCGCTGGTCTAAATTGGGTGAGCAAGGTAACTGTGATCAAACATAAAGAGATTAAATGCATGTTCTCTAAAGTTCAGTCGTTTGCACAAAACACTAACTTGGACTACATGTGACGCCTATATGAGAGCGGCTTAGATGCCGCACAAAATGTCTTCGTAACGTCAAATCCAGTCTTGCGGGGTTCAGAGACATGAACAATAAAACCATACTTCATGACATGAATGCTGTCCGGAGGTCATTTGTTGGTAAAGCACAGTCGTAAGGGGTAACACTGTAGATGGAGGTTGATTACAATATCTATTCAAGTGACACACAAAGGTTTAGTGGACGACATATCCATCAGCAGAGCGTAAACATAGACAACAATAAAAACAGCAATCGATTTCTGTTTTACATATCACAACGTGTTCGGAATCATGTGATATATAAAGTAACATGTAGGTTGAACGCTGCCAAGTTATTCAGCCAAACGTGGAAGTAGCCGCGGAAATCGGTGACTGGCTGATATGAGTAGTTATTATTGAAGGATTACGAGCTAAATGAAAACGAGGAATAGTTTGGTAGCTAATCTCTGTTTGTAGGATAGGACTATGAGAACTTACCAGTAGATACGGTGTAGCTCCATGGATGATAGATGGAATTGACTAAGGATTGATGTTTCAGCACTAAACGGAGCCATGGCACCAATCGGCCTTCACTAAGAGATAAAACGGAATGAGCAACAATTTATGAACACACTTGTCTGTGCTCGATGGAGTCAATGGACGGAATGTTAAAATGGAGATAACTAAGTAAGAATATCCTAATAGTCTACTTCACTGTGCGGTCAGGGCAGTTAAACAACATTTATGAAAAGTCTTGAATGGGGTGAAACCAGTGTTTCCGTAAATAAATGAACATAACACTGAACACAGAACGATACGAAAAAGTTCAAAACGCGTGACAAAAAAAAAATAGGCGGCAAACAGCAGTAATTCGAATAAACGACAGTGGGGCAGAAATAAATTAATTCAAAATGGGTAGCAGATCAGTAGAAGTAATGTAAATTTCAGTAGTGCGAACGAACTAAAGTACTCTACACTAGTTACGAAGTGTTGCACAGAATGCAACGCAACAGTAAACTAACGGAAACAACAGGTAAGCAAGTCCCAGCTGTAACCAGTACACTGGAGAGGACATGAGCATGGTTGAACATGTGCACCGAGCACGTGATGCGGCCATCACCAAGTCCAAAAATTATCAGGCGCCTGGTAGAAAAGGAATACGATTTGTCATAGGTGAAAGAACCAACAAGAATGCCGTAACAGTAAAAAGAAACAGTCAACGGACCAGTGGGAAGCGATGAGATTCCGAGTGGCACCAGGTGAGTTTGTGTTTTTTTTATAAGAAAAAAACAACTATCACCTGAAACGTGAGTGAAGCTGATCCGATATGTCACCACGATTAGGCTTGTAATAAAGAATGGACTTTCCGAGAGGCTGAGCAATCAATTGTTAATTAACATACGCCTGAGAAGAGCCATCTGTTAGGTGGCCTCCGGAAGGTCACCCGGGGTGGTGCAGGAAACCATGAGTCGTAGTTGATCATAAGTGAGTGTAATGAGATGCTCTATACCTGAAGAATAGAAACATTTTGCACAACGTGCAAATGACCTTGGCGCATTCATTTCACATAGTGATCAACGTCTGAGCCAACTTGAGGATAGTTTACGCCATTTACAAGTCGAAAAGATGCAGGGTAGTGTGGTAGTTGAACAGCACCAAACACAACATGCGGTTGGACTGCTTCTCATGTGCGAACAGGTTGGGTGCATTGTGGTAAGTGCTCGGCGGATTGAAAGGGAGAGTTGTTCACTCTAAGGCAACAATCAGTCAAATAGCCTGAACCGAACACAGACAGAGTAAGCAACGGAAGAGCACAAGAAAGACTAGATTAATAGTCAAAGTGAGATGCAGTTTGTCAAAGAAATGCTTACTTTAGAGCGATGCTAACGAATGCTTTGAATTTGGAATCCTCGCTTCTCCGATAGGCAGTGTGTGCCTCCATTACAATACCCATCGCGTTGAAGAAGCGCTTATGAAAAGATAACATGGCCAGAGATAGAACTGTTTTAAAGTAAAACCGATTGAGGCAAATGGACACGGAAGAAAACCTGAGGGAACTGATTGTTTTATAGGACAAAAACATTCGAAATTTCATTTTTCAAAGTAGCTACAAATGATGAAGACCTCACTGCCCTAAGCAGTAGGGCTGACAGGTCAACACTGATTTGTAAACGTCGTGTTTACAAATGGCTGGTTGGAGTCAGCATCCGATATGGTAGTGTACACGCATAACACATTAGTCCCCGTTTTTACCCTGTCAGCTAATTTCCTATTACGCCTTAGTTTGATGCCACTTTCCTCTTGAAATAACTGTTGCAATAAACCGTGACTAAAGCTACAGTACTGGCCATGTAATGGTTACGCCTCTACAACTAGCGATCTCTTTTTCAAAGTCACACTCAAATATCATCCAAATAGGCAAGAATGTTTACCACACACGCAAGCAATTCTTGTCCATGACAAAAGCGGTTACAGTCACCAAAACTAAACTAAAAGAAAAGCGTATCAAAAAAGTTTCAAGATCTATGTACAAATGTACCGCTAAGCCCTTCATAGCACATACAACAGTTAAAAGATGGGGACATGGACAATACAGATTGCAATGAATATCAATGAAGAGTACAAAAATCAATCAATAATTTCGACCAGAAAAAAGTGTTTCACATTTATCCAATAACCAATCATAGGGGAGTTAGTATCATGCATGGGAGAGGAACAAAATATTTAGATGGGTTGCAATTTATTTTATACCCCGTTAGTAGAGATGGACACGGAATATCTCTTCATCAAGGTAGTCTTCTGAGTTGGAGAAGAGAGACCCATAAAAAAGTATCGCCGCCATCTCATGGTGTCAGTAAGCAATGATACTGTCTGTTCTGTGGAATGGAAACTGGAAATACTCTGATGAAATAAGCAATGATTTCAGGGATTGCGTGTCTCCGGGCGGAAGTCATACATTGGACACAGACTGTTGTGTCCAGCGCAGACGTGCATACACCACATGAACACGACGTGGTAACCTACGCGTTTGTACACAATCGTCGGGGCACAACTATTCCATCTTACAACGGTCTTGAAGTGTACAACAGTGTGGTATCACCTACCTATCACCACAGATTCCTATACGAATATCGAAAAATACATCAGAACAATAATGATATACAGCAACCCTGATAGCAGGTTTCGCCCGTCATATCTGTGAACCTCACTTTTAACAGATTCAAATAAATATGGAAATCGATCAGAAGACAAAGATCCACGAGTGCCTTACGCCGCTAACGAAAAACAAGAATCCTTCTCCTCGGTTTATTGATCGTCAGCAAGGGTCCGATGGCGGTTTATCAAAGTGCATTGTGCACGACCACACACCACTTATGTGACAAAATCCAGCTGCTACCCCAACTCAGTCGGTATCTACACAGTTACGCACGCACGCACCTTAAGCATACATTGTGAGAAAAAACATGTCAATCGTGTAAACCACTAATAGTCAACAGTTTGCGGCCATACCGTTCTAAGCTTGCTGCCATGTGGCTCTGCGATCACGTAAGGGACAAATACATAGCAAGAGTCTCCAAATCTGTGCAAGTGGAGTTCGAGATAACCTGAAAGCGTTTGACGATCAGAGTCGATATCTAGGGTATCATAAACACTACGGCAAGAGCTGGTTAAAGCATACGACCGTCAGTGATAGCTTCACATCGATTACGTAAGTTGAAGAAACCATGAAAACAGTAACCTCCGACACTTGCGAAAAACCCGTGGAAGCAGAAAACTATGCGGCAAAGGTGAGAAAGAAAAACTATGATCTCTGTGAAGCTAAAGTTAATGTGATGAGGCTTAAAAGTGCCAGTACTCAGTATAGCCCACTAGAATAGGTTTGACTATTTGTACATTGAAAAAGAATACGATGCCAGCCGGATACAGACCACAGGTGACTTCTGCGCCATTTTAGCTGACGTTGTGAAACTTGAATCACATAGCACAAGTCAAATGGTAAGCGAATTAAAAAGAGGAAGACCCTAATGTCTCGATATCCATCCAACATTATGCCCTGACAAACATGCTAACTTGATGCACACGACGACACGTGGTTGGCTGCATCCATTTGCGGATCAGTCTGTCATCAAGAGCTGGTCCAAAACCTCCTAGAGTAAAACGTAGCCACGAGTGGCTTGCGTTGAACCACTTGTGACCCGAATCACATACTTCATGTCCAGTGTACACTCGAAGGAGTAAGACCGGGGTGCATGTGAACAGAGAGCTTTGTATTTCGGTTAGGTAATCCCGGTTAGCCAAATGACAGGGTGTTTGGAAAGTGAAACACTCACGTCGCGGAAACGAGTTTGGGGGGATCAGTAACAGGTTCTGAGCCAGGAGGAAGGATGAGGAAAATATACGGCGAGAACAGTTCCGATATAGAGACATGTATCCTAAGTATTATGTTTGGGGCTATCAAAACAAATAAAACCAACGTTGGATTGAGAAAACAAACAAAGCCATCATGATATAGTGGTCAACGTGACCCAAGTTTCTGAAAAGCGGTGGACGTAGTGTGTCAGATAATGACACTAACCTGCCGAAGCGTTATAGTCTTTCCTCCAAACGAGTCCAAATGAAAACTTTCTGATAGCTTGCGAGCTGGTGATTCGTTATACAACTGTCCGTGCTGTGAAGGAAAGTAAAACACTATAGTACATGTGGGTTAACGACTATATTAAACAACAAACCATATTGATCAAGTAGGATAACAAATAGTCCAATTCCCACGCAACAGCCGATCGACGAATGGATAGGATGGCGGGCAATGTTGAACGGCAGTAAGCATACGTACATTCGCTCACTTACGAGGCCAACTAGATCGCACGGTGAAGTAGGCCGCAACGGTGACTCGGAAATACTCTAGAAAACTTACATCAGCAACAACTACAGCAATAAACAGAAAAATACACAAGATCCATCCCTACTGTCTATGTGAATACGGTGTATGTCATAACTAGTTTGCACTGGTAACGACCACGAAGGTGAAGCTTTGGAAATACTTCCTTAAGTTCACTTGCTCAAATCCACATTCCACTGAGACCAGGATTTCGTCCTTGTGTGGACTCATCGGACAGAAAAGAGTCTAAACGAGATTCGAATGGACGGCATCTGTGTTATTTGCCGAAATCCGTATTCACCGTAACATATTAAGCGATTTGTGTTATACACTCATTTATAACCGTTATGAGCCTGAACAGAAGGCACAGTCACTAAGAGCAGTGGACCTGTTAAACAAATGAAAATTGGTCAATGCTGCCACATCGGTTTTCACGTAGCACACTTTTAGCGTAAATGATACTAACTACCAACAGGCTGGGACCGCTAAGTAGTTTACACGTAGATGCTTGTAAAAGAAAGCTCGAAAATACTAGAATCCAATCAACCATACCGTACATTTGGTTCTATCGCAGCTATGATAGCAATATTCTCAAGTTGTCTTATATGCATTTGGTGGTAAATTCAGATCCACAACGGAACCAAACAACGTTTGCATTACTTCACCTCAGTTCTGCTGTACAACATGAATTCAGGAGACGTTAATGAAACGACTTACAGAGCCAACTTGCTAACAGATGGAACAGTTGCCGTATTATTAAAAGCATATCTATAAAATATGAAATAAAGCCAAATAAAAAAGGAACGACCTCTAACGAGCCAAAAAAATAGAGAACACGCATTTATCGAAAATATGCGGCAAGCAGTTTACCATTACAACACGGAATTGGCTCAGTTCAGCAGATAATGGATGTGTGTGACAAGTTATCTTTCAACGCGAAACAATAAGAGGTTTTGGACCAGAGGTGTTTGTTGTAAATCGCCCTATTTTTTGGGAAAACTAGAGCGGTTAATTTGAGCGCAACCGTCTGTACCAATTTAGAGATTACCTCCATTAATCCTCATCAAAGCAACTTCAGAATACCGAAAATCGAATGTGACTCTACACGCCACGAGGACTGACGTAATCGAACCTTCCTGCTATCAGTCGAGTCTGCCAATGTAATCAACAGGACTGCCTGAACACATGGTTTTAACTGTCAAATCACAAAATAGCCTAATTGGAATATTTTTGAACTGTGGAGACCTGAGCAAAAATGAAAATAGACAAGAATAGAAGCATAGGCGACAATGTGCGTTCATTGTCTGGCAACACTGAAAGTTATTCCAATCAATTGAGTCTTGTCCCTCAGGTACACTTGAACTAATACTTTTTACTGTATCACGTCTCATTATCATTTTTGTGTTTCGATGTCAACTCTCAGTGATTCAGCGTCAATTTGAGACAACTGATAAGTAGTCGGGGATTGGGTTAATTTCAAGTTGAATGCCACTAAACTTTCAGAGACGGATAGACTTTCCAATCGCTAGACACGAGTTTCGCTCTCATCACAGCTCGTCAGTAGTGCACATCATTGCCATGGCTGAGGTTAGAAGTCTCGCCACGTGTTCATGCGGCAATCGTGTTGATCACTACCCCCTTCACCTCAATTTAGGCACGATCATATTTCAACACTCAACCACTTCCGCCAGTGAGTAACGATCAAGTTACCCGATTGTCTTCAGAGCAGACACTGTAATTGTCCTGTTAACTCCAATCGATAACCTCGCGATTAGGACTTCTGAGTCAGGTTGAAATCTCCGATCTCACCAAACCTGCTAAGTGATATTGGTGAGTAGTAGGGGATTTGGCTGGAAAGTCTATCCGAATGCGAAGGCTACGATCAAATTTGAGTGGAGTTCAACCTGAAAATAACACAAAGAGTTTGCCTCGAATTGTTCACATTATGATACTAAACTTGGAATACCGAGAGGGAATGAAAACGGACACACTGCACTAAAGTCCAAACACTATGAAAGTTTGTACTAACAGGCGCTCTGAACGAGCCGGATCATCAAGCGCCAATAACCCACAGTAGTTGAAACAGAGAGAGGTGAAGGAGAGCAGGTACGACCTAGACAAAACGGAAACCTTATTTGGGCAAACTAGGCCCTGTCTCAGACAAGCATAAGGTGCACATGTTGACCTTATTCAGTAAGAAGACTCGCTAAGGTAGGTTATCGCGATGCCGCGAGTTTAGGGTAATGTTTCTGTTCCCAATCTCTGCCTTAGTGTGCAAGCATGAACTGCTTAGTTTAGATGACTGAACAATTTTATAAGGCAAGGCTACGGAAAAGCCACCTAGGTCACCTTAAAGTAAGATCAAGCCAAAGAAGAGATGCCTAGACATTTTAGTCTAAAAAGTGTAGTAAATAACGAATGCGATGGGTAACTCAATTCAGGCTATAGTCATTAGTGGAGAAGGGTCAACAGTCGCTCACCTGTCCAAAACAACGGGATCAACATCCCTAAAATTACAGATCGAAATATTCAATCGTGGTGAAGACCGTCAGGCCTAAGGCGTACATTCTTTGGGCTAACTGTTCGCACACAGTGCGTCTTGGAAACAAAGTAGCTATTTAACGTATTACTACTACCTTTAATTCAGTAGTTGAAATAGATCGGAAAAACGGTACGACTACTGACCTTCAAGTGATAAAATTGCAGTAATACATGCCACGCATGAGGACCCGAGTGCTTCGTGTGTGATGATCGTTTCCTTGCATTGCTATAAATCTGTTGAGCCTCATAGTCAGTATCCTCATCAACTAGATCCATACCATCTTCCATCGGCTCTCGTTTTCGTGAACTGAAACATCCTAATATTGGCCGAAGCAAAAAGTTGCCCGGCTGGAGCAAACTGGAAGACTCTTCAGAAATGGAATATAAGCGTTTTTTCATTAGTCCATGTTCAATCAGATCGCGTAACGCAGGACACAGGTGCCGACGTACAGCTCGAATTACCATGCGATGAGCTTCCGAACAAAGGAACTGAAACACAAGGAGATGGAATAGCACACTGGTGTGGCTGCTAAATACTAAATGTTCATTTCTAAACCATCGGAGTTATCGCTTTGAAACGAGTGTGGTACAAGCATGCGCAGAAGCGTTACAGCACAAACTGTCAAAGATAAACACGGGACACTCTATCAATTTGATGATAGCTAACAACAACTACTGTCTTGAACCCTGCGTCGTTTTGTAGACTGCAGTTGTCTTGTTGAAACATTATATGTTCACTGCACTGCGGATGTGAAAAAAAGGTGAGAAATTTAACTGGAAGTGCTAGAATGCAATGTATAGTATATTGCTTTGTCTCTATAAACAACAAACCCAAGCTAACACACACGAGCGTTAGGACTGAGTCAGTTCTCGATTTGTATGTAAGTATCCTATATGTCTCATTTTATTCCATGCAGTCTCAATAGTTCCATTCAGTTCGACTAGCTAGTAACAGCGCGCTGTATCCGTGTTCAGCATTGTTGCGCTGTAAACACGTCGCATTAAGTTGAATATCAAAAATGGATGAAATGGCACTTGCAATGAGCATTTAATTCGTTTTTACTCAAGCGGTATTCAAGCTTCAGACATTATGAGAAGTGTGAGGATCAAGCAAAGAACATCATTTTGCTGTAGATGGTTACGTCATTCATACGTCTCAGTGGCAGAAACTAGCAGATGCATCTGTGAGTAAATGATGTTGTGAATAGAAAAATAGTTAGAAATGGATGCAACGAGA
This sequence comes from Paragonimus westermani, assembly GCA_008508345.1. Taxonomy (NCBI): domain Eukaryota; kingdom Metazoa; phylum Platyhelminthes; class Trematoda; order Plagiorchiida; family Troglotrematidae; genus Paragonimus; species Paragonimus westermani. The sequence continues at coordinate 59,979 of QNGE01000977.1, read as the reverse complement.
GAATCGACACAATAATACATAGCCAACATGAAATCTGAGGGGCTGGGGGTTTGCTGTTGGAGAAACCTAAGTAAAATCGTCAACACTTGCAACGCGAGTCGTTTTTTGGTGTGCGATCCGATACACGGAATGTGGACCGAATACTGTCGGTCCTCCAGAAACTTGATAAGGAACAATGGAGGTAGCTGGAAATCTTCCAACTGTACGGTGAGCAGGCAGGTGTCGTTCCCATTGAGCCATTTTGTTGACATAAATCTGCAAGAATACGACCAACGCGCAAACGATCGAGGCAAGATAGCTAAAACCTGCTTCTACAAAGCATCATCGCAACAGTAATCGTGAAAATCAGCAGAGTAGGCAACATCAGTCAGGATCCTAAAACCCGAAATTGAACATATAGGTGACAACAAAGACATCGATTCATTCATGTTCACTTCAGAAGGGATTAGATGAACGAACAGATACAGTTTCACATCATCAAGACTCCTTCCACATTGCGTGGAAACAGGAAAGACAAGTGTCGGAATGACTTACCTCCTCTGTATCGGCAACGGTATGGTCCAGTTCAACCGTGTTGGGACCAGTGGAGGGAGAATTACGCAAGTTTCGGAGACCAGAGGAATAAGCTGTAGAGGTCACGCATGTAGGATTTCCATTATCTAGCAAGGTACGCAGACTAGCTTCGTGTAATCGTTGGACTGGAAGTGAAATTTTGGTACCAAGCGTTTGACCATCGTTCACAGTGACCGAATCAGACTGAAGCGAAAGGGCATGTAGTCGCCTTAGTGGCCGCCTGGTTCGATCTTTTTCTACAAGCGCCGAACGGCACTCATAAGTGGATGTGTCCAATTCGTCAACAGACGTTGTGGGTTTCATAATACAGCTGGTCTGTTCGAATGACCGGTTGAAATGCTCGCTTTGAAATGAGCGAAGCAACTTGACTTTTTGCAACACCACGTTAACAGCTATTTCCAGGCGGGCTCTAACGGTGCCCCAGTGTTGCAATCTGGCACGCTCAACTGCTGCCGAGGTGCGAGGATTGTCTAGAAAATGCGTTTATCAAAGGGAGGTGTTAAAAAAACAGCAAAAAAGTGATACGGTTCACCCTCATATATCAATCAATTGCGTTGAGTGTCAGTGACTAATCAACTTCTAATGATAGACAGAGAACAAATTGATCGTTCTCGAAAACTTAATGGGAGGATGTGTCCGAATAAGCTCAAGTCACAACGTATCACTAAGATGAAATATGTGATTAAATTAAAATCCCATCATAGTTTTAAATTATGCTTTCAAGTGTTGCTGTGGTTAAGCGGGAAGCAGTGTCAACCACATTCGCGTCTATCAAATGCATTCAATGCGATGTAATGATATTGGGCCAATTACGAGTAGTGACGATCTCCACCGCCGAACTACGGAAGCCACGAAGCCTCTCAAAATGGAGACCTCAGCACCACGGACTATGCATCCGAGAAACACAGGGCAGAAAATTCGCACTCACAGGAAGCAAAATTCCAAAAGTATGTTCGAAGGAAAATCCTGCAATGAAAATCCGCGTTTCAACCTACATATTCAAAATACCAGATCCCTGAACCGCGTAACAAACACAAACATATGACTAATCCATATACAACTATTAGGAATAGTCAAATAACAGAACAGAGATTGTTGCTTACTTACCAGATGTGTTATGTTTGGCCACATTCTTTTTATGCAACTTCCAATCAGTGAGCTCACCGAATTGAGTAGATGTAAATATATGCAGAATTGCCATGGCGCGCTGAAGCAACGTGATTGTGCGATCGCGTGACGACTGGAACAGATGTATCAAGGAGAAAGTAGATGGAAAAATAAACAACGCCCTGATTCACTTTGTACATATAGTCAGAAAATCATTAACAAAATCATGATTTTACACGGATATTCTCAGAGAGATGTTTAGGAAATAACAGCTCCCACCCGCTCCCCAATCTTTCCTCCATTCATTGAACAAAACAGACCTGATACATTCACAAAAGATTATGCCATTCACGTGTTTGGAAGGCGACGTCCACCAGTGACTACCAAAAAATATATGCCACGGGTTTGTTTGATAAGCGTGCGTTTCACACACGCCAGTTATGAACATCCACTCGGAATTTGAAGCAGCTTGCTGGAGAAAAAAGCTTCGATTTTTCACTCGTAGGGTCATCATCAAAACAGCCATGAGCCTGACCAAAGGTACTGTGGCTCGGGCCGCCGCTCACCTCAACAGTGACGTGGAATATCCTGGAAGGAAAGAGTACTGTGATGGACAAAAAAGACTGAAGAAGACTAAATGGAAGAACTAGAAATGGTATGGATACAGGTACGCCATTAACTGCGGCACACCGCCATCTCCGATAGCGTATCTAACCAGCCGTTTGAGTGATCACGAGGACCCCATCCAGGCAGGCGATGCCTGCCCACTTTGCTCAGTGGACCAGTCAAGGTCTTCATATTTCGTGACCACGTTGTTGCTTGACCACCACGCGGTTTCACCCAGCTGTTGGTGACCTCAGTATATAATGCCCGGTACCGTAAACGCTCAGCTGGCATACGGAGCACGTGACCCAACCATCGCAAGCTGTGCAACGTAACTACTTGACCAATTGATCGCGCATCCCGAACGTTCCGGAATACGCGCCGGCGAACTGCCGCATTGCTCACACGATCAGCCCACTTAATGTGGGCCAAGTGGCGGAGACAACGATGGTCAAACACAGCAAGCCTGTTGATATCTTGCTTGCGAACAGGCCACGTTTCCGAACCATACAACAGAATGGAACGCACACAAGCATTATAGACCCTTCC
>QNGE01000977.1:22924-56621 GCA_008508345.1 Paragonimus westermani | reverse complement strand
GAGCAGTCAGACGAAAAGCAGTTACACTCATAGGATTGTATGTCGCACTGCTGACCGCGTAGGAGTGCTTAGGCAGTGAGGCACGATCCTATGGGCATACAGCAGAACTATTTTTATAGTTGCGGCACTGCTGTCTTCCGTATCAGGAAGAAGGGGGTTAGAAAAGGTACCCTCAAACAAAGAGCACTCCGATCGCCCAACGGTTGACCGTGACCGCCGGCGTATTATCCAATACGGTCGAAAAATACCAACTATCTCTCAAAAGCCCGATGTAGCTTCGAGTACCTCCGTTGCGCGCAGCAGTGTTCAGAATCAGACATTATTGTCTTATTCACTGGGCCCTTGGGCTAGGCAAGCCCCTCACTGCCAAGTGAGTCGGACTCTTGAGTCATTGGTTCCGGGTAGGGTCCCCCAAGAAAACCCTATATCCTGTTGTCTCGCAGGTCAGACTTTTGAGTCAGAGGCTCGGGGTAGGGTCCCTTAAGTCAACCCCCTTCCGCGGTATAAACGACCGGGAAGTATCCGAAGTTATCGTTCTCTCGTAGGGTCAAAACCACATATCGATTGTTATGCAATGGGCGTAATCGGAACTGTGCGCGGATGAGTTGGCCTGAGCACGTTAAACAAAATCAGGCCGAATACCTATAGGTAACTGGTAGTGAAGTGGGATAAATGTCATATTGCCGCTGAGAGTCATTCAATGAAACAATATCCTCATTAATTATTCGCATGTGTGTCATCCACCGTGCACCAGTATTTACAGAAAGTACAGCTCACAATACACCACGATTTCCCGTTAAACTTCACAAGAACCTTCCCAGACTCTGTCGTTTTGACTGGCGCTAATGGAAGTAGATTTTTGCCCATCGGATTAGTTTCCTTTACTGATGGATCGACCGGGCTCGTATATTGTCAATCACCCAACGACTGCGGTCCTACTCCACGGATGCGCTAAAATGGACGTCAGAATAAATGCGTTCCATACTTGTTGGCCCATCACAACGTCCATAATCTACCACCAAATTGTCATCTGGCATACAGCAAACTGGTTCTTCACCGTGCTTCGTACATACAGAAGCGACAGCTATTCTCATAAAAGCCGGCGCAATAACACTAATGGTGTAAGACAACGCGGTCTGTCTGCAGAATGAACATGTTGGTCGTATCACATTGACTTCACTTCAGATTTAAAAGGATGAAACTGTCGCGATAAACAACATTATCTCTCTAGGAGGAATTTAAACCGAATTAAAACAAGAACCATGGTCCGTGGTCGGAGTTGGGGATCACTTCAGTAACATAAAACATACACACAATGTCTACGAGAGTGAACGAAGAGGTAATCCTGGGTGGGAGACCAAAACAGGTGAACTTGTAACTATCGACGGGAGACAGCCCATCGGTCGTCGGGCTTTCTGTGCAGCCTGCAGTTTATCCTTCGAATGTCGGTTGCACAGATAAGGCAATATACAAGGTCTCTGGCTTTATAATGGAGAGACGACCAAGAAAGTTGCACAAAAACAGCAACAATAACAGTATCATTTGGACAGAGTTCTTGTTACTTAGCAGTGTATCCAGTCACAGACGAGCATCGCCATTTGTGCTGACAACGTCCTATGGAACCAAGACAGGAGGTATCGGTCGACTGAGTCACCAGTTTAAAGCGCACTGCACGCCACATGTTTAGAGGATTTAGGCTTCAGGTTTTATACCAAAAGGCGTTTGCAAAAAAATAAGCCGCATACAGTCCGGCTACTGTCAGGCCATCCAAACCTGAACAGAAGCGGTTTGTAGGGTGAAAGAACAACCGTGTGACTGTTAGTCGGCATCGTTGCCATCAAACTACATGAATCCTAAACAGGGCGTGCCACCAAACAACTGAACCACTCGATGAACGCTATCTCAGAGCAAGATCCACATGAGTAGCACAGAGTATGGTTAGTCTGGTGGAAGACTGCTGGCTTGTGCTTGGTTGAGATTGGTTGTCTAACATAGATGATGCAAAACAGTAATGCAGATCAGTTCAATTATGTCCAGCATACAAGCGGTTGCTTTATGGACTGGTTAAATTAGCAACAACCATGATTCTGCGCAATCAACTTGGGAGACGTACCCTTACTTGTTGACATTCTGTTTCTCACACAGAGAGAATAGATGGTAGACAACTGTTTTAATCAGATGATAGAAGACGAGCCTAGGTGACCATCTCAGTGGAGAAGTTAATCGAGTCAAAAACGTTCGTAGAAAAGAGCGACAACCTAGCGCAAGTGCCGCATTTCGTCGGCTGAGATGAATTAAAATAAACACGGCTATTACGGGGATCACAAAGGAGCAGGTTGGATCAAGAAAGAAGTACACCGATTCGAACAGAATCTTCGGAGAGCGTAGTGAAAAATTATGCGCATGTAAAGGATGCTGTCTATAGACCAATATAAGGTTACTTTGATGAGTTAAATCTGATTGAAAATGAGCTAATTTATATCAGGTGAGCGAAGCTGAGAGAAAACAAAGTGAAGGGTAACTGACTCCAAGGGTTGACCTCATAGGGGCGCAACAACCAACAAATAGGACGACAAAATGAAAGGCTTCCTAATCAGTTCTAGCCTTTACTTATGTTTTCACTGTTCACTTTTTTTCACTTTAATATCTCGGTAAGAAACAAAAAAATAACGATCACCGTCTTCATAAACAAATCTATGAATGCCACTTACGCAACCGTCTCATCAAACCATTGCGGATTTTATTCCGACCGAGGATAGTGACAAGGAGGGTTGGCAGTTCGCTTCAAAACGTTCCGAGCCATTCAAAAAATTAAGCGGGTGCACGTTGTTCCATTTCTAGTCCTAAACAGTCACGTGTTCAACGGGCTCAGACCCAGTGAACCCGTGGGTCTCTTCAGATGCAATAGGGAAACCCGATCAAAGTGGAACCAAATCGTTACACGCATCTCATGGCATTATTATTCAATCCTCACCAAGGTGTTTTGTGCAGAGACAGAGAAGTGAAGCAACTTGTTGAGTGAAGTCCACATGTAACAACGCCCGCCCGTCTTCCTTCATCAACGACAAATTCCAGAGGGACGCTAACAAGCACCAAATAACTGATAATGTTCAATTCGCCTGCTCAGTCATCTCCTGCACACTTCCACTTGTGGCAATCTAGTGCTTCAATCGACCACCCATCTACATCACGAGTTTGTCAAAACAGATTTTAATGTGAGGTCAACATCCATCGACCACCAAAACCACATATTCTGAAAACGGTGATCTGCTGACAAGTGACTCATTTCTGGTTTGAAACACCGTCCAAGTTAATCATTAATGCGATGAGCTCAAAAGCTGGTGACTAAAACGTGTGAGCGGGAAGAGACAGATTAGCAACATATGATCAAGCTGTGGTGACAAACTTGACACGATTTGGAAGTAGGTAGTACTCCAATTTTAGGTACATCTCAAGCCAAAAAAAGGCGGTCCAACTCAAACACTGAGTTGATTAACAACTACCCGCATACGTGGCTACGTCCTAGGAATGCATTTCGGCGCACAATGTGCAAGCAAACATAAGGAACATGAGAGAAAAATAAGACAAACGAACCTCTGAACTCTAACTACCTTACTTTATCAGAGAACGCCGTCCGTCCATTCAAATATTCTCGTCGTGTGGCGTTCTATGGAGTAAAGAGCAGAGGATAACAAAACGAATCAAAATATCACGCAGAGATGTAGGTGGCGCTCCAAACAAAACCACGTAAAACACACACACACATGCATGCGAATTGGATGAGGAAAAGGACAGACGAACTGAATCCGCGAGGCAACAGAGCGCTACCATGTGGACACCAGCCGGACATCACGAATAAAACAATCGAGCGAAGCAACAGCAGGAAACCACACTAAGCGCGATGTGTACAACCAGCAGAAACAGGTTGAGACAAAGAAACTAAATTGTGGCATGTGTGCACCTCGTACACCACCACCACAATCATCAAAATACACAGGGTAGTCCGGTCAACAAACTAGTCAATGCAGTTAGCTAGCAAGCTCAAAAAATGAACGGATAACAGCATTTAGTTAGGTATATAGTAATGTTTTGTTATGGGCGTATACGTAGAGTAGATGGCCAATTCCCACATTAAACGCGGATTCGAATTATGTATATTCGGATCGACATACACAGATGCTCGAGATTTCAACCAGCTTCGAACAGTGGATGTTTTGCTATTTCATTTATGGTAGACACATCATACTGTTCTTTTCCCTTAGAACTCTTCTCTAAACGTCATCACTTTAAGGTGTTCGACGTAGTTCACATAATGTTTGCAAGTCGATTGTTACTGTTCCAAGCGTTTAACACTTTCAATCTTCTTGCGAAGGTAAAGGATTATTTTAAAGGAATTTATCATTTTTAATCCCACGGATCACACGGAACTCGCCCCGATCCTTAGCTTTCTTAGTCCGCTAAAACCAGCTGTACTTTATCCATATACCTTCGGCTCAGCATTGAATAAGAGTGAGACAACGAGTAGCAACAGGTCCCAGCGGCGACGCAGGAACGCGAGAGTCAGATGGTGCTACGTGTGGATGCAAGGAAAGGCGGGAGTGAAAGAACCGCAGCCCAAAAGTGGAAAAGAAACCAAACGTTTACAGGATGGCAACGCTACCCAACCTGTTATGGCAGCAAAATATGGATGATCAATTAAGATAGATCGGAGTATTCTAACTGCATCCAGCTACAGTGCACACGACTCACCCTGGGCATTCTGTGATCGGATGTAAATACGAACAATGACGTTCCTCGTAGAACAGGTAACAGCAGAATCGAAACTATACTATTCTTGAACCACTTTTGACGGATTGGGCACATAGGCAACCTGAACAGCCTGGACCTGCCGTGGCACGAAAGCTTCTGCTAACACCACTTTATTCCACCGGGGATTATACCGAATGTGGGTAGTTTGGGTACGAACACAGGTACTGCAACATCAGTCACTTGTAGTTCATCAGCATCGGCTACGATAACAAGTTAACCAAGACACGGGTACCTACGACCATGCAGTTAAGTACGCGTGTACAGGAGTTAGACAGTAACGCATGTTCACTAAGAGTGAGACCGAGTCAGACTGAGTTACATAAACAAACCGTGAAGATGCAGACACGCGCGTACACATGGTGAACCAAAACAACACGGGGAACCACAACATCATGAATACCTCAACACCGGCACCATTTATGTGGTTGGACTCCGTGTTAAGATGTCGTGAATGGCCTAACTGTATTCCCGGAGAGACTTTTTCAAACGAACCAACATCACTATCGGGTTCGACAAGATGTCGCTGATGAGTGCGTTTGAATTCGGCCAACACTTTGACTAATGTGTCGCTACAAGCACCAGAGCCTGGACAACAAAGTAAGTGAAAGGAACAAAAATGATATGAACAAGGGCTGTTAATATCAATACACTATTAGTGAACAGCCGTAAACGGATACCAACATGTAATCTGACGCGTGTGTGTAAGAACTTCTAAGGAACAATACACAAGGTGTGAGATCAAGTTCAAGGGAGCGAAAACAGAATCTACGTATGCTCTTGAACAAATCTCACATTTAACCAGTGAAAGCGCTAAACCATAGTTGGTGCCATAAAAATGAAATCAGTTCGCGCTAAAATTATACAGGCATAAGAGACAGGAGTACGGTTCGAGCCTTGCACACACAATTAAATGGCAATCGTAAAGGACAACGCGTTGAACAAGTAATCCATTTCCACCAAGCATACATCCACAAGTACACTCACAAAATACAGGGCTACATATAAAGAGGAAGGGGTATGAAACTTAACGCAGGGAGTGAAAACAGCAACCGAAGTGTGGGGGAGGAAAACAGGAAACACCAAACTAGATTCACCAACGAAAAAACCATTATCCAAACGTCTATTGTACTGGCTACCTTAGGGTGTTGTGGACAGTTGCTCGCACAGGTGCACTGACCAAGTGGACCCGAGAGAGGGAAGTTACCGTACCAGTTCTGCTGGGTGCATACTAAACAGATAGATCGAAGTGGAGACAAGCCATCAGGTTACATGAAAGATCAGGAAAACGAGGTTTCCCGTAGATCACGTTTTGTGTGATGGTCACAGCGAATGTGTAGAAAAAACCGACATATCAACAATGGTTAAGCAGGACTTTACATTGAATGGGAGGCAAACCAAGCAAATCTGAATGTCATGGAGAGGTAGATATATGATGAACGCCTTGGAACAGAACATACTTGGGGTTTCTAGTGACCAGGGGGTATTAAACGAAAGGAAAAGATAAGTAAAATACATTCCACACACTAAGGAGGAGGCGCCCATGAGAACTTATACACTGATATTTTAACCCCTTTCTGGAAAGCGGGTTATTTTAGTCCGAGGTCGGTCATTTGCATCCGCCATTCAAGTAACGCAGCGCGCTTCGGAATTAAAAACCATGGAAGCAGTAGGCTGGGAAATCACGCCTGATCAGTGCGCGTACACTGACAAACGCCACATAAAAACCAACGAAAGTGAGCGAGTAATTGTCCATCAAAGTAGGTGAAATGTAGTACGGACAGGCCTCAGGTGAGCTAGGCTGACAGTCCAGACTGATTTTGGCGACTACCCAGTAGAGAAAAACCAATGCAACACCGGTGTCAGCCAGCAGGGTCGATCGTGTCCAGTACGAAGTCAATAGCACAGTGGGCAACATGGTCACGTCATTAACTAGGGACTACAGATTAAATCCCAACCGTGGTGGGAATCTACAAGACTAATGAGCCCTAGCACGAGTGAAAGTCGACATTCGAAAGAGACTGGCTGGAAAGTCCATTTGAATGCGGAGGCTGTGATCAAATGTGAGCGATATTCATACCGAAATTAACCAAATCTGACTACTCATCGGTAAACTGATACCAACTCATATCAATTAGTTCGCTAGTTAGTGGACAGGTTTCTCATTAAACGGTAGGTGATGTGTTGAAAAGCGGCACGTCTTCCTAGTTCTACAGCACCACATTGCAGTTACACAAACACACAACCCGAACGTGTCCGCTTCTCGGCTGTAAAGTGCATTATATCAACAAAGACGTTTTCGCCAGCATGCAAAGTGCTTCTGCAAGACTGCTGTGATTACGTAGACTCAGTGTTAGACAATGAAGTTATGGAGATTGCTGACCGGTTTGTGTACTTGGGAAGCTACATCAGCAGTGGTGGAGGTGTAGGGAATGAAACAGAAGCGTGTATCTCTAAGACTAGAGCGGTATTCGCTAATCTGGGACACCTATGGCAACAGAGAGGTATCTCTCTGATGACTAATGGTCACGTATATAAGGCGACAGTGAGGTGTGTTACTTTACGGCAGCAAAATTTGGCCGCTCAGGGTAGAAGGCGTGAATCATCTTCAGGTATCTGGACCATCGACACATACGTTCGATGGCTCGTATCGTAGCGAGTAAGCAACGAAGCGGATATTTGGTAGTAATTTTCGAACGAGTTCTTTCGTTCACTCCTTACATTTAGGCAGACTTAGGTGGCTAGGCCATGCGCTAAGGATGCCAGCTAGTCGTCTGCACACCGAGCACCCTCTGTCGACACTGAGGTCAACTGGCGCAAAGTATGAGGTGGACAGATGATTACCTAGTGTAGCAGAATGAAGTCGTTCACGAAAGGGTTGGTCACTGTAGATCGGGTTTGTCTCCCGGACTGGGGGCCTCGCGACTCACAGAGTCTGTGGCTGGAGACTTTAGATGAGATGGCAGCTAATCATGCTCAGTGGCGTAAATGTTTTGCCGAGTTGTCCGTGAAGTAAACAGAGTTAATGACGCGGGGCAGTAAAAACCGTGAGGAAGCTGTCTTGCTGATGAAACCTTACTTTCGCTTACGGCTCGGTTGTTTGTTTGAAAGGTGTAGACACTCTGATGTTGAATGTCTGAATATAGACGTAGCTATTTTTAGTAGTTGGGTTCCTTCCCGTCCCCTTTCTTCTCCTCTTTTCCTACGCAGGGTCTGATTTTTTTTCTTCGTGGTTGCGTGGCAGTTAGGCGTCAGTACAAACCACTGATGTGTTGCTGTCTATGATAATGATGATGATGAACACCAAACCACTCAATTCAAGGCATCTACATGAACGGGTCAATTCGTCACCAGACCATTTGGCTGAGTCAACAGCCTGAAGCACTGACTTCCTGTCTATAGTACCCTGAGGTTGCGTTGGCTGGACTTATCTTTTCACATTTTTTGAAACACGCGTCTTATACGCACATTGTGGTTTGAACAATGAGAACTAAGCTTGACGAGAAAGCTGCAGTGATCCGAGAGAGCTCGTACTAGAACGTAAGGTTGATCTGCTTCCAAAAATAGTACCCCGGCTCAAGAGTCGCATTTACAAACAAGAGTTGCGAAACGTAAATACGTACTACGACTCGCGGACCAGAGAAAAAGGACACCAGCAACGTACCATGTAGAAAATCAATGAATCGTTCCAAATCAACAACCTGCGTCTTCAGTTGTTCAACAAGTTTTTCGTTCAGTTTTACTGGATTGAGAAACTGTGAATGAAACGTTTGGACAGGTGTGTTACGAAGAAACAGGGCGATCGCATGTGAGTACAAATTTGGGTTAAAACGTTGTTGATTCACCGGTTGGCGGAAAAATGCACAAAATGTTATGGAAGGTTACTGAAGGTCATTCATGAGTGGCAGTAGTGTCTGAACTTAATCAATTTGAAAGAAAAATGGATTGGACCAAGTTAAGCGTGTCAGTCTAAGAGGAATCAACGTAAAATGATTGGTCACGGACTACTTCAGCAGGACTCACGACTACGAAGATACGTTTCTTTCGGATTAGCAAAACGTAATCATACTCATTAGATTTATTGATCCCGATTTGGAAGACCATGCTTCACCAAACAAGCAAATCAATTGAAAACCCTATCCTCGTAAATTGATGGGTAGTAGGCTTAACATGAGCGCTATTATCAAGTCTGATCAATGATTTGATCGGATGAAGACAAACGCAGTGAACCGTTTCGTGTGTGGATGCGGATTTAAAGTTAGTGAACGCAATGCTTCACATAAGGCAAATCAAGAGAGAGACACCAAATTCCGAACGAAGAGTCAAATTTCAGCCTTAACGGCTACGAAAGGTTCCTTCCAAACCTTGGCAAACTGACAGCATCCTGATCGCACAGCACTGCTCCTGATTTTTACGAACCCTAAACATGTACTTACTCAGCTATGTGTTTGACTGGGTGTATGTCAAGGTGGTTGCTGAATGTAGAAAACGGACGGATGAGCCCATGATCTCATCGAGCCCAAGACAAACAACTGTCCCATCACTCTCGCTCGTCTTAGGTCACCCAAAACGACAATTCAGACGTAACCATTGTCCGTTGAACACCGAGGTGCTCTCGGCACACCTGCCTACTGTGCGTGACAGATCAACACGGTGAACACAGTCTCCTAAACCCCGTCATCTTGAGCTCGCCAAAAACTTAATCTTGATTCCGTGCTGCCAACACGTAATCGCAGAGATCTGCGCAGTTTCCAGTGTGGTTGTCTACCAATTACACATTCAAAAATTAAACGTGTGACGCATTTGGTACAGTCTTTCGTTATATAAGCGAACATATTCATAAACTACCGAAAAGCACAGTAGCGCAAAATGCATGTTGAAGAGTATTGGGTGAAACAACAAGCTAATGATAGAGAAATATGGCAGGCCACGTACAGAGTCGGATATGAATGCATTTCAAAACGATTTCGATTCATTAAACCGTTGGTTCACAAACAACCATTTGTAAAGCTAGGTACAACCCTTGTCAAGATTGTCATGTTTTCCTGAGTGAACAGGGGCGTGATGAAAAAGAAAGAGAACAAGGAACATTGGAGATGGGCGTCTTGGACCTGTCCACACGTCTAAAACGTTCAAAAAACCACTTGATCGGCAGGACGAGTCAGCACTCAGGTTTACTTGGTGACCTCCTGAAAACATTCCCACAAACCACCAAACGGATGTCTGCATATCCTCATTAACTTCTCACATTCCCGGGAAGTATTTCCTCATATTTATGAACCGTTCAAAAAGCATTATTCTCCGCTCTGTATACCGACAGGAATGCACATGCATTCGATCTCATTCATCGACAGAGAAACTTCATGAGAACCAAGAAAGAAGGTGAAAATATACAAATACGAGTTGTTCAGCTCCTACAGTAAACGACGATCAGTCCGTTTGGAACACCAGGCTGCATGCTGGCTGGACAGTATTAGCAGACTGTCCAAACGTAGAGTTACAATTTGGAACCGTATGATTGGCAGTCAGCGTAATAATCAGAGGGCAACTTCGAGTTCATCAGATAGAGAGAACCTGGCAATACGCTTCACGAATGGAACGAATCTAAAAGGATGAACACTTTACACACTAGCCTTGAGCTTGCAACGTAAGTCTGAGTCAGAAATAAGTCAAATGATGCTAAATCCAAAGTGGAGTATTCTTGAGATGGGCTAGGCAGGGGATTCTGTTAACAAACTGGTTCCTGAGCTCCTGACAATCAACGAGTTTGCACATATTGTGATTAATGATCTATGTTCATATTGCATACGTATAACAAATGATTATTTATAAAATATCGTGGAGTGATTCAATCGACGTGTACACAGCAGCAAAGAACAAAGGCAAACAGTTTGTGAAACGTGACGAAAGGAATTACGTGGTCTGGAAATCACCAAACGATTCCGAAAGCCATACCTGATGCACGGCCAAATCAACCACTTGCATCAGTTCTTCGTTGGACAATTGTTCCAAGTTCTTGATATCTAGTTCCAACTTTCTTGTCAATTTTTCTAACACGAGACGTTGTTTCCCCAACATGGCTTGCGTGGGTGGTTCTTTCTGCTCACCAGTCTGAGAGGAAAAACGAAATAGGATTGTCCGTAAACGCCATCAGCACGAGAATGGGACGAAATGAGACCCTGGTTCGAATTATCGCGTATGTATTTAACATGTATATGTATATATATACATACACCGAGAGAGTGGGAAATGATGATCTAACTTGTGGTACACCGTATTCTTATGGATGATGTTTATGGGCGCTCGTAGCTACCTTCAACACGGATTCAGAAAGCTTACTTGACAACACAGAAGCATACACTATGTGATCCTGGTCTCAGTAAGTTCGTAAATCCAAAGAGCCAGATACAACTAACATAATTTAATCTACGGACGTGTGAATTTACGATAAGCGATGGAACATCAGCAGTTGTGAGGTGAAACAAGAGCTATGGTAGTTTGGAACATGAGAGCCAACTTCATTACGATAATCTGCAAAGGCTCTTTGAAGCTGTCCCGTTCAGAGGACAATCACAATAATGTGTGAGAATTTGCTTAAACTTTTGTAAGCCGACTCCGCGAGTGTGAACCAACATTTGTGGACAACTGAAGCGAGTGTGCTCAAATGTTGACAAGTGTTCAGTCCAGGTGACAGACATCCACTCGAACTACAGCGCCCTGGTTCACATACATTCGCGGATATTCCAAGGTTCTCGTACTCTTAAAACGGATCTTTGAGACAAACCGACCTCATCATACGGGCAATACAACCCAGGTAGAACAAGCTAAATGATAACACTCATTTGTACGTAAAGCGTTTCTAAGTTACATGTGAAATGCTGCGAAAAACAAGCTGAACTAGTCGTGACAATATTTTGGTTCCTAGAGGTATTCCCCTCAAGCCCGGAACTGAAAGGAAATTCACGAGAACAGGTGCTGCATTCGTGAACTTTTGACAGTTACAACATAAGAAATGTACTCAACTGGTACACGAAGGCAGGGTTGGCGAAGTTATTCACTTCGCCCTCGAATTTTACGAGGTCGAACAGAGAAAACCCAAACGGGGAAATGTGGTTCCCCACTGAAATCTTCACAATCTAACGTCCTTTTGAAGAGCTCCGAGTCTCATGGGTCAAATACACTCTTGTCTCCATGTTGTTCTAAAGACCACCACTGACAACATATGTGGGTATATTTTCTCCTCATGTTACAGATGCAAGCTGCGACGCAAACAGGCCTAATCTCCGTTGACCGCTCTGTCTCGTCTTGTTTTCTCGTTATTGTGTGATCAATCGGTCGGTGAATTGTGACAATCGGGAGTTTGAGATTTTGTCCGGCTATTAGTTCAGGGTTAATTCTACAGGTCACACCATAGTCCATTCGTGAATATAAGGATTATTGATGTCTGACCAACGACCAAATAGAGTGTATCAAGTAAGATGAACGATCGTGTGAGCTACCGCACGGTTCGTCGGTGTGTGCCTAGAAAAGTCAAATCCACGAGAAGCAAATTATACCTATCTCATTTACAGATAGAGATTTTGCTATATTGCACTGTAATTAGTAAAAATGATGGCAGTTAGAAGAAATCATAAGAATTTTAGACAACGACGTAGTTGCACGGTGTACGAGCTATGGTCGTCCGAAATGGCAACATATGGAAAAGCCACCGATCAAAATAACGTGCAGGCAATCAGCTTCGCCGTCGTCCACTACTTCGCGGTAGTATGCATCAATGTTTACACTGGTAATGTGTGAATGAATGTACGAGTAAAAGCGGTAACGCGCCGAGTACAAGACGACGTAAAATGTGAAGTACAGCTCGGCAACCTAGGCAATCACAAGTAAGACGAATGATTTGGGAGTTAAAGTCGACGAATGCGGCTAGAAAAGGCCCATGAACTGCAGTCAGACAGAGTTGCGCTCCAACAATAAACACACGAACAAGGTGGAACACAGAATGGCTACAAGAAAAACCAGCCGTCCTTGCTCGGTTATGAAACGTGGGCGGATTGAAACAGACAGGTAGAAGATAAACGCGGCGTGAAATCGACAAAAGCGGTGAGCGAATAGGAGGCCAGGAATGGTCAGAACCGAGTGACAGTGGATCTAAATTTACCATATTGTCCTTGTGTTCTCGTCAGTTGAATCTCAGAGTGCACGTAAAACGATTTAGTAAACCAGACAAATGGGCTGGAGAGTGTCACATACATTGCGTGCAAAAATTGGACGCCCAAGTTTAATGGGAAGAAAAACATCTCCACCCACCCAAGACGCAATCAGAAACACCTATAGATGTCGGCAGTAAAGACAGACATTGGTTTCGATAGCACGTGTTACGGTTTTGTGGACTGATAAACCCCGCTGACTGGTTGTGTCATTTCATCGCTTACACTACGGATTCAAGTGACGAGAGGATACTGATTCAAGCCATTTTCGAGTTTATTTTGGGGTTGTCGAGTTCAAACAAGGATTGTAGCTTTTTTACCTAGTTTCAGATTTGCTCAACAGCGTTTGGATCAGACAAACACTGACCGGGGAAAAGCATGCATTTCTGCGCTTTCCGACCATCCGCCTACAATGAAGCTTGCGGTTATATTCCTGCAAAAGCTCGGGATTCGCACCAGTGACCCAGAGAAAAAAAACAAGGTTTCGAGACTTTTCAGTAAGCCCCTCTGGCTGTATTTACGTTCAATGTTACCAGTTCATTTCTCACATTCATCCAGATCGTTTGGTCTGAATGGATGGAACCTCTATCGCTTCGGATTGCTTCATCGTTCTCAAGGATTTGGGTCTTTTGTCACGATGCTGCAAGGCGAATCCCGACTAGACAGTCGAAAACAATTGGTCACACATACGGCTACGTTACACATAACGCCCCATGAGCCACTCTGCCACTGAAATCTAATGGGTTTAATTGAAAAGCGAAACACTTCTGTAGAAGTCGAACTCGTGAGATTAACAGTAGGTAATGAACTAGCTCGATTCCAATGTTAGTCTCAACGCAACAGAAATGGAAGACCGCGAGGTGCAGATACAGTTACGAGTTCGTTGCATTTCAGGTTACGGGCACTTTTACAGGTGGCGTTCTCCTGGCGCTTGATTCGTAGAGGGCTCCACTCGTTTGACAGTTGTCGAACCAATGGCAGCATGGTAAGTAAGACACTTCTGGTTGGTTGTAGTCATATCGTTCCAGCCAATAGATATATAATTGTGACGTGTTGTCATCCGCAAAATGTTAAACCGTAACGTATGACCACCCCAGTTTCCCAGGCTGCTGGATTTTATGAAACTGTTCTTTGAACGTCATTTTAATGCAGGTACAGATGTTGAAAACTGGCAAAACCCACACAATATCGGCCTGGAAACAGATAGATTTGTCTCTGTTGTCCTCAAGAGCCGCTGGTCTTTTCTCACAGGTTGTAATTTTTGGACAGCAATTTCCAATAAGTTGTATCCACATCCCATGAATTTCCATTGAATCAAAACACGTTAACATGACGGTTATGTCACTCGAAGAACCATCATCTGGAAGGCCCTACATTCCAATTATTACGATCTCGAATAGACATGATAGACAATAAGCCGCAGTTTATGATGAGCGTATATTGACAGCCGGGCTGTTTATTTACGAGTTACCTCACAGGATGTGAGGGATGCACAGCACTGGGCCACTGATACAACGACTCGGTAGAGAGCTAGGAAGTTGGATGCTGGATAATGCAATCAATGCGTGCTGCGACTTCAAGGGTAGTGGTGTTCAAGTCATCAGTTTAGGAATCAAACGTCTCAAATCGGTGTGTTTCTATGCGCAACATTTCCTTGAGAGCAATCCCTCAGATCTCCCAATGCTAAAGAAACGATCAACGTGTTCGAATTTACACAAAAACATCAACAATTTGTGTGACAAAATCCTAGGCTAATCAGTATGAGGATCATCCGTGAACAGACAGCTTTCTGCTTTCCCCGAACACAATCGGTAAGCGGATGAACCATTTCAAGTAGTCGTCAATGATCGTCAAAGATATGTCAACCAGGTGAATTAGCTGGTCAACCACTCACATATGTGCTTACCTCGTACGCAAAACGTTCCAATTCGTCCAACTGAGTTCGTAATTCTTCTATCAGCTTTTGCGGTTTAGGTTGTAGTGTGGAGAGATAGTCACCTGAATCGCCGGATTGCTGAGAATAAACACGGATGAAACAGAATAACTGACAACACAGAGCATATGCACAAAGTACACACACTCTGGCAAACATAATCAACCGATTTACCAAGAAAGCATCATTTGTGAAAGCCCACTGATTTAATTTTCAGAAGCCAAGCCATATGACACGGTGTAACTTCATGACGGAGTAACGATAGGTAAAGTTAACGTCAGTAAAAGGACGCACTTTGTCAGACACAAAGTATTTGCAGGCGTGCCGAAAATGGTTCATTTCGGTGACATTCACCCGATTCTAAGGTGTTTTGCAAACATCCGCACAGCACTCGCAAACAAAATCATGAAAACCACGAAACACATAAAACAAAGGCGAACACCAGACATGAATGCAGCTGTCGAGGGATCTACAGTGGTCGAGATTGTGAACTTCGCACAAGAGGAGTGTTGGTAATTAGCAGATGTAAGCACTTTTTCGTGCGGTTTGCAGGTAAGATACGGAAGACGAAAGCTTGTTAGGGAATCCACTTTTTCCCGTGTAAAACCGTTCCCTTCTTCGAGAAAACGGTTTTCTCCTATCAGAATGACCGGCAGTATCGTGAACAGTCGAGAGTTGACTTTCGCCATTAGTTTACTTGTTTGGCCTTTATTCCGCTATGCTTATTGGTGGTTTAGTGACCATAACTAATATTTTTGGCAAATATCCTTCGATTTTCTGATTCGGGAGTTTCTGTAGGTCGCATTGCACCATATAGGTACTTTGTAATTCTCCCCTTGTTACACACACGTTGTTGGAGAGGAATAAAGTTGTATCTTGCACCCATCTTTAGGGTTGCCTTGGAAGCAACTAACAAGCACAGTCGTGTTGTTTTTTGGACCAAGATTTTCCGTGTTAGTTATTACGAGGAGGAGGACTCGATTTCTATCAAACAAACTAATAGACCACAGACGGTCCAGCGTTTTCCTTCGAAGGTTTACAACAGAGCTGCACATGAACATTTGGTTATATGTTACGAGTTTTAAAACAAAGAGCAACAGAGAGTAAATTGGAGTTGAAAGAGCTGCAGTCATAAGAATGAGAATGGAGGCCATTTGAAAACGATGTCGTTGAGTAGGTAGCAGAATAGAAACCCAACTATAAGCCAGTAAGCATGTAGCACATGAAAGGTTGTTCATCCAGCTTGGTACCTAGACTACAAACATTCCATCACCAAGCAAGGTGACAACATCATTGTGTACCGACTCGAGCTTAAACATCACAAGCGTGTTTGGCATGCAGTAAACAAGAGGTGACTGGCAGCAACCGTGGTAAGTCTGGCACAGTTTTATTGTGATTCTAATAATCAGGCTAAGTTTTGATGTCTCCGATGTGTGCGTCACTCACTGTGTAGCATTTTCCATTGGTTAAGGTGTGTCAACGGACCCGGTAAGGTGCTTCAGACTGAGTCTACTCGAAAGCCGAATTAAAACTGCCTGAAACCTAAGCAACCCCCATGTGATCTCAAAAGCTCAGCCAGTTTTATCCCTGTAGTGCTGGGATGAGCTGGATAACCGGGTTTACTTTACGACTGTGACACGGCGATCACAACCATACACTGAATTGATTTGGAGAGTTGTGTAGGCTAGAGCTCGGGCATTGAAAGCGCATTCATACCAGACAGGCCAAAGGAGAGCAGAAAAGCGAAAAGCACCTACCGTGTAAGACAGCTAAGGTCGTGACACACGATCGGATAAACAGAGTAGAACAATCAATACAGAGGTGGCATAGCTGCATTCCGCCTTGAGAGGGGGTTAAAGGACAGTCTCGGAAAAAACACCGTTGGTCCAACGGTTGACCGCGACTGGTAGCGTATTATCCAGTACATTGAGACACCCTTCGTGATGACTTAAATGTTACAGGTAGCACTGAATAAATTCATGGTATTCAGCAGTAACTATAATCAGACCACAACGCCCTTGGGTTGAATGAACTAGCATTTCCACATTCTTGGGTCACTGGCCTACGACAAAGTTGAAGACTTATCTACTGTGGTCTCACAGGTCAGAAATTCAAATTAAATACTCAGGGTGGAATACTTCAAGCCTCTTTGCATCGGAAAATATCAGGTTATCCTGACAATAACATTATTTACCCAATAATACTTTCGCATACTATCCTGATCCCCAATTTTTGTTCTTTATACACCTGTGAATCATCATCATCATAGACAGCAATACATCAGTGGTTAACACTAATGCTTAACTGCCACACAACCATGAAGAAACAGCAAGCCCTATATAGAAAAAGAGAAGGAAAAAAGATGGGACGGGAAGGGACCTAACTACTGAAAATGACTACGTCCATATTCAAACATTCAGCATCAAGGTGCCTACACCTTGCAAACAAACAACCGAGCTGCAAGTGAGAGTAAGGCAACACCTGTGAATACTAATGGTTCTCCAAAGTCAACACAACCGGTTTTAATCTACAAACTATACTACAACTGGGCAATTTTCTCTGGCGAGTACCCTCTCAGATGTGCTGCGAGTCTGATAATCTAACACAGCTACTAAATCGAATTCACTCGCGGATAACCGCTGATCTGAAGGCTTCCCCATCAGGATCTCCAGTGACAGAGAAGCTTAATCTCACGGTCATCATGAAGTGGGGGATCGCATCGAGTTTCAAAACTAATCTATGCTCACTTAACTGGATTTCAGTGAACCGCTGCTTACATTCGGTCAAAAGTAGTACACTGATCAGGCCTTGATGGCACAAATCAGAAGAGTTGCATGTTCCATATATTAGTGTACCCCCCCCCCCCAAATGCACGGTCGATCAGATGCTACCGGATGTAGTTTAAGACGCTCACGTCAAATTTCTGAGACAGACTAGACATAGAGACTTCGTCGTACGAACAAGCAACTTGGTCGACTTCGTTCAGAGGTGAAACGATTAAGTGTTACTTCGTGCCCGAAATTAAAGAAAGGACAACTGCGAAGGGACGCTGTAACTGTGCGTATCTCAGTTTGCACGATTCGACAATGATACTTCTATGCCAGATGCTTTGTCACATGCAGAGTACCATGTGCATTTTAGCTATAGACATAAATCACTAACATAGCAGTCAAATATGAATGGAGCCAACTTGTTAAAAAATGTTAAGCATTTCGGAGCAACCAACTGGAACAAGATTGTGACGCCGGGAGTATCCGCTTCGTTCTATCTATTAATCAAAAGTCTCACAACCGTAAGTGAAGGATGAGCGGTTGGCATTCGAATGAAGAAGGTACAGGGAGCGTTCACCGGGTGACACTGATTAACAAACTGCCCCAACCAAGTCACATGAATCTGGCGAACAGCAAAGACAAGCCGCAACACCTATGAAAGCCAGCAATGAATAAGTGTGTCCCGAATAGACTGTGCAATCACTTGTGACAGGATGAGATGCTGTCAAGTCAACAAACGTCATAACCAAGCATCCACTGGTTTAGTCTGGCTCCGGATAGAGCAACAACCGTCGAGAACTGGGATGTAAGCCAACTAAAAGTTCGCACAAAGACCATGGGCATCACTTGGTTGAACATTGGGAGCAGATTGAACGAACCTTTTAGTATGGAAATAGCAGAATGCTGTTTCCCCCGATTCATGGTTGTGCTTGCCGTCAAGTTGGTGTAAGCGGAAACACATATAAGATGGCTCATTTATCGTTAGCCAGCCGCGCCAAACAGACGCGTGAGCCTAACACTTTGAGAAACAGCCTAACTGCCCACAACCCAATCACACAGACAACCGGAGCTGTATGGCCATTTATTGCCATCCGGACGGTCGTCCGTCAGAAGGGGTAGCCGAAGTGCTTAAAATTGTTGGAACGTAACAACCCTCCAGGACCAGACCTCCTTTCTTCTCTATTCAAGGATGGTGCGGAGGGGTAAATATTAGAAAGAATAAAATTTTGCCACACGTATGAAAAAACCAGAGGCTGCCGGTAATTAGTGAATAGCTACAGTAGTCCCATCTTCCAGAAGAGGGCCCGAGTTGCAGACACCGGTCAAGTTTCTATTACGCTCAAGTTACTTGACGGCCTTAAAACAAATCGGCTCACCAAAAACAGAAATGAAAGAAAGGCGATTCCAAGTAGGTCGGGAATTTCGACAAAATGTTCATGCTATGAGAGGTCTTAGAACACTAGTATTCGTAGGAGGGACCGAACGTTTTTTTAACGGAAACCATGCCTTCAATTCGAAATCGTCTCCTTTGCAAAAGAAGTAGCAGAGAAACGTCAACATGTCGGCAAGCGTAATGAAGGTATATGGAGAACTGTCTTCGGGTGCTAATCAGTTACAGCGGTGCTTCCCAGAGGTGCTCGATTGTCTTATTCTTCATACCTGACTTTGTCATGGAGGACATTTTAAAAGATGCGCTTGAGAAGTCCAGTGAACCTAGCGTGGGGTTTCTTCTCGGCGCTCAGCTGACCGGCTTGGAGTATGTAGAAATTGTCTTACACAGACGCTCTAGTGAATGTACACAGATTATGTGAAATGGGGTGAATAACCAGACTGATCCACATGTATTAAGCCCCGCACCTTCAAAGTGCGAAGTGCCACTTCAAGAGTGAGGCAGTCCTCCACTCACGTTTTTTTAAACTCAGGTGGTCTAATTGAGACGGGGCTGTTGTACTTGCTTGGATAGCACCATCTCATCAACTCGTAACACTTCTGATATTGACAAAGGCACCCAGTTCCCCTGTCAGCCTACGTCGTTTGTGCGATCGAAAAGATGTTCGATCATCGCTGAAAAAAGAGTAACAGTGTGTGCGAATGACCCGTTTTGTCCTATAGTTGGAAAAATGGCCTGCTGACAACGAAGGTATCTGTCAATGAGCTTAGATGGGATGATCACATGGAAAAGATGGTAGCTCACGAGCACATTTAAAATGACATCATACCTACGACTGACTGACTGGCTAATAAAAGTGCAATCTGTGATGGGTGGGTCAAGTATTGCGCATGCTAGCCAAGCATTTGTCGTGATGATGAGGTC
Organism: Paragonimus westermani; assembly: GCA_008508345.1. Classification (NCBI taxonomy): domain Eukaryota; kingdom Metazoa; phylum Platyhelminthes; class Trematoda; order Plagiorchiida; family Troglotrematidae; genus Paragonimus; species Paragonimus westermani. The sequence continues at coordinate 36,590 of QNGE01000977.1, read as the reverse complement.
ACAGAATATGGAGACCGCGGTAATTTCAAGAAGTAAAGTGAGCAGACAGTGAATGCCTGGTAGGGGACTTTGTGATTATTTAGCTCGCTGGTTATGAACGTTAGTCAGGATGGCAGCGTGTCTCAGTCAAGTTCATGGTTTATCATGTTGGTTTTATTTTATCTCGTTTCCTCCTCCTCCATTCTAATTCTCCTAATCTAGGATCCCTCTCGGCATTGCTGAGACGAACGGTGGTTTGAGCCACGGTATCGCCTGGTCAAGTTTATGGTCTTAAACGATCACCTTAAGGTCTAGTTCGCTAGCAACCATAACCAGCTAGTTACCAGCAGGAAAGTACTCAATATAGTACTGGCAGTAACGATGCATTAAATCACATTTGGTTATCAGCCTATGGTCAAATGGAGCAGAACATTTAGGACTCTGTAATTTCTCAAGCTTACCATGTGCGAATAAAGGTTGTCAGGTACTAACTGGTACGAATTCACAAAGATAAATATGTATTTTCTTGAATGTCTACCAGGAGAAGAATGGGAACTTAACGGTCAGAAAATCAACTGAATTTTTTGCATAACAGAAACACTGTAACCATCTTGAAATCGGTTGAGAGCTAGCGCACCAAATGAGGATTATTACTTTAGGCATCCAAGCCGCGTTCAGATGGTTAAAGAAATCATAGGTATAGTGACCAAAACCCATCAAATCATATAAAAGGTGACAGGACATAGTTCATGAGTGATTTAGAGATTATAAACAAACTATAAAGTTTCTTTCGGCGTGGTCAAAGTTAACGAACACTTACTGATTTTGACGGAGGCGTGCACAATTGCAGATCAGGAATTCCACGAGATGCAAACTGTTCCAATGACTTCAGCATATCTTCACGACACCCACTCTCGGCATTTACAACCTGACCAATTCGAAACTGAACCTGGAATGTTTGAGAAACCAAAACGAACCACTGTGAAATAGTACAAAAACTGGATGTGATGTGGGTATTAGGCCACCATAGTTGGAAGACAACGAGTATTGAAGATATGAGAGGGCGCGATCTGCAGTTAATGCTTTAACCGTAGTGGGTGAGACTCGACTGTGCAAAGCCTATGTGAATATAAAAGCTGTATGGGGGCACGACCCATTACGAAGTACAAGCTAGAAACATTCTAGAACGGAAAAATTATACAATCCAGCAGAAGCACGTTGCAACCAAAGCAGGAAAATAGAGAAAAAAATCCTCATCAGGCTTAATGCAAGCCCGTGAAACTGACAGGGTGTCGGACGGCGACGTCCGAAAAATGAAACCGATTTACCTGAGCAAAATGCGATGTAAGTGCCATTAGCGCACGGTTCATGCGCTCGTTCTCCAAAACCAGGTTTGAGAATGCTTGCGAATTCGCATAAGTTGCTTCTGAGTGAAACTCTTCTTTTTTCCGGTTAACAGCAGGTTCTGGGCTCGAATTTGCACCCAAAGGGGTCCATCGTTCTTTCGGCTGTCCATCTTCATCAACGATCGAAAACGATTCCTCAGGAGAATCACTGTACGTAAAGTCGTCGCGAATCATTCAAAAGCGCACCGGATGTGGATACGGCTATCCTGATCTGTAAAACAAGAGGAAAAAGCCGTCAAGAAAGCAAAGGAGCAAAAATGTCGGCAAAAAACTGCCGAGAATCTTGGTCACCCTTGTGTCATGATCCGGGCGTACTGGCAGTCAGCATACAACCATGATTATGTATTATTTGTTACGCGAAGACAAGGGCTCCTCCAATGCCTGCTTACCAAACCTACTTCTGGAGAATGTCATCGTCCGAGTTCACAGCTCAGATTACTTTGGCTAACTTGCATCGTAGGAAATTAAGTGCGGTAGTGAGAACGATGTTTGTGTACGAAATCTCATACTATAAGGAATACCACTGGTGATGGAGAAATCAGTTAAACGGACGGACTTTGAAGACGTGAGAAAAGCTATGAGAAGGAGGCTACCTCTGTACCCATAGACTGGTACTGTCCAATGTCCAGCAGGGAAGAGTTGCAACGTTAATCGACATGAGTTACCAAAAACCAACTTCTAACAAGGGGTAGATTGTGTGCAACTGTTGCAGTCTCGGTGTTCGAGGAAGCCGCTTCGCAAAGATTGCACAGATGTTTGGAGTTCCTGGTAAACTGTTTCGTTACAACCTGTCAGATGGATAAGCGACAGTACATGGTGACAGTCACCAAGATACGCAGCCGGGATTCGGTTCCGTAATGCGATCACAGAGTGACAAGCAAACTGGACTTTGACGCGATGAGACGACTTACACACTTGATGATCTATTGGACTGAACTAGACGGTGTGGTGATCATACCGATAAAGTCGCTTATGTCAGTCAGACCAACAAATAGGAAGCTGAGGAGTCACAGTCGCCTGGTCACCCAGGCTGGGAGTCGGAGGAAGACGTTTTCTCGGAGAAAATACTAGTTCTAATGAACTGCTACCCAGCTATCGCCTTGCGGTAGGAGCCTTTCAACCGAAGGCTGTGTTTGAGAGCCCCAAACATTCACCTGATCAGATCAGAGCGTTCTAGCATTATATCAGCCAACATTTAACCATGAGTATTCACAACATTAATGCTACACGACACAGACCGTCTAGCAATATGAATCGGGCCTACTGCAAACAGTAGAGTGGGTAAGCGATGCTACTTGTGAACACTCCCTCAATGTCATATCCAAATTAGATCCAAGCCCCTTCTGATCTTCGTTATTAACAACTCTACAGACCTTACAACAGACAGATAATTACAGTAGCGCCATCTCGGTAAGTCACATCTCTTAACAGAGAACTGGGATGTAAGCCAACTAAAAGTTCGCACAAAGACCATGGGCATCACTTGGTTGAACATTGGGAGCAGATTGAACGAACCTTTTCGTTTGGAAATAGCAGAATGCTGTTTCCCCCGATTCATGGTTGTGCTTGCCGTCAAGTTGGTGTAAGTGGAAACACATGTGAGAAAGGTGGCTCATTTATTACTAGCCAGTTACACCGACTTCATAGGTGGATGGACACTTCGATTTTAACTGATTTCAACCTGACCATATAGACGACGATGGCCGAACGGCTAGTTACTGGGTTCCACACGGCATTTCGTCGAAGTGGCTCAGAAGCCTAAGTTCCTGAAATGTGGAGTGGTTCCCGAACTAGGTTTCGATTTCCCCTTTACAAGGATGACGGAGTGAGCTTAATGTCAAAACAAGCAAAATGCCTTCAGATGATTTGGAGAACTGGAGAGATCTCGTTATTGGTTCTTACTAACAGTAGACACCATTCCAGAAAAAGAGACCCAAATTTTGTGACAACCACAGTCTATTGAGTCCGAACTAACCAGTGGCCTTATTTTTACCTAGCCTGGCTAAACCCAGGGACAGCGGGATGCATGAATGATTGACGGAATTCCGATCCGGCACAATTATCACATTCGTGCCTTGAGAAGTGGCTTAAATAAGCGGCATTCAAACAAGTAGTCGATGGTCGTGGGAGTAGTAGACATAGAAGCTGCCTTCGAATCGGATGTGCGTAACGTTCTCTGCAACTGTCCTTCTCGCAAAGAAGATTCAAAGAAATACGTGCTCACACTTTGACAAACCTCCGTTTGTCGTTGGAAGTAAGAAAAAGTAATGACTACACATGTTGTATTTTGTTCTATGGTTCGGAAACGTGGCCCAATTCCGACGAAAATACCATCGGACAAGACAACCGTATTCTGATTGCACAAGGGTCCTAATAACGCGCAAGAAGAGACAATGGTACTGACTCGGCTAGTAAGGTGCTCTGTTTTCTTTGAGAAGACACCCAAAATTGAACAACTAAACATTCTTGACAAGCACTCGAGTACTAAACCAACGTAAAAAAAAACACTTTTCGCGATAACACTCAGGAAGGACTACTCAAAGATTCCGACGGGCGTTGAATGAGGCCTTTGCTAGGCAGCAAATTGACCGATATTGAGTAAATGGACACTCCTTTAATTAATCATGTGGGCAACATGCAGTTCATACAGGGCCAAGTGGTAAGAGCGACACACACAACAGTGGCATGCAAAGCTTAGTCAAACAGTTGGGTTGGTTTTGACCCTGTCGCTGTCGTTCAGGCCGGTTGCTTGAGATTGCTTACTTAATCTACCTAGATAGTGTCATATGAGCCCGTGACGTTACAGATGAAGCGTAAATGAGTGACGAAATCGTGGGATGAATTCGTAAATCGCCGTTGCTTGTGGTATATTAAAAACGCTTGTCTGTCAAGCCAAGAATAACCAGGCACTTAAGTTCCATCCCCTGAATAGGCGATCCGGCTTATCCGCCATGAAGAGTTTATTTGCTCTCAGCAATCTACCACGGCTTGTGTCTGAGCAAACTACAGTTGGTACATGTAAGCATTGATGAATGAAGACAAAAAAAAGGCGCAGATGACGACTTCCTTCATTTCCTAGCAGCAGCACGACTGGTAATTTCATCAGTAACATCACCAGCATTTCCGATCATGAGCCGTACCAGTGGGTACCTTAGTGCAGGCTGCCGACGACCCTGACAATGCTGCATGAAGTAGCAGAGTAACAAATAAGTATGAACGCGAAAATAAGAAAAAAGAAAAGCGAAAGAACAAAACCAGTAGAGCCTCATGACACGGGCTCGCCAATGACTGCGGCACACTGTCACATCCGGGAGAGTTTCCACTTAGCGATGTTGATGATCGAGAACTCCCCTGCCACGCAAACGACACCTACCAAACTTGCTCAGCCGAGCAGCCAAATTGACCACGTCATCACCTGACTGCCTTGCGGTTTTCTCCCACTATCAACAGCCACATTAAACAATGCGTGGTGCGGCAGACACCTTATCGATATAAGGGGCACGCGACTCAATCAGCGAAGGCTGTGCACCTTCATTAGCTTCGTTATTGGCCGTGAATTTGCACATTTCTTAAATATGCGACAAAGGGCTGCTACACTACATGCACAGGCTAGCTGGGAAAGACAATGTTGGTCGAACAGTGAGAGTTTGGATGCGTCTCCCACGAATGAGTCAGGTTTCTGATCCACCGAGCAAAACGAGGAACACACATGCATTGTAAATACTGTCACTAATTGACAGAAGGAAGTCTTTGTGGCGCCACAAATGATGAGGAATAGTGAAATCATGTAGTGCATTCGATGTCCTTGTGGATACTTTGTAGGCAACACTATGAGCTGGTGAAATGAAACTACCCATGCCGATGAAGTTATCGACAGTCCCGGGGGGATCTGCAATGACATGCATACGAACAACGTCAACCCCATCTTGCAACAATACTACTTTACAATTTGGAGATGTAGAGGATGCACTGTACAGGCAGTTGCATCACTTGGTCAGTTCAACATGGTCAACATGCTCTCTGCAGAAAAAGCAAGTGAGGCGAAGTAATCCGCATACTCCTTATCAGTCAGCATACCACCTGGAAGAAGCTACCCATCAAGATTCTAGAAGTCTGAGTGCATCCTTAAGAATACTGTCCGCCAAAAAAAACTAAAAAGAGGGACATTGGACACCACTGTTGACTGTCACTGGACGCGGAAAGCGCTTGAGGCAGCTGCCTATAAATGCGCAATCTGCACACAACACGGCCATACGACATTAATAAACTTGTTCAACTATGACTCCTCCGTAACGAAGACAACTCCAACGAGTGCGTCGAGCCATCAAGCCAAAAACAACCTTTAGACTCAAAGGCATCAAAACTGTTGACTGAAGAAAGGGGTGCCGATACTCCAGCGTCCGTCGCATGATGAGCACATTACTGATTCACTCGCAGCAAGGTGGCAAACCAACCTGTTCTAATCTTATGTGAATACCCTTGTGTTGCAGTAGCTGTCGCACTACGCGACCTATGGGCATCTTTGACTAGAGAGAGACAAGGCTAATACTTGTGGTCGTTTCATTTCATTCTAATACCATTTTTGAAAGCGGGAATGATTCTTCATAAACACCGACCATGACGCACCTCTTCAACCTCACTGACAGAACGGAGAAGTATGATCAGTTCGGACGCCAGTCCTTCACAAACGTCTTTGAAAAGTGCTGGGGGAAGAAGGTTCGGACATGGGACTTTATTACGTTTCAATGATTTAAGTTCCAAAGTCACTTCGGTTTTGGTAGGGGCTTGGAAGGAATACGGTAAACATACAAGTTTCACCATTCACAAGTGAGTGAATTGGTTCAGGCCAGTTAAGTTGTTCCACAAAATGATCAACCCCTCTGTCAAGCCCCTGCAACTGATTGTAAATCTGCGACCCCTCTTTCACATATATTCTCGCTAACACCTTGTCGATGATTAGCACAACTACGGACCACGCATTCTCCACTTATTAGATAGCTCAGAGAAGTAAGCCACATGGTCCTTATTCGCAGTCTTCGTAATTTTGTATGTCAGTTCTCGACGATTTTTGTTGTAATTGGAATCAAGGAGGATCAGCAGAGTTTGACTATAAGTTCTGCTGAAAGGGCGGAAACCCATTCTTGTCACACCGGCGGTGCTTAGTTGCAAGAAAACTCTTTGCACGGTTATTGGGAATTTTGTCCAGTATTCATGTGGATCGCTGTACTGTTGTGACTCGACAGTGGTTGTATGTACTGTTTTACGGTAGTTTTGTTTACTCCCGTCGATCAATTTCCAATGGAATATTTTGGATGCGAGCAAGTGACCTTTGAAGTAATGATAAAACGAAGCGAGTGCGAGCAACGGCATGTTCTGAATCAAAACGGTCACACTAGAGTGACTGGCAGTCTGTACAGAGTAGCGTCACCAACAGTTGACAGAGGTGTGATCAACTTGGATTCACGATTGAGTAGCAGAGGGTGGTCTCCAGGTGACGCACCGTAGTCGTCTGTGTTCAAATGCGAAGCTCCAAACATGGAGCTCGTGATATGAACATTCTCAGAGGGTCGCACCAGGGCATTAGGCGTACCTTCTAGTTATGCGTCCACATCAGAAGCAATCACAATGTTGCTCGATTGTCCGGTGTGTCTTAGAACAACGAAAGAAGACACGGTAAGAGGCGTTCTTGACTGCACCCGAAATGTTGTTTGTGGGAACATGTGGCAAATAAACGAAGTTTTTATAGTCCGCATCGACAGACTAGGAGTGAAGTTTCCCGTCTGATGCCACATTAGGAGCCAGTAGAACAGGTTTTGTTTTGCCTTAGATCTCAATACAATTCCTGATCCAGTTTGACTGAGATTCTGCTTCGTCGTCACTGAGGACCCTGGAAGTCAAGCGCACGAAACATGACTTGAAAGCACAAACAAACTTTGTTCAACATCATCAGTCACTGAGTCGCATCGCACCAGTGTCTTTTGAGTCATCACACTTCTGTTCCATAGGTAGATTTTACCAAAAGATGAAAACTTCTTTGCATACTAATCCGGTTCATCGTACAGAAGCAGAGAATGAGTGAGAACAGCGGGCATCGATTAGGTAGTTAGGACTTGACATGCAGTGTTCAACTATCGCTCGCCGGATACCCACTCGTTTACCCGTTTTTCTACCTTGACGTAGTGGTCAGATTTATGCACCCCATCGGACCGGAGAAATATGTTGACTACAGTTTTGACCACTTGGATGTAACCACCTCAGACAGGTCAGAGAGGAGCAGCCGGACGAAAGAGTTGAGCTGGCAGGCTTGAGTTGCACCACTGGATGTACACATGCTTAGGTAGTGAGGCACAGTCCAACGAATATACGACAGAACTATTCTCAATAGTTGTGGGACTGTTATCCTTCGAATAAGTACCTGTAAACAAAGAACACTCCAATGGCAAAACGGATGACCGCTGCCATTGACGTAGCATTTACCATAATCAAAAAACTTACAGTACTCCTCAGGATCTTGATGTCTTTTGCCACTTCTACCGTGTTCAGTGTTATAATATTTTGTGTTATTTGTTTCATCCTTGAGTTGGTAATCCATTTACGTTTTCCATTTCAGCTGTCATACGCCAATTGTTAGACGAATAAAGCCTATCATACGGACCCCCTGCTCTTCTCTTTCTGACTCAAGATTGATCGTTTGTGCCGTCGAATCTGATTATTCATAACAATTTATTCGTCTAACAATTACGTGATGGAAGGGATCCTACGCCCTGAGAGGTTTGACATCAACCCCAACGCAGTTAACGCTTCTAAAGAATGGAATGACTGCTTCTGTACGTTCACTAATTTCTTGTCGTCTATTAACAGTTTTCCTCCGAACAAATTGACTACGTTGAGTAATTACATCTCGTCCTCGGTCTGTGAGTATAGCTCCATACTACGGGACCTATATGTTGAACCCAAGAATGGAGTAATCGCTCGACATCTGTTAGCGACCTGTAGACAAGAAGGTGGACAGACGCTGGACCAGTTTACACTAAAATTGAGGTCGCTTGCGAAAGACCGCAACTTTAAAGCCACTACAGCCGAGCAGAATCGAGACGATGCAATCCGAGACGCCTTCATAAGTGGTCTGCTGTCTAGCCAGATCCGACAGAGACTGTTGGAACGAAGAGTGTTGAATTTTCAGGCTGCTTTCGATCAGACCAGATCACTTGAATTGGCGGAAAGTCTCAATTATACCAGTCTACTCAGAGTAATAAGCGAGGCCACGTCCTGACGTGCATCAAATACAAAGATGCTGTGTATGAGGGAGTGAAGCCGTCAGTTTTACCGCGTTTATGTGCAGAAGTTCTTCTTGGTCAATAATTTCTGAAACTTCATAAAAGTGTTGAAATTCCATTTGGTGGGCCAAAACCACCATTTTCACTCTGTTCAATGACCCCAGCTCACATCGAACCTGCTCGTCTTTTCCAAAACCTGATGCCAAACTTCAAGCCCATTGCAACAAAATCCAGAAGACACAATCCAGCTGACGAAAAGTTTATACGCGATCAAATTCGCCGTTTGCTTGCTGAAGGAATTATCGAGCCTTCCTCCTCCCCTTGGAGAGCTCAAGTCTTGGTAGTCGCTAACGACGAGCACAAGAGGAGAATGGTAGTTGACTACAGCCAAACAGTTAACAAATATACCCTCTTGGATGCCTATCCTCTCCCAAAAATTGACGAAATGATTGAACGCATTGCCATATACGACACTTATAGCACTTTGGATCTAAAGAGTGCTTATCACCAGATCCCTATTGGAGAAGAGCCTTTTACGGCTTTTGAGGCATGCGGACGTTTATATCAGTTTCATCGGATTCCGTTTGGCGTGACGAATGGCGTCGCTTACTTTCAACGAACTAATGACAATATAATAGCACGCGAACAACTGAAAGACATCTTTATTTACGTTGACAATATTACAATATGTGGAATCAACTCCGTAGAACATGAACTCAATCTTCGAAAGTTCCTAGACGTGGCCAGAAAATATGGATTGTCTATCAGTGAAACAAAGAGCATCGCCGCTGCTAAACAAATCAAACTTCTAGGTTATGAGGTATCCAAGAACAGTATTAAACCGGATCCTGATCGCCTGAAACCCCTGCGAGAATTAGCCCCTCCCCTTAACTTGAAATCCCAGCAACGAATAGTTGGATCATTCGCTTACTACTCACGGTGGATATCTCAATTCTCTGATAAAATTCACAAAGTTGTGCATAATGCCACCTTCCCCCTACCCACTGAAGTTAGAGAAGCCTTCGAGGCTCTGAAACGTGAGTTATGCAAAGCTGCTATTTCTACTATTCAGTACGATACGCCTTTGATTGTCGAGAAAGACGCCTCTGATGTGGCGATCGCAGCCACTCTGAATCAAAATGGTCGGCCGGTAGCGTAGTCTGTCGTCCAGTGAGCGACACTATTCCGCCGTAGAAAAGGAAGCGTATGCTGTTGTGGAATGCATGCGTAAATGAAAACACTTTCTACTTCGCAACCATTCTAAACGTGTTACTGACCAACGTCCCGTCGCCTTCATCTACGGCAATCAGCACAGAGGGAAGATTAAGAACGGTAAAATTGAACGTTGGGAACTGGAACTGTCGCCATTCAAGTTCGATGTTGTATATCGACCTGGTAAAGATAACCGAGCGGCAGATGCACTCTCGCGAAATTGTTGCAAGGCTCTAATGACGAATATCGACTTGAAAGAATACATGAATCGCTTCGTCATCCCGGCGTTTCTCGTTTGATGCACTTTGTCCGCGCCAGAAACCTCCTCTTTTCTGCGAAAAAGTTCGAGGCGTTGTTGCCAAATGTTCAATATGCTGTGAAATCGAACCTCGTTTTTTCTCGAAAGCTTGAGGTGAGCTCATAAAAACCACACAATAATTCGAAAGACTGTCGATTGATTTTAAGGGTCCCCTTCCATCAGTAACCCGCAATCGTTATTTATTAACAATTATTGATGAATATTCTCGCGTTACTTTTGCTTGTCCTGATCAGACTAGGGAGACCGTTATTAAATGTTTTTGTCAGTTGTTTTCGTTGTTTGGTACTCCGGCATACATTCATTCTGATCGTGGATCGTCGTTCATGTCATCAAATGTTCAACAGTTTCTTCACGAAAGGGGAGTCGCGACAAGTAGAACAAAACCATACAACCCACAGGGTAACGGGCAAGTAGAGCATTTGAATGAAACGCTTTGGAAAACTTTGCTCGCCCTGAAATCTCGTAACTTGGCCACCAATCAATGGAAATTTGTTCTTCTTGATGCTTTGCACTCTGTCAGATCACTATTGTGATCCGCAACTAATGCCACACCACATGAAAGATTATTCCTCTATAACCGAAGGTCGACCTCCGGAACAAACTTCCCGATGTGGCTCACTAAACCTGGACCGGTGTTGTTTAAGAAGAATGTCAGACAGTCTAATTGTGACCCACTCGTCGAAGAAGTTGAATTACTTCAGTGCAATCCACATTACGCGTACGTTCGCTTTCCTAATGGCATGGAGGGAACAGTTTCTGTTCACCAACTGGCCCCCAAAGGAGAAGTCATGTCTGAGACCCCTTTGCAAGGATTGTCGACACTTGCGATCGAAGAGACCTCATCTGTACCCACTGATTGCGTCCCTATCACAGAGCAGCATAACAGCATTCCCTCAGCTGACATACACAACACTGAAGCATATGATGCCCCCAAGAACGATCACTCACGTAATCGTGAAATGTTGATCAAACAACAACAGCGTGTTCATCCACATTGTCTGAGAAACAGAGACGCATAAACCAATTACATATTGACGCTCACTACCAAATATTGTTTCATCGATCAGTGTACGCATGTTCAATTATTCCCCTTGTAACCTACTATTTTTCACTGCTCACATTTCTTGGTGGGGGAGAATGTTACAATATTTTGTGTTATTTGTTTCATCCTTGAGTTGGTAATCCATTTACGTTTTCCATTTCAGCTGTCATACGCCAATTGTTAGACGAATAAAGCCTATCACACGGACCCCCCTGCTCTTCTCTTTCTGACTCAAGATTGATCGTTTGTGCCGTCGTATCTGATTATTCATAACACTTGGCAGTGAACAAAAACAGTCAGCCGTGTTGACCACTGCGCCACTGACTTCACACTAGACACGACCGAATTATCAAATCTGAACCCTCGACCACTTTTGCCTGTGGCAAGGATATGCACTACTGACGAGCTGTAATCAGAGCGAAACTCGAGTCTAGTGCTTCTTCTCGAAAGAGGCTGGCTGGAAAGTCTATCTGAATGCGAACACTGCGATCAATTCTGAGTGATGTTCAACCTGAAAATAAACCAAATCCCCGACTGCTCATCAGTAATATAAAATATCGCCTTGCAAGTTGAATGGAATCAGTGATCTCGACCTATCTCGGATGTCCTAATCCCGTGGTTATCGATTTGAGTTAACAGGACAGTTATTGTCTCCTCTCGAGACGATCGGGCAACCTGATCATTGCTCACAAGCGAAAGTGGTTGAGTGTTTAGATTTCGTAATTCGGCCGTGCCTAATGTGAGGTCAATGGCGCAGTGGTCAACACGGTCGCCTCATAAATGCGTGGCCGAAGTACAAATCCCGGCAAGGATATGCACTACAGACGAGCTCTAATGAGAGCGAAACTCGAGTCTAGTGCTTCTTTTCGAAAGACGCTGGCTGGAACAACAGTCAGCGTTGTCTTATTCACTGCGCTCTCGGGTTCAGGGAATCCCATTGTTAAGTAAGCCGGACTTTTCAACCACTGGTTTCAAGTAGGGTCCTTTCAAAAAAACCTGTCCTGTTATTTCAAAGGTCAAGGTGATGTGAGGTCCAGGTAAGGTCTCCCAGACCAGTTCTCTTCTGTGGTATAAACGACGAGAAGTATCCGAATGTATCGTTGCTCCAACAGACCAATCTATCCGATGTTCACGTCCACCTTCTTAAGCTTTTGAGTCTGGTTTCGTGAGACCAAGGAAACCTGTAACCATTAGCACTTTTACTGTCCGCACTCACCAACAGGCAGATCGGAAGGCTGTGCTGCCGAGCAATATCTGGAGTCTGAAACTGGATATTTGTTTCTTCAGACAGGCATTTGCGTTCCTCGCTGTGTCGTCTGTTTGAACTCGCAGTTGGATGATGCCATGGATCAGCAGTTCTTTCTCAGAGCCTATATGTAAGCTTGTTACAGGAGGTCTGATGCAAATTCAGTGTCAGTACCTTCACTCGTACAACTAACAGCACAAGGCGAACAATTGCACTTGAAGTATCCGAAGGTCCCACAAATTTTCCGTTTGGCGCGCTGCCCGGGGAAGACGATTCAACTTGGTTTCTGTCGTTGGCACGGCCTAAGCTACGGCTGCATACCTAATACATCCGTAAACAGCAGTAAAACATGTAGTTTAGTTATAAAACCCCACCGTGTTCTTTTAGTTTGGTGGCTGTTTAAACAGAGATCACAGTACGATTGCTCCCTGGAAAGAAATAAAAAGTTAGTGGACAGGCGCACGCACATGTCTACTACAGAACGTCGTTCATCCTGGAGAAATCGTATATATCCGGATGACGCTTCGGTCTACTGTCTGTCGATAAGTCACGCGATCGTAAACACGAACCTTTTGGCTGGAAACTGACAAACGAGGGTGCATGATAGTTTCCGCAAACAGCACTGCCACTTAAAACGTCCAAATCACAAAAGTGGAGTGGTGCGAAATTGGTTTCTAAAACGCTGAAAACGGTGTCGATATGCGTACATCGGTGTGTTCCAGCATGAGGAATTCGTCTAGACCCAGCGGCTGTTGCCCGGCAAACTGAACTGACAGCAGTGATCCAACATAACTCAAGAAGACTAGAGTCAAACAAGCAGACATACATACACACAGATAGAATTAGTCACCCCAGAGCCCACGAGTCCGACGAACCTTCGGTGAATTGAATGCATCGACTATAAACCGCCATTCCGTCACGGTGAGACTGGACCTTGACGTGGTGTGACGGCTTGCGAATCTCTATGACCTTTTGGGCTAAACTGGACAGAGTTACTCATACCAGGCAGGCCAACAGGTAGAGGTCTGACAAACTACAGTCTCCTGGTCCTCCAGGTTGGGGGTTGGAAGATGGTTGGCATCTCTTCCTGAAAAACGTACCACTTCTGGTACACCGCCACCCACCCGCTGCCTTGCGGTACAGGCTTTTGAGCCAAAGGCTTTGGTTGAGAACCCTAATCGTTCT
>QNGE01000977.1:0-19431 GCA_008508345.1 Paragonimus westermani | reverse complement strand
ATGATGATGATAAACCGCCATTAGAAGTATCTACGTTTACAAGCTGTGTAATCCTAGAAAAGTCAGTATATGAGCAAACAACACGCGTAGGGAGTGCGTTGAGCCCCTTACGCCGCCTCACCCAGTCTGTTCAGTATTCACATTTACCACCACATTGTCCTAGTTCGTAATCAACCATACAACATCCGTATGATGCGAGTGTTTTGAGCTGACCCAAACTAAACGGCCTTCGCATGCTGGGTATAACGTTTTTCAGAACGAAGTAGATTTCCGGAGAACACGGCACCTCAATCTGAGCAACATTTTCGAACGAGCTTTTCACGCTGATCTCGATAGCACAAGTTGCCTGCATTACAGCACCAATAAAACGGTCAATTAAGACATGTTGACGGGAAGCGGAACAACACAGCTCAATAACAAGGCCACAAAACTGAGAAGTGCCAAACGACGCTTACTGTTCTCACAGCATGGATATAATAGATCACGTTGGGGCCCACAAATGGCGCGACAGACCTAAAACGCAGCATGGGATAATTCCAGTGGGGTCTTCCAAGGCTGTTCAAAAACCATATATACGCGAACGCTGGTCTGTCAAATTACCTTTGGTTTGAGAGCAAATACATTCTCGACTAAAGGTCACGGTCTTCTGTGTTCTTATGAAGTTTTCGAGTATCGTTAAGCGCTGTTCTACGTGTTCGTGATTCGTATATTCGTGCGCTGTCATTTCTCGTTATTAGTGACCATCGGGTCATAACAGACTTGCCCGAGATTCTATGAAAAAGTGTTAGGTGCAACCAGTCTTTTAATGATTTGTCGATCTGTTTTGTTCATGAATGTAGCTTTTTATTATCTACCGGTTAGTGAAAAAATTATCGTGACGGGACAACCCATTACGGAAACATCGTATTTTTACTTTGTCCACTTGTACACATCGGACGATGCTGGTTCCCAGCCCAACACTGCCTTTCAAACGCCGAAGCAGTTATAAAGACGTGTGTGAACAGCCTAGGGTTATCGACCGTGGGCTGTTTTGGCCAAAACACTGGATCGATGGTACCAAGTGGCTTCACTGGAGATGCGAATACACTCCCGCCCTACCCATAGCCAACCAATCTGCCCGTGGCTTTAACAGCGCTTTGTGCCCGTTCGCTCATCCGAACTGGTTAGGAAAGGTATCCGTTCGGTAAGCCCTTCGGTTTGGACTCCAGATTCTGTTACCCGGTACACACTTCCGGGACTTATTGAACATACCGCATGGGTGCAAATAATGGAGACCTACAGAGATCGAACGCTAAAGCACCACATGGGTTACAATTAACACAATGGGTGTCGCTCAACCAATGGATCGATGGACTGGTGGCAGAAGTAAGAAGCAGAAGTTTTTAAGGATTCCGTATCACCTGCCGTAAGATAGCAAAGCGGTAACAATACTTGAAACATAGAAAACAAGTGCAGTATTTGAATTAAGGTAACATGTGATTATCCAGGCAAGCCTCGGAAACAGAACCCACAGAAATCACATGAACAGAGGGAGCATTACGCTTTTCACAAACTCGCAGTAAGAAGAGATTACGATAGCACTTTTACCGACTTTATTGGACCTCTACTCTATGAAGACAGCTTCTCGGTGAACTATGAGCCACAGTGAACACGAAACTGTATACATGGCTAGTTGATGACAGGGATAAGATTACCTCTGAACCGGCGGTGTATAGATTCAGAGAAGATGGCCTAACTTTATAAGGGTTAGCTTGGAGGCACCGAACAACCTTGGAGACATGTTGCTGAACTCCCTCAAGGAGCATTTTGTTCTTCCAAAGAAAAGGTGGTCAGATCGCAATTTCGGTTGCG
Source organism: Paragonimus westermani (assembly GCA_008508345.1). NCBI lineage: Eukaryota > Metazoa > Platyhelminthes > Trematoda > Plagiorchiida > Troglotrematidae > Paragonimus > Paragonimus westermani. The sequence goes on along the minus strand of QNGE01000977.1, from coordinate 17,580 downwards.
AGGTGCCGAAGGATGAAACTGTTGTATAGCAAATTAAAGCAATGGGGATCAAAATGGCTGAAGAACCTTTTAAGAAGCATCAAGGCGTTGCTAGTTTTCCTTCCATTCGCTGCGACGTTGGGTAACCTTGAAGGGGTATGGGAGACCAGCGTACCGAGATCCATATCAACCATGACTGGCCGAAAAGGCATGCCGTCCGGATAAAAGACGGTATTTGTCGACCAGCGGATGTTCACACTCTTGCACTTTCCAGCCGTAAAAGTTAGCTCATTTATAAGACCGGCTGTACAGACTACTGAGTTCAGTCTGCAGAATGGCTGTCATCACAGGTGCACATGGTATGCCAGACCTTGGCATTCTGCGAACCTCAATATAGCAGAAAAATAGGAATATCAGTTATAAAAATGAAGAGAATCTTGGGAAACACCACTGTGGGTGTGGGAAATGCACAGTGTAAGCGTACTCCATATTTCAGACTAACGAGTTGAGACCCTAGTCACCGAAACAGATTACGTTGCACTCCATAACAAGGGGGGGTTTGAGGCATAATTGCGTGGTTCGCGTGGACAAAAGCCTTGGCAAAATCTAGATATAAAACACCTAAACCGAGGCCTCGGTTAACTGCATTCGTCCACTAGTTAGCGGCCAACAAAAGTTTCGGAGTGCACTACCATCTCACGCAAAAGCTGTGACGCTACCAGAAGGAAGTGAGCTATGAAGTGGGTCAGACAATAATCTTTAGTACTCAAAAGAAAATCGAGAGAAAGGCTGTTGAACGATAATCAGGAACATTCCGTCTACTGCTCCTGAAGACAGGGAGGATGTTCGATAACTTACTACTGGATATTGTTTCTTTGCAAGAGATTGGGTAAACAGTAAACTAAGAGACCTCGAAATCTGCTCAGCTGCTTTGTGAGGGGCTTTTGGAGGAACACTATCTGGACCGAGACATCGGCCTTTAATGGTTATTAAGTGCACTTCTTTCTCTCCTATTCTAGATTAACTCTACCCCGAGGAGAGCTAATCCAGAATACGTGAACAAGAAGTGTCCAGTCTTCGAGCCTTCGAGTTCGATGACAAAAGATACCTGGATAAAGGACGACCTGTGAGTAAATAAAACTAAGCGGGCGGGACACTAAAGTGTTTGAATCCGAAGCTGGGGAGCGCATTTCCTTTCGTACCCGCGAAAAACGAACTCGTGTGGAGCAACTGTAACATGCAGGCCAACCGACTCTACTTTGAATGCCCGTGACATCGCAAACCAGCCTTCGGGCAACGTGGACGCATCAGGGGACAGTGTCCCCTACAGAAACATGGTTTGCTGCCTCCATAGCGCGTGCCCCCCCCCCCCCCCTGACATGGTTTCCTCTCTGCCCCATCTGGTCAACCCTGTGCACCCTGTGAGCCAATCAGGTTTTTTCTCGATTTGCTGGTCGTCATTGGTTTACACCTGCAATAAATGTGCAGTACACGTCGGAAGGACGCCTTCTCCCAAACTGAAAGCATGAGCGCAATGGTTGTTGACCTATCAGTTCTATTTCACGACAGTTCCAAAATTTGGATGCAGTTGGTGCGGAGGTCCTAAGTTTCGAAGTTCGATCGGGTTTCTCGTACCGCATCCGATCCACCGAACCCGCTTTCGGTGAACATAAGAGACGGGTGTACGCATGCGTACGTAGGGCCCATGTATTGCGCTCATCCACCGGTGTTCGAGAGAGGGCCAGCGGTCAAACTGGATGCTCGGCGTATTTCAAGGTGAACCGGAACATGGACGGCGAATTTAGGGTAACGAAATTCGTTCCTATTCCATTCACTAGTCGATTAGCAATGTTTGCACCATTTGCAACCAGAAACCGCATAGACGCAATCGAACCAAGTTCACTTGTCCAGTCTATGTTCCAATCCGTTCCTATTCCATTCACTAGTCCATTTGCAATAGTTGCATCAATATTTTCCTCCTTCTCAATTTCTTCATTTCCTTAATTAATTTCGCCTTACTGGCTTCGTGTTTCTCTCGCACGTAATTGAGTGATTTCGCTTGCACCTGTCATTCACCCGTGTTTACCTTCCTGTGCTTGCGGCGTTTCTGATTGGTGTACATGGTGCACTTTGGTGCACAGATATCAGCGCGCAGGTGTCAGCATTCGTTCGGGTTTCCTTATAGGGTTTTGAGATCTTGTGCGCCACACAGATTTCGGCTTTCCTGATTGGTGCACATGGTCCATTTGGACACACATACACCGCCCTATGTTTTCCATTAGGGAAAATTTAGGATCATGTGCAAAAATCCTACGCCTCAGGGGACAGCGTTCTTTTGAAGTAGGAGCTCGAACAGCAATTCTGAAAAGAGGAGCAATACAAACAAGCATGCGCCGAAGGCCCAGTAAGCCATGCACACGACTTACAAAAACGAAAGCTAAGGCGGCACTGACAACACAACAGCACGCCCCGTTACACAACCCAAATTCAATCCGTGCGCGCTCCCAGGTATCGGTTGAGCGTTAAAGTAATATTACCCCGAACGACCTTGAAGCGAAATTTTTTCATTGTGCAACTGGCTGTCCTAGTGAGGTTGGAGGAAATCATATATAGATATATTTATATAACTTCATGCAAATGCATATACATTAGGGTATACACATGCATGTATATGCATCCATATGTTTGTGCATAAGAATATATGATTGTGTATATCTATATGTGTACGTGTATACAATTAGGTATGTTTACATACACATGTATATGGGCACATATATGTGTAGAACTCTATATATGTTAAAATGCGTATTTGTATGTAAAAGAAATCATTCATAAACATTTATATTGTAGCGTTTTGTACACTATTTTCTACTTCATATTTTTTATTGTTGTTCATGCCTTTTCAGCTTCTTCAACCTCACGTGTACACATGATGTTTGAACGAGGTTAATCGATACACGGAGTTATCAATATTTTTCACAAAATTACACTTCCGAATTCGCGAGTTCTCCGTTCTGTTCGCGTTCAGGGTCGGTAGCGTACATATCTTTGGAAGAGCTGGAATTCAACGGAATCAACCGTTCAGTTCGGCAAATTTATTTATTTATTAATCTGTCGTTGGAATTATCTCGGTCGTGACATCGAGACTATCTGGGTGACACACGACAAGTAGTATCAGTGGAGAATCCTCATTTGGTGTAGTGGAACACTAAACCAACCTGCCTCCACGAACTATTGTGAGTTATTTGTTTTCCTTTTCATCAGATTTCAACTTCTTATTCACAACTGAATTTCCATATACTGTTTAGATCCACTACAATATATATATATATACGTATGTGCATAGAAATATATATGCATGTGTATATGTATATATATTTATTTACATATATGTAATCATTCATGTTCATGTAAACACACGTATATATGTGTATTTGTACAGGTAGCTATACATGTATATTTCTATTCAGCCATATTTATACATAGGTATATATATATAAGTGTATGTATATACGTTTACTTGTGTACATTTATAGATATATGCATATATGCATGTGAATATAAATGTATATTTATATAAAGTAACCTACTAGCACCAATTAGGAATTCAGTTTTAGAGCGAATTAGGGGCAGTTTCAGGAAAGTTTAGGGATGGATTTTTTTGACCAACAGTGTTTCGGTTGCTGAAAATGCATGTAATCGCCTGTGGGCCAGTGTACTCCGTATTTATAGAATACACAAATAATGCAATGAACTCCAGGAAGTTTTCGTTATACATATACATGTGTTGTGGTTGCAGTTCACGTGGTAGATGGCGTTCCGCTGTATAAAATACATGCGAATTAAGAGCGAAACTCGTGGATTACGATGTGTTAAGTGAATTGAGTTCACATACTCCCAGTTGTGCAGTTTTCGCGATACATGCTGCCAGTCACGCTTCAGCGTGGTTAGAAGAAATACCGGGTTGTTTGTTTCACATTGGTGCAAAACCACGACGTAACTGCCTTGTTGTACGATGCACATCCGAAGATCCGTCGGCTCACAGAAAGTGAAGTGAACGATTTGACACATCTTTTCCAGTACACCACTCCAACTGCTGAGTTGAAACAGTATGCTGCGGATGTTTATGACAAGTATATAACTACCGTGGATAGTTGCAAAATCCGTCATCGGTTGAAACCGCCGGTGATAAGTAAGTGGGTTATTGTGCGCCAGTTTAACGGGAAATCTGTCACAAGTTCTGGATCATTTAGAGAAAAACGGTGTACTGAGTGTCATCAGAGTCGACAATAATAGATACACCCACATATATTTCGCACGGAGACAACAAGTGTAGTTAGTCAAGCCGTTCCCTGAAGTGGTAAACGTCGATGCCGCTCATGGGACCAAACGCCACAAGTAGATCCTCTATCACTCCACATTCGCCGCTGTAGTTTGAAGCTATATCCGTTCATGGTTACAGACAGCATGGGTCGTAGACGACCAGTGATGTTTGCCTGTACACGAAGTGTTCGAAACATTCCGAAAGGTGACGGAGGAACTTATACGTGTCAGAACTTTTGTGATGGATAAAGTGGCGCCCCAAATGTGAGCAGAACGAGTGGTCTTTGGGTGCGACATAATGCCATGTTACTTCCATGCTCGGGATGCTGTGAGGAGACATGTAGGTTGATGTAATAGACCTTGTAATCACCATTCAGACGAATTCCTGCACAAGCCGATATTTGTTTCATCGCATGGCTACTTGCAGTAACTCTAAAGGGTGAGTAACCACCCTTGTTTACTAATTTTTGAAGGTTTGACCGGGATGTTGCAATAATTCGGCGAACAGGCCCCAACTTTATGAACTACTTTTTGTGCAATTGGTTATATTTAAAGCCAAAGTGGGCCATCCGTGCACAGTCGAATGTGTTCACTTCGGATATCGGAAAACAACCGTTTGGAGAGTGCGAATGGAAGATTAAAGAAGCGTAGTCATCCCAGAAACCACATAGCCACGGCCAGTAGTAAAATTTGGTCCCACAGCGAGTGGCTAATGCGGGAGTTTAAGATGCGGTGCACCTACAGTTACGACCGCCAGGAGGTCGTCAGGGTGGACGTGTGCGTTAAGAATATACTCTGTCGGCTGACAACGTTCGCCAGTCAGTTGGAGTTGAGGCATCTCAAGGGGCGTGCTCCCCTGCTACACTTCAAACTGTTGGGGGAGTTCAAGGTTATCGTACTTTATGTAACATCAGTTGGTCGCTTCGAGTAAGTCGCGGGGGGCACACAGTAGACAGTGAACATCGGTGACGGCACGTGCGATTGCAATTTCTAAAAGTCCATGGGGTTACCATGTATGCACATGCTGCCCTTATTCAAAAAGCACTTCTATCCGTACAGTACGTTGTTGTTAAATATGAGCTCATTTGTTCAGAGCTTCTTCCCAATCCATCGACGATGGCTTGTTGAGTACAATCGCGTTGTTCCTTCGTGCAAGCAAACCCAAGCGAAAGTGTTGACAAACGATCACGCGGATGTCACTGGCAACCGTAAGTGATACCACCACCTACCATGTTGCATGCCGTTTAACTTTAGACCAGCATACACAGAAGGAAGAGGACTTCTAATGAAGCGGAACCGTAAACAAGTGGGCTTCGGAAAATCGGACTGAATATTCCAGATAATGACAATATGTACATATAATAAATGTATTCCGACAATTCACTATCCTTTTCACGCCGTGGCGTTGTAACCGTCGAGCATAGATGTCAGTGTGTCGAACCATAGATCGTGGCGTTGTGACTGTAGGGTGCACGTTCATTTGATCGTCCGGCGGATCCCTCCAAGATGCTTCATGCGGTACATTGCTTCACTTTTCATCGAACCTCTTTGCTTTTCTAAAAAGATGAAATCTTATCTCCTCCGTGGTCATGCAACTGCACATACCTGCCGATTTCTTTGTTACCATAATGCCAAAGCAGCTTACACCCGACTACGGTGAGCAGTATATACGCTAGGCAGATCAGACCGAGTTTCGCCGGCATTATGTTTGTGAGTCATCACCTGCAGCCTTATCTACTCATCAAAGACGTCTCCAAATCTCAGCGGTTTCCAGTTACACGTGAGAATGGTCATGAACACTCGAACTTATTAGCCGTCGGCATCCAGTTCAGGGAATATCGAACGCACAAGTTCAAGAAAAATGATCTACATTTACACGGTACATTTTGATAATCCTCCGTTCCCAACTCCTTCTATCTAACAAATCGCAAAACTTCATCTATCTCGTCAACCTATCGCAATATTCCAATGGGCCAGTCACCAGCGACAAAACACACAACGTTCAACGTTCGTAATCGAAGCACAATAGGGTCTACCTCGCACAAAAAAGAGAAAAGTCACAAGGCAATGAGGAACGTGTATTAACACAACACAGATACCGAAGGAGCTTCACTTCACACCGTGTCCTTGTCCATATATATAGGGTACCCCACCGTCCGGAAACAACCCACCAATCAGTAGTGGTCTTATGTTCACTGACCGCTGACCTCGGGCTCCGGTTGGCCATCCTCCTCCGCCATGCGGATAGACACGGCCAGCCCACCTGTTCGAGGGCCTGAAAGGGAGCGGAAGGGAGTGAGTGTGGTCAAACAAGATGGCGGCGCACTACAAGCTATTACACTACTTCGTCCTGCCGCAAGCACTGGCCGCAGTGCTTCTGACAGTCCTCCTGCTGGCGGTGTAATACACTCCTCAGCTACTTCTAAATCGTCCCGATTAGTCGGCCGATCTCATCCTACAGTACCTGGGTTCAACCGATTGATGTGTACTACTCTGAACCCAGACGGGTCGTTGTTGGCTTCACTTAAAGTGCAGGTGGATTCGGAAATAACCTCATGTACGATATATGGTCCTTCCGTTCGCGAAAACATTTTCTGGGAACTCCAGTCTCCGGCGCATCCGCACGTAGCCAGACTTTATCACCCGGTTGCAAGAGGCTCCCACGCGCCTTCTTATCATGGTAATCCTTTCGCCTCTGCTGGGCCGTTCGCAGGTGTTCACTCGCTAAGGTGTGTGCTTTCATCAATCGGCCACGAAATTGGATGCAGTGATCCGAATTCAACAGGTTGTCTGGCGGCAGGCCAGGAACAAGCAAATCAGATGACAGCCGCATTTCCCTTTCTGTAAACCGATAATGTGGGTATTGTGCCGCAGAGCAATAGAGGCTAGCCAAGTATGCAAGCAGGCACTAAGAAACAGATTCGTCCCACGATCTGGAGTTTTCTGAATTTACGAAAGCCTTAAAAAGAGATTTAAGCGTGCGATCGACGCGTTCCATGCAACCATTCCCCTGTAGATTGTAGGCACCCGTCCTCGTTTTTCTTATGCCCAATATTCTACAAAGTTCATGCATCAACGAACTATCGAAGTTTTATACTCGACCAGAATGCATACAGAATGTATGCACACAAATGTTTGTTTGAACGAGTATGGTTACCGGCCATTCGCTCGCGCACACGAACGTAAGGCTCTGCTACATCGTCGCTCGTCGTTTCGTTGTACTAGCGTTTCGTCCTGTTATTCGCTGGCCCTCATGTCGAATTCGCGTGTCGGCAATAAACCTCTTGTATATTCGTTGCGTTATTAGTAACCGGCTGGCTGTAGCCCATCTGAACTCTACAAATTGGTGAGCCCGTTCAGGATATATATCAAAGTGTATACCCGAGTTCAGTTTTTTCCCTTCATATTACTTTTTAATGCGTGTGATATGTATATTGCATCTGTACATAAATTTATATGTCCATTTCCATTCACTCGGTCGCTATGGACACTAAACGGGTTATCAGTAACCGGTTGGCTCTAGCCCATTTCCACTCCACACCATGAATCCAGGTCGGACGGCTGGCTCGTTACACAACTCTAATGTGCAACGGGGTGGAAGCAGCGAGGGACATTGTTTATTTGAAGGACGGGAACGCAAGGTGGTATCTGGAATAGTAACAGAAACCGACAAGCCTGAGTCAGAGGTCCAGTGTTGCATCTGATGCAACTGAATACCACCCATTCAGAATTCACTACCAAAAACCCATCGACAATGAGAAACAAATATTCTGCGCCTTGACTCCTGTGTATTTTCGACCCCGGGAAACAGAGCGTGCAGAGGAACACAACAAGCCAGTGAGGCACGTGGCGAGTTTCGTTTTTAGCCCCGGGACGGATGTTACAAAATGGATAGCTCGACTGAACCAAAAGTAGGTGAAAATAACAAAATACTCAGAAATGTACAGGCGAATGCGATTATCAAAATGTTATTTATTATAAACGCTATACCAGTAATTCATGCACACAGATTGGTCAGAGAAAAAAAATAAACTGACGTTACTCACACGGCAGCGCAATTGTTTACACTACGCTCTTATTAGGGAGGACCACTATTCTCAATGCTCCATAAACATCGTCCGGATGATCACCTCAACTTGGTGCGCTAGGACAGTTGTTCGAGATGGTGGGACTGGTGTGAAATGAACCTTACAACCGACAACGAATGCGTCGACGACGAACGACTGCGAAGTCTACTTGTCCTAGGTGGTGGATCTGACGCCACAAAAATTACCAACGACGGCTACAACAAAGAATAATGATTGTGAACACGCTCACCATCCAACCTTTGTCGGTAGGTGTTTATCGGCTGTAGAACCGAACGTGGTTAGTCGAAACTGTTGTTGGCGCTCATTTAAATTGAGACTGTAGATTGCTATGTAGGAGTGATGGTTTACCTAGAAGTTTACATGTGTTTTGTATAAATGCTTAGCATGGGAGAATGGGAAATATGGCATGTTTTTCGACTGTATAGGTGTAGGGAAGATACAAATTCGGTGATGTGTACATCATTTGATCTACCAGTAGTACATGCGGTTGGGTTGGATTCATGAGGTGATTTGTTTGCTCGCATATAGCTCTAATACGCGACTGATTTGGGAATGAGTTAGTATGTTGGATGGACTTTGGTTTCCATCGGTATTGAAGGTGGTCTTGAAAGTTCTGTTTGATTGGTCTGGGAGTGCGTTATTTTGCTTCGTGGAGCAGTTTGCGATTGGCACATGGTCACAGAGTACTAATGGATGTTCTGTTTTGAGTGAATGTTTTTTGAAATGGTTGTCGGCGTATTGGAGGATTTTTCAGAATTCATAGTGCGTACACTGAAGGTAAGTCATGAGGAAGGTGATAATTGTCTGGAGACCATTGGCTCGAGCGATGGAGCATTACAGGTAGCGGAATGATGCCCCCTGTACTGTCTCCCCTCCGGCTGACAGTGGTCCGTTCGTCGTGATTATGAGTACGTTCCGTTTTGCCGGTAACTGGGGATTAAATTCAACTGTTCTCGCTGTCGACATCTAGATAATGATCATTACGTGTTCATATTTCCATCATGTTAGTGTCCTGTGCATAGAAAGTTGCATACGATTACTGTTAATAATTATCGAGTGCAATGCTAAGTCGGTAAGTATTGAATCAACTCTGTTACATGTTTAGGATTTTTTCTGTCTTACCGTGTCCGTTTTCTTCTTGACTTACTAGCAACTAGCCATTTTGTATGGTATATTGCTATTTTCCTACCGACGGTGACCGGTGTCAGATCCAGCAGCGCTGAAACTCAGTAGTCACCATGTGAGGCACCGAGCATTTGCGGTTAAACCTGAGTGCAAAATATCCTTACAAAATGTCATGCAGTGTTACAAGTGTCGAAAGTGGTATCACTTCAAGTCCAACAGCCTCAACGAACACCAGTACAAGCAGCTAGTGTCTTCATCTGCCAGTTTCACCTACGAGAGCTGCTTTCAAGGCGCCGCTGACTGGTGAGACACGCATCACGACAGGTGACGTCGCATTCGCAGCTCAAAAGAAGGGTCTCCGGAACAACTGAGGGAAACAGACGGAGTCAAGACCCGCCAACCTCCTCAATTCTAGGCATTGGTTCACAGTCTCTCTCTCGCACTCTGATTTCCCCCTTGTCACGAAATCCAACGAGAAAGTAAGTGTTGAATGCAGATGTACGAACTTTCTGAGTTTGTTCAGGAAATTATTGGCAATCAGACAGCTAGTTCGTGACACCCAACACCACATGTTCGCCTTCACATGAGCCTGGCTTCCCGTTAGTGTGTCTCGTGGAGCAGTCACTGACTGCAGCGAATGGCCACAGCTGAGGGGGACATAGCAGGAAGGATATCAAGCTTCCTGCGTCGCTTGAAAGTGGTTTATGTAACAAAGTCACCACTTAAGTAATCCCACTATGTTCTGGGTATCGGAGATCTTAGGGATGGCGGGTTTCTACCGGGCATGCTGAAGCAGGCGCACACGGAATCATGCGTGGAGAACAAGCAAACAGGGTGACAGATGTGTAGCCGGAATTCTTAGGTGAGCCGTTCGAACGGATTTCGCTATAGGGTTTTCCGGATTCTCCTAAAGAACGTAACAGTAGGCGGTTAACGTGAAAGCACGGTAATACAGCAATAATTAGTGATACATGGGCCTCCCATTCTAAGGTACGCTGTGAGCTTACTGCATCCGGTTCACTGCATCACAGTTGCTTAAAAGTTATCGACAGGAAATGTGTTCATTGTGAAGTGCTTCCGTCCGGAGTTGTCTACATCAGACGTTGAGCGTACTTCCACAATCGCAGTACCATCGCATGGTTGTCACGCATCTCGTGATACCGCAATCAATTCTGTTAAACCAAGTGCAACCACGCCTATTTCACCGCAAAAGGCGGGGATACGTAATTTCGATGGATATATATTCCGTCATTTTTACTACATGGAGTTCATTCAGTTGCGCACCAGAACTCCGTTAGCCCATCACGGAGCTGGTTGCCACCGCTTGGCCGTTTGGAGGGGTGTTTTGGATTTAGCTGCAGCCCCGCCGACCCTGCAACGTAACAACGAAACTGATGAGTGCTACAAAATGGGGTGAGCGGGGGTGAACGGGGAAAACACATCAGGCGGGTTAAAATACATGGCATGAGAGGGCTAATGCAAGCAAGCACTGCGGACACAGTTGATATTATGAGCGTTCGAATGTAAGCAGGTAGAGCAAAGGGTGAAAGTGAAGACGCCTAACCAAATAAAAGATGCGACATTTGAAAGCATCACAGACCGTGGGGTGTCCGGCACACCGCCGATGCCACCAAAGACAACAACTGTCGCATTGGATAGGGTCGGTCAGGTCCTCAATATTCCAATCCTCTCTGCCACATCATGAACAATGTTGGTTGTAGAAGGAGGAAAGGTGCTTTCTATGGACGCCACTCTTTCTCATTTTCTGGCATACTTGGACGCTGAGTTGCTGTGAATGTTGCGTAATCGGACGATTCTAACCAACTCCGTGTCGTCCATTGTTGCTGGCTGGTTCCCAAAATATACTGTAGAAGTTTTCTGCATGCACTGCTGTCGTTTTCTAGACTGAGAACTCAACGTAGATGAATGGGATACCTTCGGCTGAGAGAATTTGTGCCCTTGAATCGCGCAGGCAACGCTTGCACACAACCCTACAACCACTTTCTCACCGGATGTAGCTACATCGGAAGACTGTTTCAGCGCGCTCATGGTCCATTCATACCTTTAAATGGGCATGCTGACTAACTCACAGATGGTCAAAGTAAGGTTTCTAAGATCTGTCAGTCTGCCTGCCTTACTTTCCACCTTCTCCCCAGTAAAACATCCCGAGAGTACACCGTCCATTTCGAAGCTTTGCGAATGGTCCGGCAATAACCACGTTTTGTTTTGCAACGTGTTTACTTGCACTAGGTCATTACTGCAGCATTTAACAAGGCATCCGAATGGTAGTTTCCAATTGATAAAGAACCAGCACGTACAGAACCCATCACATTCAACGCTGACAACGTGCTTGTCAGCAAACATTATTCTGTTTGATTGAATGTTTGACACGTAAGCAGCCTTCACCCAGTTGCTCCCAGCTATCACCAGAACGTACGGAGTACGTTGTTCAGCTGTTCATGAAAGTCCTTACTACGTCGAGGGGAGGCGACCTCCGTGAATCCTGATATTAATCTGCAAACGTTTATCGCGTGCGTGTTAGCCAGCATGTTATGGCCTGCTTTACAAACGCGCGAGCAGAAGCATCACAGACAACACGGGACAGTTTTACAATCGCAGGGACATCACAGCCAGTTTTTGTCAAACTGTTCGTTGCTAATCCAACCAAATGGCCAACTGTTTCATATTGATAGACACTGATATGGGAGGGCTTGGTAGGCTGGCGAAGGGTGCCTACACTGAGTGGTCGCTGACATTGCACATCGACAGGGCGTCGGAGTGTTGGCTTTGACTACTTACGCTGTCTTTTAAGAGAAGGAAATCCTTCGATGTTCAGTTGGATTTCAACGGTGTTAAGGATATTATTTTTCGACTGATGATACGAGGCCTATTCCGGTTCAAAATGAATATACACCCCATCTGCAATGCACTTTTGCGTGTGTGAGCGTAGCGTGCGAATGATGGCCTTGTGGTCATTGTGTACTTCTGGATGACGCTTCCTGGCGATGTCCAAAGTGATAGACTGCTAAGCTAATAGAGTATCTGGCTGCAAAAATACGTTTCCCACATCCTCGGATATCAAGTTTTCGGGAGGCATCTTCTGAGTTTCATCCCCGTCTTCAATCCTAATGCAGTTATGCAATACTGTTGGCTATGGTTATATGTACTGCGTTAGGCAGAAGTCGCCACCGTAGTCGGTGTTGTTGTTGAAGTAGAAGCAACATGGTGAGCTTATCCTGCTTCACCGCTGTGATCTAATGGCTCGGTGAATAATGGTTGCCACTCAGTGGTGAATTATTATAGCTGCGCGGACGCTCCTGCATATTGTCCAGACTACACAGGCAAGGCAGTAATGTCAAATCCCTGCTTCTTCTTCTTCTTCTTCTGCATCTTCTTCTTCTTCTTCTGTATACAGCCCATCCTGGGAAAGTAAGAGTGTCTCCCACGTCTTTTTTCAGCACAGCGTGGTGGAAGTAGTATATTGGGATAAGCCGGTAAGAAAGAAGCAGCGTAGTCAGTACGCTAACAATTTCCTACTTGTATATTGTACACTCAACCTCGGAATATTTCTTCTAGGAACCAATTCTGTTGTTATTCAGTGGCATATCGTAAGTTCTAGTGAGATTATCCTTTTTCACAATTTGCACCATTGTGGTCTCTATGGGTGTACTTCTTTCGTGCTAATCAGCATGGAGGTACTGCGAAGTGGTGTATTTTATCCCACTACAAAAGACTTAGATATCCCAGCGGGCGCACATGGGCGCCCGGAGAGCATACCGTCCATCTATATTACTGACATCTTCAGTCTCTGTCAACCACGAACAACCCTTGAAGATGGCGTACAAGGCATTTCGGCAATTACCGGCTCCAATGGGCACACAAATTATGCCGGGTACTTTGGATGGTTGGACCCCATTCGAAGGGCGTTTGAACCAGTTTGGTCACCGGTCTCCGGCAACAGGAGACATGCGTCTGAACAGCCTTGTCGGTCCTGGACTCTCTCGCTGGACTCATCCACTACATCAGATCCTCCTTCGTTGGTTAGTCCTCGAAGTGCTGCGCTGCTTCTGTCTCCATCTCCGACAGGGTGCATTGGGTACCTTGGACTGTGCGAAAAGCGTATGAGCCGAACCACTACTAGTCACCGGTCCCCAATAGACTGGGACTTCCGTGTCTCGCCCTACTGCCTTGTGGGTTAGTTTTCTTTTGGGCCAAAAGTTCCGAGTTGGGCACCTCAAGCTAACTGCCTTCTTCGGCCTGGGTAGCCGAGAAGCATCTTACTGTCACAATTGTTACGCTATTCCGTCACATTTCTTTGGCCGGGGTATCGGCGGCCGTCTTTGCTCTCATGTTGAATTCCACTTCACCAACCCATTTCGTCTCGTTTCCCCCTCATTGGCCGAACACTGCATCTGGTGTCCTCCAGTCCAATTTCCGCGCACACACCGGAGAATTACCTCATTTGTCACTCACGACGGAACTCATGGCGAGAATGATAGTATGTTACTTGTAGAACGCAAACCCCCACCCGCCCGCAAACCTTCCGAACACCATTTGAGCTTGCTACTATTAATGTTCAAACACATGGGAAAAGATCAGCAGGCATCTGTTGCACGTATTTTGGAGACTCTTGCCATCGATATCTGTTGTCCTGCTGAATCACTGTTTCAAGATTTCAGCTCAGTGTTACATCTTTAAACTTCCTCAGCTGCTTCACAACGAGGGTACAATATACGCTTACCTGAAGGCCATGCGGTTCAAGCTACTGGCTAGGCCAGTGTTTGAATTGTCCTAAGCGCATACACCGAGGCGATACTTCGCTGGATTTCATACCCTTGCACTTTCATTCTCGAAGGTACGGTAAGAGCATCGAGAGACCCCTATCGCAAGCTTTGTCTGCATGTTGTTGCGACATATTTGCTTACAGAGTGTAGTCCATTCTCAGTCAAAGATGAATTCTATCACCAGCTCACTAACCTTCTGCACATTGCGCTGCATACGGACACTGTTGTACTAGATGGAGACTTGGACGTTGAAGAAAGCAAGCTAAACACTGATCAGCATGACTTAGGTGACTCACACTCTCACGGTGTTCATCGGAGAGACAACGGTGAACATTTCGTTATAGCTCTGTGCTGATACCAGTCTCTTTCTGGCAGTTGCTAATTTTCGGCATGTAACGTGTAAATGTGACATGACCTCGTGTGGTACTAGCGCTCGTTCTGTTACTACGTGACTGAACCTTTACGCGGTGTGACGGATTGCGCACACCAATAACCTGTTGGGCTAAACTGGACGGTGTGATGACCACACCAACAGAGTTGCTCATACCAAGTAGGCCAGTAGGTAGAGATTCGGCAAAACAGTCTCCTGTACAGGCTTTTGAGCCAAAGGCTTTGGTTGAGAATCCTAGTCGTTCTCTTGTCTAGGTCTGGGCGTCTTGGTAGTACCTCAGCCCAAATACAACCATGGATACTCACAACACCAGTTATTCCACACTGTATCGGGCGTCTCGTAGTGCAAACCGGGTCGCCCTATCTTCTGCATACAGCAGGGTGGATAGGCAAAAACATGCTACTGCTAGCCTCTCCCCTACTCTCCTATCAAATTTAGCTCTCAGGCATCTTCCGACCTCCACTTCCGATAATTACTCCACAGGCCCCACAACAGATAGCTAATCGTAGTAGCACTAAGCCAGTAAGCCCCACCTCTTGCCGTTCAGCTTCAGGCCTCCCTCGTCCCTTGCTTAGACCTAAAATGCGAATTAATACAGGTGCCTCTAACGTCCGCACGCTAAAACAGACAGATCAACAGGATGCTTGCGCACGAACGTTAGACTCGTTGAATGTCGATGTCTGCTGCATATTGGAAACTGGAATCCATGACAGTAGTCAACGTATGGAACTAACAGCATTTGTGTTTTCTATCCGATACTGGTTATGCACTCTAGGTGACTCCACGGCCGCCGTCACCGGTCAGGCTGGAGTCCGTATAGTCCTCAGCACGACGACCGCAGCCACATTAGTAGACTGGATTCCTGTTAACAGTAGACTGTGCTGTCCGCTCGGCGGGTTCTACTAAGGTTAGCTGTAGACGCAAGTATGTCAGAAATCTTTTCACAATGTCTGCCTACGCTCCTACTGACTGTAGTGACGTCGGCGTCAAAGACGCGTTTTACTCGGATCTGGCCGTCCTCCTTCGGTCGACGCGTCATTCTGACCGGGGCTGAGAATGCCCAGGTCAGGCGCCTTTGTGAGGCCGGATCTCATGTAAATGGCAGGTTTGGGATAACTCCGCATCGCTCAGATAATGGCGGACGATTGTTGCAGCTGTGCGCTGGACACAAGCTACTTTTAGCCAGCACTCGTTTTAGACATCGTGTACGTCATTGCTGTATTTGGCGTCCACTTTCTTCAAATGAGGCTTGGTCTCAGATAGACCACATAGCCCTAAGTGATGGGTGGCATGGTTGCACTCAAGACTGTCGTTCTTATTGGAGCACGTTATCGGTTTGTTCTTTCCTTCGTTGGGCAACGTCCTCACTGACAGCAACCACTAGCCGTTAAGAAACTGGTTGTACCATCGGCAAAGCACACGTACCGAACCAACTTAGAAAGCTGTCTTAGTTGTTCTCATTCCGAAGGTCCTAATAACTGCTGGACTTAAATCTCAGGCCATTCGGTAAGCAGGTACTGTAACATGTGGCACGGGGGTGCATGGGTTGGACAGACATTGGTCCACTGGGGTATCCCTGGAGTTGTTAGAAGCCGGACGGAACGTTCCTCCTGATAGTTCACATAATAAGTCTAGAAGATTTATTCGTAGGAAACTGAAGCTTAGTCTAAAGGCTGGTCGTAAGGCTTGGTTAATGGAGAAAAAATAAAGAAATGGAAACCGCTTTTTCTTCAGGAAACACCGACAGACTCTTTGAGCTGATCCATGTCACTAGTCTCAGGCGACTGTCTGTCAGTGAAGCTACCAGCGAGACAAATGGCACACTCATCTATGGTTAGTCCTGAAGGTTAGAACGGTGGGTGAAAACACTTTGAGGGTCAATTTAGCGGACCTTCTGCTTCTGTTGTGTTGTTGCCACGAACTTGTAATGTAGCACCCTGGTCGGTAGAGTTGGAACCACTCACTGAGACTGAGCTGCGCAATGGCATTTCGGTTCTTATACGTAATAGAACTGCTGGTCGAGATGATCTCGTGCCGACACTTTTCAAAGGTGGGGAGGCGTTAGCAGAGGCCTTGACTCAGTTGTTTCGACTTGTGTGGACGACGGAGACCATCCCCTCCTACTGGTTCCTCTGTTCAGGGGTTCTTGCGAAAATCATTGGGGAATTTGTTCGATCTCAGTCGTTTCTAGGGTTATGACATTCATCATACTTCGCCTACTCACTGCAGTTCTGGAGGTAGACAGTAGGGTAGAACAGGCAGGGTTTCTCCCCGGGCGGGGATGTATAGGTAACATTTTTACTCCTCGTCGAATTCTGGAGCAGCGTCATGTATATCGCCGGCCAACACTTGTATTTCTCGACTATAAAGGTGCGTTCGATTCGGCGGATCGATCTACACGTTTAGAGTCGCTTGAAAGCAGGGGTGTACTGACCAAGTATGCGAACATACTGTCGGCGCTTTATTCACCTACTTTAGCTCAGGTTAGACTTTACGGTGAACCGTCTGACAGTTTCAGCACCAGGAGTGGCGTAAGTCAAGGCTTTCCACTGTCACCGTTTTAATTCAATTTCGTCGTAGATTAAGTAATGGAAGATTGTCTGCGGCACTCACAAGATGTCAGCGTGAACCTACTACCTGGTGAAAGACTGATTGATCTTGATTATGTTGACGATAAGGTGTTACTATTTGACAACTTTCGAGCAGCCTAAAAAAATTTGGATGCTATTTCGCTTTTTGCTAAGTACTTCGGGATGCATTCTGCATCCTCAAAGTGCAAGGTGGCTCTGTAAGATGGCTGTGATTTTGTAGATTCAGTGTTAGATAATGTAGTCATGGACGTTGTTAATCGGTTGCTCGTAACGTTCTCTGGAGCTGTCTCCTTCGCAAG
>QNGE01000976.1:134555-204058 GCA_008508345.1 Paragonimus westermani | reverse complement strand
TAAAGTAAGGCGTCATCAGCAGAACACCTTCCTTACCGGTTTTACTGTCTTCGCCTCGTTGAATGCACTCACACCACAGACAACTCGGCCACACAAGAACAACACTGAGCTTGATTAGCCACCATCTCACCTTACATCTTCAGCCACTGACTCTGGGAGTCGCGAGATCCCCAGTCCGGCAGACGAATCCGATTCACAGTAATCAACTCCCTCGTGAAGGGATTTTATTTCTCTACACCAGGTCATTATCTATCCATTTCGCCTTTGCGCCAGTCGGCCGCAGCGTCAGCAAAGAATGTTCGGTGTGACAAGCAACTAGATAGCATCTTTACTATATCACCTACCCATTCAACTCTGTGCAAATGTAAGGAGTGAGCAGAAGAACTTGCTTGACAGTCAGTGCCAAACACCCGCTTTCAAACCTCCTCGTTGCTCAATCGCTGGTGCCCTTCGATACGAGCGATTGAACGCTGAAATTGGTGTTCGAATACTTGAAGACGGTTCACGTCTTCTAGTCCGAGCGGCCAAGTTTCGCTGCCGTAAATTAATACAGCGCTCACTGGTGTCTGATTCACGCAACCTTCAAGCTTCAGAGAGACGCCTGTCTGTTGCCATAAGTATCACAGGTCAGCCTTAGAGATGCCCGCCTCTTTTTCATTCTTCACACCTCCTCCACCGCTGCTGATATAGATTCCCAAGTATACAAACCGGTCAACAACTTCCATGAGTTTACTACCTAACGTTAAATCTACGTAATCCCAGAGATCTTGCGGAAGCACTTCGCATTTTGAGGTTGAAGAGCGCATTCCGAAGTACTTAGCAGGAGGCGAAAGGACGTCTAGTGTTGCTTGTACTGCTTGAATGTTCACGACTAGCAACACATTATCGACGGCATATTCAAGATCAGTCAGTCTTGCACCAGGTAGAAAGTTCACGCCGGCATCGTCTGAGTGTTGGAGACAGTCCTTCGTTATTTCGCCTATGACAAAATTGAACAAAAATGGTGATAAAGAACAGCCTTGACGTAGGTCGCTCCAGATGCTGAAACAGTCAGAGAGTTTGCGGTAAACCCTAACCTGAGCTGAAGTTGGGGAATAAAACCGACAGTATGCTCGCATACTTACCCTGTACAGCCCGGCGTTTAATTAACTCTATAAGTGTAAATCGATCCACCGAATCAAACGCACTTTTACAGTCGAGATATACGGTTATTATTGGCCGGTGGTCTACATGACGCCGCTCCAGAGTTTGGCTGAGTGTGAAAGTTTGGTCAGTACATCCTCGCTCATGGCAAAACCTTGCTTGTTCTCCCCTAGTCTTAACTTCTAAAGCCGTGGTAAGTCTACAAAGTACAATGGACCCCAGAGACCTAGAAACGACCGGGGTCAGACTAATTCCCCTATATTTTTCACAAAATCCCCGGATGTCCTTTTTTGACCACAGAAAATGTCATAGAGTGACTCCAGCATGGAGGAATGGCCTCCGTCGTCCACACTGGTTAAAGCTGTGTCAAGGCCTCTACTTACGCCTCCCTATCCCCTTCGAAAAGTGCAGGCATGAGGTCATCTGGGCCAGCAGCCCATTGCGGACCTCAGTCTCGGTGGGTGGTGTTAAATCTACCGTACAGGGTGCTAAATTATAAGTTTTTGTCGGCAACACATTAAATCAGGAGGCCAGCGAAATTGACCCTAACCGTGTTCCGCTCACCGCTCTAACCTTCTGGACTTATTATAGATGAGTGTCACCTATGTTAATTTCCGGTATATTGCTTGGTTGTTTTTTTGCAACGGATAGGGTTTTCGTTATTGGATGATTGAACATAAATTTGATCTTCTGGGTTAAGTCTCCTTTCTTTTCTTCTGGAACTTGTTTTCTCCTTCATGGCTGTATACCATCCAAGCATCTGAACATTTACTGCTATCGTTGATGATATTGATGAACTCGATTAAGTTAGAAAATGTTGACACCGCGCTTTCAAATGTATGGGTCTACCTATGCCTAGACCTCATTACTTTCTACACTACATCCTACTCTTCTCATAGTTATACCACATTCAAAGTCAGTATGAACCACCAGTGTAATGCCGATAACAACTTCCATGTGGTCATTAAGGTCTGCTTCTTGCTTTCGTTGTCGTTTTCATGCATCATGCGGCGAATGTCCTGGACTTCTTCGCGTGAGCCTTATTAGGCTTACTCAAGTCGGACAGTTCTATCATCGTTCTTTGATCACAGTCCTCGTTGGAGATAGAATTGCATCACTTTATCTATTTCGCGTGTTTGCCTCTAATTCAACCTAGTTTGAAGCCAACAATTTGGGTGAGCACACTCGTTCTAGCTTTTGATGGATATGGCCTGTGTATGGCTAGATCCATCATACAGGGTCTTAGTGATAAAACGTGTAAGCGCAAACGTCTCTTGACTTCGGTTATTATGGATGTCACCGAATAAGTGTTTGTAATCGCATAAACGTAGTTGCACTAACAACTTTAATGGGTGAGTAACTTCCCAAATGGTCTCTGAAATGAGGTTAATTAATTTTTGATATGAGAAAAGCCCTTCTGTTGTTTGTCGTTGTCTACTCTCCAAACAGGAAATGACGTCTGAGATTCCAGTGTTCTCATTATTTTTAAATTTTAATGATCATAAACCTCAATGCAGCTGATATGTAACTGTTTAACCAGGTACTTCGAGATACGAGGATGTTAACGGACAACATTAGGCTTTTTTCCAATGTTTTTGCGTTCCGTGATCTAAAGTTTATAGCCGTAATGCATGATAAGCAGAGTAGTTGCAGAGTGCATTTTTGTGTCACTTCAAAAATGAATTTATTGTCAACTCTTGGACGGTTTTCGTTTAATGCGACTGACGAATTTGCGTTGATGATATGTGGTTGTACAAAAATTGTTGCTAGGGTGTGCATGTTGTACGACTCTCAATTAATCACCTTTTCTGATCTCCTCTTTTATGAATGCTTACAGCTGATACAGTCTATCATATGGCACTTCGAGCGGATGCGCAATGCAGCCAATTCAAGCGTTTGTTTTTTTCTTAACCTGTTCTCCGTTACCGTCATTTTTGCTCGTTGTTGGAATCACTTAACCGACTTTTGGATTCAGCAGTTCCAGGTTAGTTTTGAACAATCAAACTTTTGGGTGGTCTTGTCTCTGTAAAATTTCATTTCCCTCTTTAAACCACTTATTTACACGTGCTTTTTTGTAGCAAGCACACTGCACGTGGAGATGCGCTGCACGTCTTATAGTCACACAACATCGTACCTAATTTTTATAGTCGACCAACAAATCATCACCATCGTCATGATGCACCCATGAGCCTGACCAGAATGCACTGGGGTTAGTGGCACCGCTCACCTCAACGGTGACATGGAACATCCTGGAAGCGAAAACTAGTCCTATTTTTCTAAACAGCACTTAAATTAAATAACTACAAGGTTTTATGATAGCCATACGACCTTCGAAATCTTAGCTGTTAAGCAGAATAACCGTACTATTAGCTACCTGGTTTATATGTAGAAGTTAGCGTCATATATTCCCTGAGAACTCCCACGGTTTTTAAACGACACTCATGCGGGTTGCATCCTGTTTTTACAGATGGTGGATCTCAGACATGTAGTATACATGGCACAAGTAATAATGCTCCGTTTCTTCAGTATTTCTAATTCTCTGTAACCTTCCTTAACGACTGCATTCCGTTTGGTTGAAGCCAATATGCGCAGCCAGATAAGTGCAGTTTTTCTAGGAAAGCGAGTAATTTTTGCTGAACTCTACTCTCTTAAAGACACTGTTCTTACGAGTGATGTCGTCGACTCGTCTACAAATGATCTTGCCGAGAATCCACTCAACACTCTGAATTAAGCTTCATTAACTATACCTAAGGATCTGAAAGCCTGTCAAAACATCTTGGTAGTTGCTGTATTCATAGGAAGTTGTTCAACGTGCGCTGCCGGTGGTCTTAGGTTCGTGAATAGAACAAACCTGACTGAGCAGGCTTTTCACATAAGTTTAAGACCCTGATAATGCCTCCTCGTTTTGTCTGTTGCCTTCTTGCTCGTTCTACTACAGACTGCAACACCCAATGCAACTTCGTCGGACGCAGTACTGTCTCCAACCCTTCCCGATTCAACCACGGTGATCTGTGCTCCTACCATCATCCAGATAATTGATCTTGTCACTCTGATCATGTATCTTCTGTTATTTGTTCTCGGGTGCTTTTCTGAACGTATGCTCCTATATCAAGCCTCAATCAAGAATAAGGGGTCTTTCGACAAGTCGACTCCTGACCGTTTTTCGAAAAAATTTCCCAATATCAGTGCTGCATTACCCTCGGAGTTGGAAGCCGCTTTACCAGATAAATCTGTTAGGAATGGATTTCTCTCCTTGGACGAACAAAAGCTCTTGCAGGTGTGTGGTTTCTTGTTAATAACACAAACACATTTTTGATAAAACAGAGCAAATTTTAGTTATTTCGTGTGCACACTAAACAACCACTCCGTTATGAGTACCGTTCGAAACGCACGTGGTCATATGCTGTGAGTCGCTCGTGTGATGTCCTAGTTAGTTTAATCAAAAAGAACTCGGGTTCGGATATAAGTTTGACCATTGACACGAAAGAAGCCTTCAACCGAAGCAAAAGACATTCTTGTTGACACACGTGGAATGTGTTAGCGGACTAAAAAATCTGGGGGCAAATGCTGAGAGAATAGCAAAATGTTCGATGTTCTCTTTGCAAATCTTTGCATGTTCTTCAAGATGTTTCTACATACACATCCTCTCATTAGGAGGCTTTTCAAATACATTGCTATCTTTTTATTCTTATCCTCTGCAGCGACCGTTTGTTTTTGTATTAGATTTTGGGACCAAATAGTTGCTCAACACTTACCGATCATCACATCATTCGCTTTAGTAAGACTACGCAAAAGACCTTATAAAAAGTCTTAAAGATCGCTTGCAGGCCGTTGGCCTTTATCTTACGTTTAAATTTAGCTTATCCCTTCACTGTTGTCCCTTGTCTTTATATCACCACTACCACTCCGCAAACATCTATCACTGTCCTTTCAACCAACCGATAACCTGTTGCGTTAACCCAGAATCCATCTCCGGAAGACCACGTCTCTTTTCCATCTCGAGTCGTTTACGCCTGGTTCACTGGGTAAGTTGCTACATTTATGAAACTTGATTTTTGCCCAACACTTCCAACTATCGAGGAAAAGCAGTTGTTTTTCTCCAACTATTCCCGTACACTTACTTTGAGTTGTGCTGTTATCAACTGTGATTACTGCGGACACATATTTGACATCAGATGCGGTGATCGTATGCAACCGATTCCTCCTTGAGTGGATTTCAGGAGGAAATGTAGTCTTGGATAACCTACCTACCTCCTATCAGTGCGCGTCAGACTCCCTGAGGCTACTGCGCAAATGCAGCAGTCTAGCTCACGTTGTAGGGTGCTACGAAGTGATGCAAAATAAGTGAGGGCGGAATTGATCGTTACGTCTATAGATGCTCTCTGACGGACCACACCACTTGATTGATTTTGTCCACGCAGGTAGGTATCGCATAATGTACTGTATAAAATACTTATAGCTTAGGCGGTTACATAATCACTTCTAAGTTATTCCAGGTCTTTATTGCGGTTAGTAGCCGCCCCGGCCACAATACTTTCTGTTCAGGCTTATGACGTTTCCGAATAAACGAAAATGAATGCAGACTAAGTGAAGAGTTGCTCTGACAATTACAGATGCGCACCCTTAAAAACAAAGAAGCACGTCTCATGACTTGAGTGCCCTTGATTTCACTTCCGTGTCCTATTTTGTATTGTTTTCAACCACATGAGAATTGCCTTGTGAGCCCCATTCAGGAGCGTTCTACTGGTACAAATATTTCCTTTCGTTCGCTCTATCCAATGATCACTCACTCGGTGTTATCAACTGATTTCAGCACGTGCACAAAGTGTACGACATGGTAGAAAGTGGTCTGTCGTTCGCAGAGTGTGCCTGAACAACAACAAAGGTTCACAGACTTCGAGATCGACTTACGTGAAAAAATCTGAATTATGATTTCTCTAAAAATTATGGTTTGCATGCACTGAGTCACACTTGAGTATCGCAACTGTCTTGACCAGAATTTTTGAATTGGTAAATCGACATTGAAATCTGTTCATGCTCTGCCGTCTTCTGCAAGGTGTATCAAGCCCACCAAAAATTTTAACCGATTCACCAGTGTCCTTAAATTTAAAAGATACTTCAAGTTGTTAGATTACTACCGAATTAAACGACCACTCAAAGACATTTTTGAGACCATGCCACTATGATTTGCACTTAAGAGGTCTAAGAAATTATCAGCATCCGTTTAACGTGGATTTGCGAACTATATGATAGTGTTAGACATTTCCGACTATATAAGTGCACGGAGATGATATCGAGTTAACTGAATTTCAACAGTAAGTTGCACGTGCACATCATATTGGGCTTATACTTTGAACGTGTAAATCAGTACGCTGGTTTGTGGAACACAAGGTATACTACGTTTTCTTTACAACAGTGCCTCCATGCAACAACGGCCTTCTCGTGGGTAGTAGAATGGGCCGTGTGAGATTGGTGAGTTCCTTGAGGACGAACAATTACGTTATGTACTGAAAACGTCAGCTTCCGTTTTTCTTGATCGGTGCTACCGCCAACTAGATGCGTAGCTATGGATAGCCCACTAGAGCCCATCCTAGAAGACATTTTGGTTGTTATGGACTGAGCAGGAGTTGGCCTCAGACATGACAAGTCTCTCATACTACAAACGCTACGTCGACGATGCACTAGTAGTCATTCGGGAAGATGGCTTTATTCAAAGGGCTGTCTAAAGGAAATCCACGTGGTCCGGTGGATTCCTGAACTTTAATAGTTTCACATCAGTCCATCATGAACCTTTTACTTTTTTACAACTGCGCACAGCTGTCGACATGAATTGCGAATCTTTCAAATCATTTTGGTCGTCGACACCTCAACTCCACAGCTTCCTTAGGATACACAAGTCTGACATATCGCTTAGGTCTATCCTGGCGATGACTAGTCCTCCATTCCATAAAGTGGCACGCTGGTTAGGCACTACCCTAAAGCCATTAAAACCAAAGTTTCAGGCGTGTTCCGTTAAAGATTCCTTGATGTTGATCGGTGACTTGGACAAAATCAATCTCGCTAATGACTTGACTTGTTCCGTGGACGTTCAACCACTGTTCATGTATGTCCCACTACGAGGCAATCGATTATACTTGTGAGGTTGTTGAAACGAGCCACGTTACTTCGTCTCTGCCCAGTGATTGTCTGACGGAAAATTTATTGTTATGCAGTGAAGACGTCAGGTTCCATCAGTTTTCTTGATCGGTGCCACCGCCAAATAGACAAAGCAGCCATGGAAAGTCCACTACGGTCCATCTTAGCAGACTCTCGTGTTAAGGACTGAGCAGGAGTTAGCCACAGATATGGCAAGTCCGTAATACTACAAACGCCACGTTGACAATACATTAGTATTCAGTCGGTTCAAACAGGCAATAGGTAACCTAGTGCAACGCTTAAATAGCTATCTCAACCTGAAGGTAACGTGTGAATTTGAGACTGGTAGTTGTTTGCCGTTTCTAGATATCCTCGTTAGTAGCCGGGAAGATGGCTCTATTCAAAGGGCTGTCTACAGGAAATCCACGCGGTTCGGTCCACTCCTGAACTTTAATAGTTTCACATCAGTCCACCATAAACGCGCACTAGTGAGTACACCATTCACACGGGCATGACCGACCTGTACACCGGATAGAATTACGAAGGAGTTAGGCTTGATCAAATCAGTAATGCAATCTAACTGGCATCGAAAAGGTTCATAGAAAAGCATAGTAGGCCGAAACTACTGTCCGAACAGGTGGTCAAAGTGGGAAAGGAGAAAGTTTGTATGGAATTGCTTTTGAAGGTGACAGTAGCACTCAGCAAAAATTGCAGACCGATGAATCCCACCAAACGAACATTTAACGCAGCCGAACTTTGCGCATCAGCTCGAAACCGAAAGTTGCCTGTGCCATCAATCAAAGGAGATCAGCCTGTCGGTGCCGCCTCACATTGTACCTACCAATTTACATGACTGCAAAGAAAGTTGAATGGACAAAACCGGGAGGTGCTTGATTTGCAGGGTGAAGGAACGTTTGAATAGATGGGTGCAGAACTCTGTACTATAGAAGAACAACAATGTCGTTGAAACATACAAACAGCCGGTGTCCACATTCGCAAGACAAGTCCTGACTACTGGTCGCATTATCGACCTAGTTTGTGCATTCGGAATCCTATTATGTCTCCCCAATCCAAGATTCCTGAGGAGGTCGCAATCGACCGACTGGAGCCAACCCTGTGTGTTCGGAAAAGATTGATCGTGAGCTTGACCCTGCCTTAGACTTAGTGACCTTTCCTAACCCACCGAATGACTATCCACCCTACTCCCCTGACTGTTCGGTGCAAGAAAACCGTTTCATGTTACTGTAACTTTGGTACTGACGAATCAATACGAAATGTTTGCGTCTGCCAATTTTCGAGTTCTAATGGTTCTGTTCAGACTTCTGAAGGTAAGGAACTGTTTTAAATTACGGTTCGGTCGCATAGAATGGAATCACCTATTTTAGTTTAAGGGATTATGAAATCTTTCTTTGTAAATAGCGAAAACCATACTTCACGGGAGACTAATAGCCTGCTGGTTATAGTGGGCTTTGAAAACGTTAGTTGTGAACGTCGAAAGAACATGCTTATCCGAAGTTTTTGTACGCGACAAATGCAGTCGTTGTAAATTGACTATTGTCTGAACTGAGAAACTTACTTCGTAGAAAGGGACCATTTCAGATAAGGTCTCCTATAACTGTTAATTGTGTTGTTTGACCATTGGTGGCTATCTTCAAAAGGTGCACAGAGAAGAAACGGAACATCACAGTTAGCTGGAAGTATGGCTGGTAACTCCGAACAGGTGATCGGAGGGTGAAATGAACTCCTTGCTGTTATGTTTCGAAGCGAATTTTGAATACAGAGTCGCTCTTTCAGTGCACCTGTTACAAATCTTGATGCTCTAGCGTTCTTGATACATCCTTCCTTTTCGAAATAATTACGTGAAATACCCGCTAATTTTCTTGAATTCATTGAACCCGGTGTACTGGTTCAGGCCGTATTGAATGAATCAACGATTTTTCAAGGTTTGATTCCTTATGTGCTGGGAATTGCCAGACATCTGTGTATCATCGAATTGCGTTCCGGGACTTCATTCTTTCATGTTAAAGTTAAGCCAACTGACCGAACGGTGTTCATCACTGTTTGTCAACATTCTGGTGTTCAAAAACAGGTTGTTCCTGATCTCACTCCGGTTCCGCAAAAGATTTCCGGAGGTGCCACCTTTTTAAACCTAAAGCATCCCGCCATCTCACGTGCTTGCTAAACCTATCCAACGTAGTCAAGATTACGAGTTGAACATCACTCATATTTGATTACACCCTAAGTATTCATATAGACTTTCCAGCCAGTGTCTTTCGGAAATAACTACTGGACTGGAGTTTCGCTCTTGTTACGGTTCGTCAGTAGTGCACATCCTTGCCTTGGCTGAGGTTAGAACTCTGACTAAGCCTTCAAAAGGAAACGGCGTTGAACACTGAGCCATTCGCCTCACACTGGACGCGACCAAATTTTCGTACTTGGACGTCCAGCCACATTCGGTTGTAAGTATCGATCGATTTACGCGATAGGAGACACATTGACTGGTCTGTTGACTGCAGTCGATAACTCCTGAACTAGGACTTCCGAGACAGATCGAATTCTCTGACTACTTGTCAGTAATCGTCAAGATTTTTCCTCCTCTCCAAAATGCCTTGAGGTAATGCACTTTTATTGTGCTAGCTTTGCAGCCATGGAAAATAAATTCTAAAGTGTTGTAACTGTGTTCAGTCCCTCTCACTTTTCGGGTCGAGTAAATTGCCCAAAATTGTTGATAATTGTCCGTCAATTATCACTGTTAGTCCTTCGCCTTCTGCTTTGATGTGTTATACGTTGGACAAGTGGTGTTGATGCTACATTAGAGAAATGGAGTCTGCAGACGTTTATTTATAGTCCGGTCGATAGTGACTGTCTCAGAACTACAATATTCATAAGTTTATTCACTCTTCCGGTCAAATTGTAAGGATTCTATCAAACTGGGTAAAGTGGCATTTAGCCAGTTTCAAAACAAGGCAGTTAGGGTTGCATGGGTTATTTAAGTATTACTATACTTCCCAGCACGATGCTTCACGGTTTTTGTGATGTTAACTTCACAGTGAAAGTGACTATTTCTTCCTGGTCTTGTTCATTTCATTTAAACTGCACGTATTTTGAATATGCAAGCCATTCAAGACAATTCTGAGCCTCAAGATCATAAAACGACTTACTAGCGTGAACGGCTGACCGAAAAAAAGGCCACTTCATTGATGTTATCATTTGGATCACTGAACGATGTCTGTGCGTCTGCTTATCAACACTTTGGCGGGTCCAGTCATCTTTCGGCCGTTAAGTTCGAAGTGTACTCACGCACTGCGCCGATGAAGTGAGCTGAACGAGCAGGTAATTAGCAAAGCCTCATTATTAAGCCAAATATTAACTCACTGTTTGCTTTCTGCCTTAGCGCGTTTCTGGCTATAAAAAATGACAAATTATTCAGTTTTGTTTTTGCTTCAGAGTTCCACAGAGCCTTGTGGGCTTAGTGGAGCAAACTGTCTTAATCCGCGCAACGTGTAATTTCATGTTCGAAATTGGTTAATCGTTCGAAGTCAAGCTTCATGCAAATTTACAGAGTTTTAATTATGCTAATCACTTTGTACCGCTTTGTTTTCGATGATAGCAAGGAGGTTTGTTGGCGTATACCACGTGAAAAATTTTTAAAACACTCATTATGAATATTCGTCTCCGCTAATTCGTAAACGTCGCCGTGATAAGTTGAAACTGGAATTACATCGCTCGTAAAGTCTATACAAAGGGAAAACTTTAATGTATAAGGTGACCATCTGCCTGAGTTTCCGAACTTTTTGACCACTGAAATGCCATGAGGTTCGCTTTAGTGAACTGAGACAGTCAAGATTATATAAATGTTGTATCGTCAAACGCTACCTGGGGGAGCTTTCTGAACTAGTGCGAGAACCAAAACACAAGAATGATGGGCTTCTGTGTGCGTGGCTTTTACTTTAAATTATTTATGCACAATTGTACTCTAGCCGGACATTTTAATGTGTTTTTTTGTTTTTTTTTCTTACTCAAGTTTAATTTATCGTGGGTATCGGAAACCGCTGGAAATGTCTGATCTTTGGAACTTGGACGACGTACATTGCGCTAGCATTGTGTCTAAACAGTTTTCCAAGCATCTGGATGTGAATGTTATTCCGAAACAGTCTGTCAACTACTATCAGTAAGTTGATAGCACTGCTATCCTGGCTGTTTAGATGATATTACCCCATTCATAGCGAATCATGGTTGTTCGCGTTTTTTAAGATAATATCTAAAATCCATTACCATTTTTGATAGTGGCTGTTATGCCTCACAAGTCATTTACTCCGTAGCCCAGCAGGATTTGTTGACATCCACCTTTGGCTGCTGATAGATAGGAGAAACCGCGAAGCGGTCAAGGGATGACATGATCATGGACTGTAACAGCCTTTGCTGTCCAGGTGATCAAGGATGGTAGATGCCATTTATTTGGTTAGGGAGTTCACGATCATCGACACCTCTGGGACGAAGTACTATGACGTGGTCATGTGTTCCAGTCAGTTGTAAGTCTACATCTGTAAAGTTGTTGACTTCATTTTTGTGAAACCTCACTTTTTCTCTTCTTCTCTCGTTACATTCACATCAATTTATTATTTTGATACTCTGAAATCCATTGTTAGGATCAGCTGCAGCCCAATCCATTATACTCACGAGTACAGCTCAAAGCTGAAAATGTCGAACCCAACAGTGAACTATCCGATGCCATGTTCATCTGCATGTCACAGTTATAAATGTGTACGATCGACCGCAAACGGTAAACCACGACTAACTTCGGTTCAGGTGAACATCGTTGTTGTTGTCATCAGGTTTGGTGTGCCGAAGCGATGCACATTTTGATGGAAAAAATCACCACTTGTACATTCAGTGTCTTAATAAATATGGTTATCCGGTTCAGCCACATAACCTCAGTTGTTTCGTTCGAACTGAGTTTGCACGACGTGCCTAACTAGGTTGTCAGTGAATCTTTGAACACCGTCGAATTCTCATATTCAATCAAGTTTTCTTCCGTTATCTCGTGTATGTCAGGCTGACAATAAACTTGAACTGCAAATACTAAGACCTTATGGTGTTTTATGCATACATTCCACTTTTACTACTGTACTGATTGAAGCCGAACCGGCAGTGTCGCTGTGTGCCTCCATCAATTTGTCCTCGTTCGTACTATGCGCTACGAACTGCTGTCTGTCAAGCTGATTGAGAAGTTATTCTCTTGATCAACAACATTTGATCCTGTCATGATTCTGTTGGTTAGTGTTCTGTGAAACTTGTCTTTAGCTTGATACACGTGCTGTGCTCATTCTTTTAGAGAACGTCGGAGAGTTTCTCTTTCGAACAATATAGCTGAAAACGCAAACCGTGTTTATCAGCAAAATGATCTCACTGCCGATAGACGCCGCTCGGCTCAAAGCATTCTGGGCGTTGGTGTCCCAGTGAGCGACCGTTCGCACACTTACAAGTCTGGCTGTGTGGAAACCACCATGCAGGAGGATAGACGCGCGAGTGATGGATGTACCTCCCGCTCCGCCGGTCTGAAGCAGCGTTCTGGTGCGGCAGCACAGGGCACTCCAAGTATTATGAGCTCATCAGTGAAGTCCCCGACAGCTCGTCTACCTCCGCAAAAAGAAGAGAGCGGGTCTGACTCACTGCAGAAGCGAGAATCGATGTCTATACCAGATAGTGTAGTAGATCCCGTAAGAGTCAGCCATGGAGAAAACGCCTTTCCGAAGAATGAGGACCTGGATCAGGTGCATTCTGCAGATGCTGCGAGCCTGCCATCAGTTGATTTTGTTGGTAATTACCATTGGCCCTGGAATATATGGTTTTTTTTTCAAGCAATTATTTGATTACCTTTCGCTCTTGTTTCTTTTTGATAAACCTATGGTCACAACCGGAGTTAGTACGTGTTAAACTTCTGTCAATATTGAAAACGGCAAGGAGATTTGGAACAGATGTAGTGACCTCTTGGTTTTCATAGCATGCCTTGGAATGTATACAACGCGTTCGTTCCACACGCTGAACGGAGCTCGGACTGAAATCTTGTTGATCGGAGATCACAGCTCTGTCACAAATTTTTTCACTTCCACCTAAATGTCTACACGTTGAAGCTTAGAGTTATGTCACCAAGCTCGAGAGCATTTGCAGAAACGTGGAATGCTTACTTTTTGTCTCGGGTTTAAGTTCGCAGTTACCTATTAACGGCTTAAATTATTTGTTTTAGCTATTGTAGTCCCTTGTTTTATAGTTCGAAACCGCATGTTCTATATATTCTAATGTTTTACGTTCGTGACTGAAGAGAGTAAACGAAATGTTAACATCTCGCGATGTATGTCTTCTATCGCTATTGGTGAGTTTGAAACTCATCAAGCCTTTGTGACTGGCTTACAAACCTGCAGGGTAATGCCAGAATGGGCTGACAGTTTTCAGGAACTAGGTGAGCATAATGACTACTAACGAAAGAAGGGGCACTTGGCTCAAACTGGTTGACTTTCATTGTCACCACATATATCGGACAGTCGAACATCCGACCCGTGAATAAGTGTTGGAATGGTGGGTCACTGTAGAACGGTAGTCAAGACACCTAACCATTATTCCACAGAGTCACAGTCACTGTGTCCAAAAGGAGATGTGAAAATTGTCTTTCTCAGCGGCGGCAATTGTCCACCATTTCGTTGGTGGTTACTGAGGCCAACCGTTTTCATTGGACTGAAGCCTATCTACACGAAGTACATCCGGTTCGAGGTAGCTGCAATTGCTGGGTCCACTTGTGCTTGCAGCGCGATGTCTTACTTCAATGAAACGGGAATTGTGTTGTTTTGGTTTCGTATTAACCGACAGCCAATGGTAGTTTACCACTTCGAAGTTCTGGTGCAGAGGGTTTGAACTCAAAACGGTAATGGTATTGATATGTTCGCCGAGCTTGGCATTTAGGTTGCAAACGTTTCATCACCAGGCGAGGTGACATATCAATACCAAAACCATCAACCCGAGCTACAAACAATACCACCACTGTTCCCAACCATCAAAACGGTAATCTCTGACTTATTTCTATCTGTAGAGTTTCTTCCTTGAAGCGGCTGAATCTGGTCGGATATTTTATATTTTTCTCTTTACACTGATTTTAAATTCGAACTTATTGATATAACTCAGCTAAACTTGCTTTAACCTTTTTTCAGGTGTGTCTTCACACAACTCATCTGCACGACGAGCTGTTCGCATTCGAGCCGGAACAAAATTGGATGCCTTGCCTGCACAGCCGGAGAGTCGTAGCGGTCTGATCGTTAAACAGTCCGCGGAGGAGGTGGTACGTCTTGAAAGTTGTCTTTAAGCTTTCTGATTACATTCCGACAATCCGTGATGGCTGTATCAAATAGACAGGTCGTGTGGACAGTGCAACAGTCCGTTGGAGAGTATTTGGGATGTACGCAAGTTTGCGGCGGATAACTGAGGCAATTATAGTGCGGTATCTCCGTTGATCGTGTCACGTTCTCCGTGAGCCTACGGAGAGTCTGCCACACCTCACATTGTTCACTGTAGTTGCTGGTGATGGGTCGAAATTTATGAATTGTTCATAGGCTACAAAATTCATGACTATCCCACTGATTAAGGTGAGTAAGTGCTGTTTATCTGTTCGAAGAGTTTGCGACCGTTCGGACAGCTGGTTGTAAACGCTGTTGGACACGGTGGTATTTCACAGTCAGTGGAGAGCTGGTAACCGCAAAATGGTTGAATTCTTTCTCCTTCTTTTCAAGGGGCTCATTATTTTTTCCTTCTTTCTGCCTCTGGTACTTTTTGAATTGTTGTCGGTACCAACTGCAGTCCGAGCCATAGTACGTGCGCGTTCGACTCAAACCTACAAAGGATAATGTTAATGATAATAACAGAATTGGAGTTAGCTTTATTTAACAGGCTAACAGAATCACTTTTCCGCTCAGCCACTTTCCTCGCTCAAAGTAAACGACAATACAGCTTATCAGGCTTATATCTACGCTTACGTGAAACTTCTACTTTGTATTCGAATTTGGGAAAACTCACCTACGACTATGGATGTTTTTGTCCGCAAAACTGAAGACGCGATGTATTAAACGTGCGCTATGCCGTACATCTCTAAGGGCGCCCTCAACCAGGTTTGCGAATGATGGCAACGGCGTCGACATTGCAAGCCAGATATCTTGTGTATTCGGAATGGTCCTTGCTTGCTTAACTGTGGCCATATAACCGAATGGCCTCTCTACAATTAATTTCCACTACAAATGAACTAATTAGGTTCCATCAAAATGTACACTCCAACATCATGTTGTAAATGTGCACGCTGGAAAACCTATCTGACTAGCTTATCAGGTTGATTAAGGCACACTGTACATTTTTAACTTACTTGAAACCACATCATTCCAAATTCTAAATTTGTGCTAGCTACATTACTTTTTACTTGAAAACCATGGTCTAATAGAGACGCATATTGAGTAGAAAGTGTACAACATTCCGTTATTGCGGAAGAGATTTATCTATGAAAGTACCTAGAGTGTGTCAAACTGAAAACACTCTTCAAGTTTCATGCGAGATTTCCCGTTTTTTCGTTGGAAGGTGGTTGTCTGAGCGCTCCACAGAAGTAACTACAATCATTATTATCGAACCGGCTTTTTTCTCATGATAGCATTGAAGTGCTATCATTTATCACTGGTCATACTCAGAACTGTCTTAATGACTACAAAAGCTTAATTTGAGTTGGATACAAAACTTTGTCGTGGCGTATCGCATAAATGGTTATCATATCGAGAATTTCAGAACAACAGTAGTCTGCGCGGCACTGGGCAACTTCAGTTTGTTAGAAAAACTGCTTTTTATGGTGCACCAATGGTGTTTACGTTTTAGATTGCTATTGGGCGACAAGCACGTTACGTTGCCACATTCCATTACCATGATATAGTCAGTTCGGTTGTTTAAATGCGACACGCTTTTTTAAAATCACTCACTCTTCCGAAGAAATTTGTTGAATCAGTGGACCACCGTTTTCGACTGATTGGCGCCGATCGATCAGTTCTGTTTGCGTTTATGCGCGAGTTCTTATTGGCTCAAATTTCGCCAATCAAAATGCTCCGCAGTCCGATCTCATTACATGAGGACCCTGGTCAGGCAGACTTGAAACCACATAGAGCGCGAGTCGGTTTGTACGAAGGTGAGATATCTGTAGAAGAGCGGTCCACATTATTCTGCGTGTGTACCTTGCCGCGACGTTTAGTTTTCATGCGAGGGTCCCTGGTCCTCATTTCGGGATTTGGTCTTGTGAAAACGATGATCGCAGTTCTTTGGCCGATTACTGCTCAAAGCGTCCATCTGCAGTTAGGTGTTTTCATTCTGTCGATCCATATGTAAAGATTATGGGGATAATTGCACACCATCTTCCGGAGACTGTGCAGTATGACCACTCAATTTCTGCCACACAGTTTGCCGCTCCGTTGGATCAGCGGCTCTTTTTACACTTGAAAAGCAGCTTCTTCCTTACTTGTAATATTAATTCTTCCGTGAAAGTTTGCAACATGATCTCATAAGATGTCGCTTACGTTTGTACAGCTCCTCTGGTGATACAAAGCCAGCTTACAAGATGAAATAACAGACCTAGAGAATTTCAACCATAAAGTGATACGATAACATGTAGCCTCCGGACCGCCTACACTATTCCAAAGGATTCTTTCTGCGTTTAAGAACGTGCCTTTACTTTGTTCATCACTCTGGAAGTGGAACTGGTCGGGAAACCGTCGTGTTCTATATAGTCCTGAGTTCAACCTCCGACACGTCTGTGCTTAACTACATGGAACTACGGCGAAAAAAGTAGGCAGAATCGGGCGATTGGCAACACACTGTATGAAACCATGTAGAACCGCTTCGAATGTAACAGCCTTTGCCCAGTCACCTGTCACTTAACCCATAATAAGTAGTACAGCTGGGGTGGCGAAATTCGGGATAATGTGGATGCAGAGATGCAAATATCCTGTGATCAATTTTAGGTAGCCCTGATTCTAAGAACTCTTTGCACGTTGGTTACGAGTCGGTAGCGGATAGGGTGTAGCTGAAACCTATCAGGTCTAGTGGTGAATCCGTGAGTTTTCAAATCATTTACATCAACTTTTTATGTCTTCGGGTTGATCGATGTACTGGCTTCCGTGAGGCGTTCAGGCACTGGCATTATTCAAGGGTTCCCTTCATTCCTAGTCTTGCTGGCGACAGTTGAGTTATCCTAGCGTGTAGACCCGTCAAATATCTTGTCACAAGCCGCTTGGGATTTTTCTATTGACATTTGTAGTCTGAATGGTAAGAAATCGTATCGCGAGGGCCCCATAGCATATTTGTTATCAGCGGCTGAGACCCAGGTAGCAGAGGGAGTTGTTGACAGGCGTTAGCAAGGTGGATCTTTTTTTATAAACCGACAACGAATTAGGCAGTTCTTTGGGTTTTGCCGTGGTTGTTGCATATCTTTGAGCAGTGTTCAGCCTTATTCGGTAATCCCCACCGTGTTTTTCTGAATTCTTCTGTAACTTCTTGTCGCAATAACGATCGTAGCTGCCTGTGCGAGTGACTCTACATGGGTTATTGGGACTGCGGTTTTTTAGCTGCTCATAAGCATCAGGGGTATCGTCCTCGGAACCATAAGTCAAAATACCATATATCCGGAAAACTGACCAATTTCGCTGTAGTGTGCTTCGTGCTACCTGTATTACATGATTCTCTAACGATCAACCGACAAAATCTGAATTTTGTTGCGTCCAATCTCTCCATATCACCGGTGGCGAGCGTCGAGAAAGTATCCAGCCGCCCCAAACCCTTACTCCTAGAATCGTTAGGCTCAGCTCAGATGTCAGGAAGCGGATGGCCACCCTTGCTCTCCAGTTACACTACGTCTGTAAAGTTACTAAATGAACCTCGAGGTTAGCCTTACTCACATGAGTCCGAGTGTACGTCGATTACCGGACCGTCCTCGAGTGATGAACACGTTGCTATTCGTATAAACGATGAAATTAGTCTATGCACCTGACTGTTCGACTCTGTTAAATGAATTTTTTTGCTCAAATGTCACATATAGCGCATAAATTATACTGGCGTTTTTTTTAACCAAACTCCTCAGCAAGTTTACTCTAAGTGGCCACGTTTACCGCATGTATGACAATTAACAATCCGGATCCAGTAAGTAGATCAGAGATAGAACGCAACGTTTCGAATCTTTCGGGCGAAGGAATCAAACTCTGATAAACTGGGTGTTTCCAGGAGGGTTTTTAAGGTAGGACTGTAAGTTATTCCACGGAACCGCTACACATCGGTCCTCTGCTCGTAGATTTTGCAACTATATGCAAGTGGCAAATTTTGCCCCATCAGTAACCTCTAGAATAAATTCGTGTTGTTAATGCCGACAGTCAGTCGAAACGCCGGGTCTTGTACTGGGTTGTCATTGAGGTTACAGCTCACAACCTCTTTACACAAATATTGGGTAAAACCATGGTGAGACGCATTTGGATGGCGTACTGAACTTTACTCGTTACGTTGCCTCAAAGCATGAACACTACGTAGCGTAGCAGAACTTCCTTCAATTCTGCATAGGCCAGTTTGATGGGAACCTTGAGAACGTTAGGCCTACCAACGAGAACTTACGTCCACTGACAGTTTGGGAGTAGACGAATTAACCATTCGACTTGACGCATTTTCACATACTTTACCACAGCTTAAAACGTTCAAACCACTCATAAACTTGCAGGTTTAATTGTAAAATCACGGTTAAATCCAATTTTTGTATATTCTCCTTTTGACTGCGAACTGTGGCCGGATCATACACTTGGCGTTGAACCAAATTAAGTTTGTTGGAATGACTATTGAGGTGACAGTAAGCTCATCGTACGTGGTTGTTGAAAACCAGATCAAAGGTATTGATAGAAACCACATTTCTTATTGTTGTAGCGTTAATGACCGCAAATTTAGCCAGTCTTCTGTGTGAAGAAAGTGGTCTGACAAAAAGCATTACACAGGTGTAACATCGCGATTGGTTCAGTTTGTCAACGATCCTGATTTGGCACCGCACAGTCTTTGCGTTTTATGATCCGCATGCCAGTGACGTTCGTCAGACCACCACAAACAGTATATTGTTTCAGCAAATTTCGTTAGCACTGTTTGGGGTAATGCCACTGGTTGCATAGAGACCCTGCGGCAAAATTTAGGAATCGCCAATTGCTTGTAGCTTTCTTACTGTATATTCTCAGGCAGGCAGTTTCCGTACGCTACTGACACAAAGTTCGATTGCTGAGAATCTTTGAAGCACTCCGGCATGAGTTTGTGATGTGAATATCAAAAGAGGTTGCGATGGAATTGGGAGTTCAGTTTAAGCATGTTGTCCGGTTGTAACTACTTTTATTTGTTTGCGGATTTGCCCTGAAAAAACCTACATTTTTAAAGAAAGTCGTGCAATTGATTAATATTGGTTGCTTATCGTGAGCCTATTGACTTGGTGGGTAAACTTATGGGTTCAAAACGCTACTTGCTGTTTAATGCCTTTCAACGAACTACGAAGCGCTAACTTAAAACGGTCAAAAAGAAGGCTTTTTTGTCTTTGTATAAAATAGCCTGTATCTTTGACCAATCGTTGCATATCATACATTTTTTCGTATTGAACATCAGATCGAATAGACTGTTATTGGAAGCGGACACTCGTCTGTTGTTAGAGTGGGATAAGAGTCTAGTGATCTAGTAAATTCACAGTAAGCATCATGGACACCAAAGAAATATAGTGGGTGCTTACAATGAAACTTGCGACAACAAGCTGTACATAAGGATCCTTTTCTGATTTACAGAAAAACGAAGAGGGCGGTCTGACTGATTCAGCCTCAGATCCAGTAAAACGTGTGCT
Organism: Paragonimus westermani; assembly: GCA_008508345.1. Classification (NCBI taxonomy): domain Eukaryota; kingdom Metazoa; phylum Platyhelminthes; class Trematoda; order Plagiorchiida; family Troglotrematidae; genus Paragonimus; species Paragonimus westermani. The sequence continues at coordinate 183,867 of QNGE01000976.1, read as the reverse complement.
GAGTCTGGCGCTATATTTATCGGGGTAATCAGTAGCGTTATATCTAGTGACGCTAATAGTTAATCAGGATTGACCGAATGTCTGGAGGTATTCTTGGGTCGGTATTGGAAATGGATAAGCATGTTTGGCATAATGGTAGCTGGTCAGTGTTCCTCTGGTGTGTTTTTGAGTTGCTGGTTTAATGGAACTGGTTATCTTGGATGAGAATAAAAATGTGACAGTGCGTGCCACTGCAATGGGACGCTTTCTTATACTATCCAATGAAGCAAAAATTTAGGGATTTTTCATGGGCTTAAGATATTGGAGCGGTTAGCCTGAGCCCCCTACCTCTATCAGGTAGAGCACTTCCGGAGACTGTTGGCTCTACTAGTATGTGAGATTGATGGGGTTTTCATTTCGCCTACCAAATCAGAAGTGTTCCGAAAAAACAAATAGAGCAGCACAGTTATGACTGCTTGTGCGAAGCTTGCCCAGAGCATATCGAAATTATATATTTATTCGAGTGTTGAGCTAAAGTGGACGAAACATATACTTCCGGCTGTCTTGTGGGTAGGAGAAATAAGTAAGCTGTCACTTAACTTTTATCGAATCCGGTTTTGAAATGGTGATGGTCTAAACAAATGAATTCACTGCGAAACATTTTCTGCTATTCTCATTACCATCGATTTGGGGCAGTTGTTTTTTAAAAGGCATTCCTGATGATAGCTAATTCTCAAACATTTTAGCTAGCCGCCTCTTTAACAACATATAATCGATGTTATCACCCTTAAACTTTACTAAATGTGCCTTTGCTATTCTCAAAACGCAGCATGTAATACGTGAACACCAAGAGTGGAACAATGAAAAATAAGTGAATTAGATAGCATTTAATAAAAAGCTGCCTATCTGTTCAATGATAAACAGTTTATCTCAGTTCATTACAGCCATATCAGTCTGGAAGTTATTTAGAAGAAATGTTGGATCTTATTGTTCATAAATCTGTAATATCTATTGTATTCCTCCTCAACATTTTATTTCTCATTCCTCATCATCGGGCGAAATCGCTCACTTTGAGAATGAGCGTTTCGCATTGCATATCAGTGTAACTAGCTAAACAAAGTTGGCGACTTCCACAATTTTTTTTCAGAGGTGTACATCAGTACTTGTCATTCTACGTTATTAGGGTCTACCTCATGACGTAATTGGATGTAGTACTTTTTGTTTGGTGGTTTCATTACAGCTACTAGCTATCGGACAGTACTTGCAGGCGGACGCTACTGTAATGTGTGAGAGTTACTCGACTGGTGCCTTCATCACATAGAACGGTCACTTCGGGACGGCTAGGTACCTTGTGCTTAATAGATCTGTGAGTGACCGGTATGGTGTACGTGATGATGCTACATGCACGGGCAAAAGTTAGAAATTAACTTACCAAATTGGTCGGAATATGAGAAAGTCCTCTTTTAGTGACTGTCTTTGGTAAATATATACAAACGCCTGCTTTCTACCACAATGTCCTGTTGGTATGAGCTGTTTGTGGATATACAGTAGCCGCTTATTTGTTGCAAGCTTTAGCACAGAAATAGGTGAACAGTCCAGCAATCAAGCAAAGCTTTAGGAATGTTTATAGCGTGTTAGCAATAATCGGTGTGTATGAGGACAATACACACCTCAGACTCTTCTAGCTGGAGCAGATAGCAAATCATCTTAGCTCTACCGTTCACATTGTGACCAAATCCGATCTCAGGTAGACTTACTGCTTGTTTCTGAGTTAAAACCCTTATGAGGGTAGTTCAGAAAAACTGAATGTTCATACACTCACAGCGCAGTGGACCAAGTCAGAAGGTGCTGTGGCGCGAACCGCCACACAAGGCCACAGTGACTTGGAGTATTGTAAAGAAAGACATTTACCAAAATGGATTAAATTGAATCAGAAAAGTCAAAGCAGAAGAACTAGAACCATCTTGGATACAAACAAACTGCACACTGCCATATCGGGATGTTTTTAAACAGTGATTTGATTGATCACGAGGATCTTAATCTGATACTTGGCTCAGAGAAACAATCGGAGTTTTCACATTTATTGACCACTTAGTTGTTTAATCATCGTGCTGTTTTAGTCCAAGAAAATATTGTCCAGCGTGGCTCCCGCACAGCTGGCATGTGGCGTACTTGACCGTGACATAGCAAAACTGTCCAGTGTGATTGGTTGACCAAATGATTGGTTGATCCGAGCATTCTTAAAAAATCGGCTGGTGAGCAGTTGCGTTGCTTACGCGGTCGTTTTACTTGGTGTTTGGTGACTGGCAGAGAAAATGAGGAACGAACACGCAATGTATGTTCAACGACCATCCTTATTAGATTGCATTTCTCCGCCCTGATTTGCAACCCAAATCTAAGCTGTTCAACTCAGGTGTAATGTGGTACACATGGTGTCGGTGAGTAATGTGCGGTTTCTATGCGGACATGCGTGGTTGCGCTGCTAGTTGGCATAAGACCTAAACCAGTTTGCACTTCGTTTTGCTCGTAGAAATTTGTAAGCAGACTTTTCATGTACGGATAATAACCCAACCAGGTACTGCCTACCAGTAGAACAGCCGGCATATAACTGCCCCTCAAATCATCAAGTTGTTCATGTATCATCCCCGCTACAGAGATGGTTCTTTCATTACTGGTTCGGAGTAAAGCGTTTAGACAGAAGTGAATCGATCACTAGATGTCGTGTAATGACGTAAAGTTACCCATAAGCTTCTAAACGAAAATTGGAGACGAAAATGAAAATAACGATCCTGAAGTTGAGTAATATGCAGCTTGAATTCACAAATCCTTGATGCTTCATGTGTTAGGAGGAATTTCGCTGTTGGTATTCTAGCTTTTCCGTGGTGGTAACGAAACAATTCTACAAACATTCACAACCGTGTGCACTTTACTCATCAACAGTAATGAAATAAATGAGCCTAGATTGTGCCCAAGAGCCGTGAATTCATTCAAGAACCTATTTTAATGACTCAGTATCCATGGAATCCGGGTGCTCATAACGATTCTGGAAAGCCAATTTTGTTGCGAACAACTGCACCATAAAAATGGTTTGCCATAACTTGAATTGTGAAATAAATATATGTTTGAAGGATTGCGAGCTGTGGGGGTTCATCTAATATGCGGTTCGAAGTATATAAAATAGCGACGGTTTTCTTTTGGCACCGGGATGTTGGACATCTTTTTCCGTCTCTTCAAGTTGAGATACGTGCTAGACCGCGTGAAGACGATGATATGCTTATTTTTATTCTTGTCACTAGGTCGATTATGTAATTTTTCATCTAAATTTAACATGGATAGTCTCTTTGTAACAAACAGCCACATCGGGAAGTTTCTCGAAACAACTGTTAGTAGTCATCTGAAGATCCACCTAGCATTGTACATCCGCAACATGATGTCAACATTGTTTACTACTAATCCATAGCCCTTCTGCGCTTGCTGATAACGAGACGATCAGACAACATAGTCGAAACGTCTGCTTATAGTTTCAGAATGAGTGCTAGGTCGTTACGCGATCGAGTAACCTAGCGTGTTCCGGGTTGGGTTGAGGTTGAGATGAAACAGGCCCCAACCACTGTTGTTGCGCAACGCAGCCACCCAGCATTTTTGATCGCACTTCACTTGTAGACCTTTGGACACAAGCTCATCAATAATTATGTTCACGAAGTCATTCGTGGAATCATCAACAGAAGACCGTTTCGGTTTGTTGACGTGGTTGTTATTCCCACCTGGCTACCACCCTCTGCACACAGAAAGACATGGTCATCAGTCTGAAAATGTCGTGGTAAATGAACACCTTCATTGCTCGTGTGTTTCACTTAGTTGTATCTGTGTGTATGGCTTGTCTGTGAGTGTGATTTTCCATTTCTCTTCACTAATCCCGTTTGACTCTGCTATGTAAACACCAACACTACAGTATTTTCTGTTAAGATGCGGCGAAGCTCGTCAGGCAGTAGGTCACGCAGTCTGCTATTTCTACTTCTGTTTTCAAACTCAATTCGAGAAGCAACTGCTGTCAGCCATATTTTACTTGTGGCGCAGAACTATTAGATTAATTTATTACAGTGTGACTTAGTGTGCGTAGATTGGTACACAGCTGAAAGCAGTTACAACTTTCCTTTCGTCTGCCCGAAATCCTGTAATACGTTTCTCTCGGTACTTTTTTATCGTTCAAGCGTAACGTTTCCAGCAGTGCTAGACATCGTTTATTGAGCGTGCTTATCACTTGATACCACCATCAAGTGCAGCTGCGTATTTGTCGTTCAAGACCTGGCGTTTCACAAGCCCTGGTCCTGTGTTTTTAATTACAGTAATAACCTGTGTGTATATTTTCCTTACCTATCCAGGAACTTACGAAGTTCATCCCATACCGGTCTTGCCCACTAAAAATAAAGATAATTCTCCGTGTTTCGTCATTCTTCGATCAACATGGAGAAGTGGAGGATTACGAATAGTTCGAAATCTTCCGAACCAAAAAGCTTGCGTTTGTCTGTTGAGATTAACTTCATCATCAGAGTGAGTGTTTCTTGATCGGGCAAAACCAGCATCAAGGAATCGTTTGTCGGAACTTCGGAAGTCCTACGTTTTCGTTTCCAAGAAATTTAACGGAATCATCTCTTCCATGTGGCCCGCGAACATTCATTCGTCTATTCATAACCATCATGGGCGTTGCCAGAAAACACAACGCCTGGAGCCGACGATCACAACAACAATTTTTTTGATTAACCTAAAGGAAAAATTATCAGGGGAGATAAAAATAGATCAAAGAAGGCCAATCGACTGACTGCAGTAAATTCCCATCTCGGATAACGTTTTTATTGCCGACGACTTGAGTGGTCACGGGGACCTCAGCTCGTCAGTTGACACATCACCGGAACAGCTGGGATCTTCATATTTCCTGACCACGTAGTTTGGCCACCCCGCTATCTTACTCAGTCCTTTATGATCTGATCTGTGTGCGGACTACGCGACCCAACTGTAGGTGACTGCAACCTGAGTAGTCGACCAGTTGATCATGTACCTCAGGCATTCTGTAGTTCAACAATCACCTCGGGCTCCCACGAAGAGGCCATTATGTAGCGAAAAGGCGTCCAATAAAGCACAATCTTTATTGTCCAAATCGCCAGTCACATGCAACGCGCGCTCTCTCGTTTATGAGTCATAATTCCAACCCGAACACCCCCGGTTCCCGTTCACACGTCGTGTGCACTTCTGACCGGTTTACGTGTGTGATCGGCGCCTTCTATCGGGGGGTTTTCCGCTTGCCATTCCTCGTCTGTTTGTCCGATTTCGTTGTGCGATGGCTCGTCCGGCTGCTCGTGCTGTCCGCCATCCACCCAGTGTTGGCCTTGACCGTATTCCAACATCGTGTCGAGATGTTCCTCTAAATGTTGGAATAACCACGCCTCCGATCTAGCCATCTGTCGTATTTTGCCTGCCCTGCCTCGCCCGTTGGTCCGATCTAGTCGAGCGATGACTCATCCGGCCGCGCACGTTGTTCTTGATTCGATCGCGGCAGGTTTTCGAACGTACCTCCCCCACGTTGAGGTATTCGGCCGAGCGTTCGAAAACTCGCACCTCCGACCTGATGATCCACCACAATTAGCCTTGAATACTTTGAATGATTCTTTGTCTTTCGTATTCATTCACTAATGAAAATGCGGAACTCCTAGTATGCTCAGTAAATCGGGTGGACATACGTCCTCTCTAGTTGAAAAATAGCGGTGCGTACATTCGTCATAGTTGTTTGATTGGGGCGTAAATTCAATTTTTTTGGGTTCCGTCTTTGTCAAACGTTGTCTTCGACGGTAAGAGTAAATAACCAAAGTATACTTACCATTTCGGGTTAGTATCTGCTGTTTTTGGTAATAGTTTCAAAGATCTGATATTTTCAACAGTAGCTCTGGTGGTGCCATTTGTTGCACTGTACATGTGGTCATCATAGTTTTTGCGGAATGGTCTAGCGAGCAATTCGGTATGGTTTTCATGTCTTGCTCAAGTTTCATTCGATCGTGCATGCTGTTTGTCTCCGTTGTCCCCTCTGCAACCTATATTCAGACACCAGTACGTGTCTAATATAACCGTTAGTTTCTATCAAGCACGGCTACAGTTGACACCACACACAGGCGCATCTCTATTCGAAAGCCCGAGTTCCGAATGCAACGGCTGCAGTCTGTCATGCATGATTTGTTAGTGACCTTGAAGAATTAACACAGACCTTTGTATCATCTGTTCGATTTGTACGAATTTATCCCAAGTTCAGAACAAGTGTACAACTACTATAAGAGGGAAAAATCGGGGAAAGCCAATTCAATTATACCCAAGATAAGGAAGCCACAGTGGTCATAAATGACCATTCGGAGTTGTTTTAGTTTAATAATCGCACGATCTCAAGACAGGGTCATGCTTTTGTGCGTGACGGTTTACTTGTGCGCAGTATGTGACCCTAGCAAACTTTGGACATAGCACACATAGTCACTAAACTAGTCACACCAGTTGTGTCCGACATCCAAACCGTCTCGTGACTTCTGTTGTCACGATTTATTATTCGTTCTTGAACAAAAATACGGAACGTTTACAGCCTACCCATTGGGCATCAACGTAACTGTTGTCAGATGTGTTTATGAAAGCAGTACACTATTTTTCGAGATGACACCAGTGTGCATCACTGAAGTCGTGTATGTAGACTCATTTTCTGTCGGGGTATTCAGTCAAAAAGTACGCGGCGCAATGAGGATCCATATTAACTAGTAATCTGATCTGCGAGCATTTTACGATGCCCTTGAACTTGAAATTGTAGCGTACCTTTGCAGCGATGCAAATACTCACGAGTTTCTGATTGAATGTTACTCACTCAAATGTTCTTAGTTTTGGTTAGTCTGAACGGAGTCCCCTCGTTATTTTCCTTTAAATGGTCTGCGTTGTCCGATGGTTACCCTCATCGCACAAATGCTGGAGTAACAATTTATCCATTCTTTTCCCGGCAGGCTGACAGCGAGAAGCTGAATGTGCCTTTGCAGACGAAAACACTGACAAACTCAAAGGTACATAGTGATGCCTCTAAAACTAAGGCTGATGTTACTCAAGAAACCGCAGGCAACAAACCTCGACATTCAGACAGCGTACACAAAGGCAAACAAAGGAAATGGGGTTTCCTCGTTGCGTTGATTGATATGTTCTGGACACGGTTAGTGTGGACAGGACTTCTTAAGCTGCTGCACGATACCTTGTTGTTCATAAATCCGCTCTTATTGAAGTGAGTCCCAATTTTGAACTTCATTACATTCCCTGTTTATCGGTGGTATAACTTGCTGAACGGATTCATGTCTACACTCACTGGTCAGTAGTTTGCGTAAAAAGTCGGCAACTACTGCTCACACGTCTAACAGACTAATGAACAGCTGAGGATGTTTGAAGTTACTTACCTAAGAAGTGGCCGGTCTAAGTGCGCTTTGAGCACATTAGATGATAGTGGTCTGCTGGAACCTTTAATTTACAAAGTGGTTGTACATCTGAATTCAGGTTGTTAGCTTCTTACTTTGAGCTGAGTAGGTATCCAGGTTGCCACTTGCGAACCAGTTACATTTTGAAGAATCTGACTTCCAGTTAATTGATTATGTATGCGTATTCATGAATTACAGCCAAAAATACTTTCATCCTACTCTCCTTGTCCGACTAAGGTCGCCAGTTCAAGTCAGGTTATCGTGACTGCTTCTGTCTGATTTTTAGTTGTTTGACAGTATCATTCAGCTTTCTTGTGGCTTTTTATGTCATACTTTCTGCTAACTCACTTGATTCGAGTTTTGTTCTTATTAGAGCTTATCAGCAATGAACATTCCCTTTCAAGCCGGAAGTTGCACTTCAGTCCCCCGATTATGAGACTAGGTAGTTACGTAAACCGATAATAAGTTGACAATAAACACGAACAAACAAGCATTCCCAAACGTTCAGTCACAACCTTGTGTGAATAGTGTTTGGATTGTCCGATCACTTCAAAAAAGGAAAACCAGAGACGCTCAGTTCACTGGAATTGATAATTACGCGGTTATGAACTTTCCAGTTAGTTTGGATCCATTGAACTAATTGAATCAAGTGGCTGGAGACTTGCTTTTTTAAAAAGTGAGTTGACTAAAAGGTTTGTTTGAATGCAGAAGTTGCGATTTAATGCAAGCGGTGTACAGTTTAAATTAATACAACTCCTCAAAATTGACTGCTTTTAGGTGTGTAGTTAGGCCATTTGATTTTAGCCCCTACATGGTAGCATATTTGATAGTTGAAGCACACCGGCCCTTAGTCTCCACAGCCTCAAATATATATATATATATATATATATATATATATATATATATATCTAGGTATGCTCTAACCACTAGGGTAACCCCGATGTATGTATATGCATGTATATATCCTCCGGATCGAAATTCGGTATGTGATACTCGTGCGTCTGAGACGAAATTAGTAACCGCTATTCTGTTGAGTTCAACACAGACATGATCGAACTATCACAGTCAAACCATCCACCCAAACCTTTCGTATATGATGCATAAGCTGCGCAATCGTTCAGAAGTGAAACACTATTTATCCTGTTACTTATTCAACAACCTTACAATCAGAATCTATTAGTCAGTTGGAACACATTATGTAGTGCTTTGGTTATTAATTACTTAAGCGACATACCAAACTTCAGATGAGAGCATTCTTGAAAAATAGGAAGGGAGGGATATCAATTCTTTTCAGTTTATACTGTATGTTACAAAACAAAACCGTCACTCACCTACGTTAAACGCATGTAAGCGCTCTCTTCGATGTGAGGCACATCGTTTTCCAAACTTTTTATCTTCTCCTCCTCTTAACCTCTTTAGTACGACTTTATCGCCTTCTTTGCCCAGTGTGAATCCAGAGAAACAGTACGATTATAACAATGACAAACAAACAACTGATCTAGTATAATCCAATATGATGCCGCACATAGGTTCATAGACCAACGCGAGCTCGAAGGAACCACACTTAGTCAACAACATCAACCCGAGAGTTACTTCAAAGGCTTATTGAACCCCATATTTAAAAAAACTGCGTTGTGATCCTCTTTACATCTAAACATCACCGCCAGACGGAATATTATTCACTTTGATAAGCGTTAGTTTGTGGGGTTTGTTTTTCTATTCTTAAAAAGTACTAGTACGTATACGGATACGTAACGTTATCGAATTGGTTAGTGGTTGTTCCTAGAGATCTCGTAGTTTAATCCCGTCAACCCTCAGCAAACTAATTTCCTCAGTTTCTACGTGAGAATGAAATCGGCAACATAGAACCGTCTTTTTCCACCTTCCATTCTGATTCTAACGGCAAGTTCCTCATCATTATTCCGGAGTCCATCACGAAGGACATATCGGTTATATCAAAGACACTTTTACGTGTTAAACATTTAGTAGGGTCACCTCTTTCTAATAAGTGGTCTGCGGTAGTTTAAGTTACATAATTCGTTGTTTTTTAAATTCTAACAACCAAACTATCTTCACCTGGTTCTGTCCATTTTTGCGCCACAGAATTCTTTTGAAGTTTATGCAAGGCGATCATGGCGAACCGGTTTGGCACGGCTATTTGTATGCGGCCGCCATGTTTTTGGCCTCCTGTACTCAAACACTGATACTTCAACGCTACTTTCGAGATGTGAACATTGTCGGAATGCACTTACGTACAGTGATCACCTGTGCCGTATATCGTAAAGTAAGCAAGCTGAAACTCGCACGTGGTTATTTTTCAATGTTGCTCAATATCGCCTTTTGGACTGTACATAGACGCTGGACTGATTTTGCCATCTTCCACTTAGCCGAATACAATTAAGACGCCCGTTTTCAGCGTCGAGTCTCGATTAAACAGCCGAATTGATGTGAACGTTAAATGGTCATTGTCTTGCCACACGAAAAGCCACTATAAATATCACGAATTCATACCTCTACATGAGAGTCGGATATGGAATGTTGGTGATCGGTCACCCAGATCGTCTTCATCGCTCAACCAGACTGTCGTGATCTACTCATCATGCAAGCAAAACACTACTCATACCACAAGCAATAGTTCTGTTCAAATTTTAGAAACTAACTGTTTGAAACACTGAGTTCCCTTGATCCAGTTCACCAATAGCGATAGAAGACATACATCGCGAGATGTTAACATTTCGTTTACTCTCTTCAGTCACGAACGTAAAACATTAGAATATATAGGACATGCGGTTAGCAACACAATCAATCACTCACTGTTTGGCTAGGTCACGTTCGCATTCTGGTACGCCTTATGCAGTGGTGAATATAAGGAAAGACAATCAGTATTGGTTAACCATTCATAAGTGAAGCACAAGTAAGCGAAGAACTTAAATAAAACCATTAGTCGTTAATAAGCAAAACTGTACCCTCGTGAAAACGACATTTACATGATAAACACAGTTTCCGACTTCCTCGTAGAAGTGGCCACTTACAGTGGACTGGAACCTTTGAAGAACAACTGTATGGAAACCATTTGCGTCCTAACATTTGCCGGGTGAGTATGTCACTTCTTCTGTAGCCTCAGGTACATTTCGACGACATGTATTTTACGTAGGCACTCTGTACGTGTACCCGTTCTTACATAAGTACTCAAACTTCTGACAGTGAGGTGCCGCGAGTAACGTGGAGTTGTGTGGACTGAGATTATGTGAACAAACAAATGAATACCTACTTTGCGTCATCAAACTGGAAGTCTCCGTGTGCATTTGCGATGGCGTTCACACACACTTCTCGTACAACGATGTCTTGATTAAATAGTTTGGTCATATATGGAACATAATATATGTGAAACGTATATGTGGAACGCAATTTTGTGCTTGTTTGTTGGGTTGACCACACCAGTCTTATTGGTCTTTGCAGGTAGTCTCAATAACCAATCATTTCCCGTTTAGGTCAGGAATTCGGAGGCTTAGCACACACAATAGTATGTTACTCTAGGGGAATAATTAGTCATTGTTTGCCACTATCTATTACTCTCTGTCGCTTTCCACTAAAAAGCTTCGCACCTGATCGCCCGTAAAGTAAGAAGTATTCGTGTTAACTAGAGCCTGGTAATGATGGATTAAAAACACACCTCTGTACTCTGCTCCCGAAAACTGTATTCTCAGAAGGGTCACTTGAAAGTCTGCTGCCACAGAATCGCTGTGTTTCCTGTATTCATCTGACGAGTGACTGGGAACATTGCAGGTTCATGAAACTAGCATAATTAATCAACCGAGTGATTAGACAGAAGTACACCATCAGTAGAATATGTGACAGTAGCATGGAACACAATTTTGGGTACTCATTTGTTCTGTTTACATGTATACTTAACTGCCAGCTAATCATTCGCTTGTTCTATTTCTATGTAACGCTTGCTTGTAATGAAGGAGCGTGTCAATCGAGTTTACCCCGAAAAGTTCGTATTCTCTGCGCGTTATTCAGCATAGAGTATGTACAATGACAATTCATTAAGGCTGTAATTGTGTGCTTAACAACATATCTGTCATCGATTGTGGCCTGCGACCATATCATTTAAATTCCGCAACCAACGGCAATCAGTCTTTTGAGTCCTGATAAGCAAATCAGGAGGAGTCAACAGGAACTAAGCACCCAACCATCCCTTTGCTATGGATGATTATTAACCATGCAGCTATTTTTAGATTGACATGTAAATCCTTGCTGTGTGAATGACAAACAATGAATCGACGTCTTCAGTTGTGTGCTTTGGTTAGTGCTGACTCGTGCCAACGTCTGACTGTCAAACCTATTCCATCTGACGAACTGCCTGCGAACTTTATCGGGTTACTCCAACGTCGCTTATCCATGATGCGCCGAGCGCATTTGCACGCGGATGTGGTTGTCAGTTTGCATGACGACACTGATGTCCACAACGTTTCGGGACAACAGTAATTGAAGTCGGTGCAGTGCTTTAATAAAAATGAACATTTCGTTCTACTACACTCAGTTGCAGAATAACCCCCTTATTTCAACGAATCCATTTCTGTTACTATACTGTATGTTCTGACGGTCGCATATTGCTCTTTATTTTCTAGAGTCTACGCCTGAGCAATAAGGCACGTTGTGAGTCAACAACCGGGCAGATTATGAATTTGATCTCATCTGACGCACAGCATTTTACCACACTTATGCCTTATGTGCATGTGGTTTGGTCCGGTCCCTTCCAAATCGTAGTGGCCATAGTTCTGCTCTGGCGTGAACTCGGGCCATCTGTTCTGGCTGGAATCGGCGTATTATTACTGCTACTACCGTTTAATGCTGTGATCGCTCGGTTGTCCAAAACAGTGCAAGTATGTGGTCACCACGAATGCTTGCGTTTAACGCTGATGATTTTTATCACTCCCACTACTGTGAATATTTGAGGTTTTTCTCTGATTGTTAACGTATCACTATCGGAACAGTTAACAGGTGCAGTCACGACACAGCTTCCACATAAAAGTCTACGGTGTTTTTATATGTGGACATACATCATTGTCTGTACTGCTCACTGTTTCCCAATAAATTGGAGGACGATCAGTGGGAGATAGTTCTTCTTGCTAATAGCTCGTTGATACTAGAACAGCCGATGGTTCGTGTTTTGAGCATAGTCTAAACCAAGGTGGGCACTTTTCGCACCTAGAATGCTTCAAAATTCTTGCGTGTTACAGGCATCATGTACGAAATATACATGCATATGGAGATGACGATCAGTTTGGGCACGTTTGCCCAATCACCGTTTTGATCCCCCATTGTTTGCCAATGACAACGCAATGTGCAACTTACCTGGAATAAACCATTACCGTCAGTTAAAGAGTATTGGGACACAGGTTCTCAGACCCCTTTTCATACTTAGTAAGGTGGAATAATATAGGACGTTTTCTATGCTATAGATTTCCATCCTTCCGAACTGATTTCTGATTTAACGTTTGCTGAATAAAGTGATTCGACGAAGGTTTATGAAGGAAATTTATGCGTCTCAGTAGTACCATCAACCACCATGACCATCCACTAAGCACTCTCTACCGCTCTCATTGTAATCGGTTAATCGTATGCTTTTGTCATCTTGTTCCCCGATGCCTACTGACAAATTCTCAAGTACTTCCGGGCAAATAAACTTCCAGTTCGTGATAAATGATTCTGCGACCTAGCAGGGCATATTTTGTTGCTACTGGTTTATTAATTGGTTCTTTTGTCGTATTTCACGCTTATCAGAGAACCAGTTAGCGCTCAAGAAATCTGTCAACGTGTGCAGAAACGATGGTAGTTTTGTTTGCAGCTGTTTTCTTATTTATCAGTCTGCAATCCAGAAGAAGATGGTGGTTATTGCAAAAATCTCTGCTCGAACGTGACGTACTGTTGACTCTTTCACCGGCCATAAGTTTTTATGCCCTTGATCTGAATGTGTTGTCGCACAGTTTCGCCATACCATGCTGTTCCTTTTTGTTCTTTTGAGTCAAATTTGCACAGCTATTTGGCGTTACTGGCATGGTGCAGTCAACCATATTCCATACGTCCGTTTGACCATTCCAGTGGCCGACTGGCTCAAGGACAGTGAAGCACAGGTTTTAAATCCCTTGTAGTACCAAAAATTAACATGCAATGATATGCAAAGGTTCAAACGAAAAAGAACATTCTACACCGGCGCAGACTGGTGGCAACAAAATCTTGGTGATTAGAAGATGAAAAAAACAATCAAAGGGTTTTCAAACTTTTCAAACTGTACAAGCCTTGCTTTTTGTTATATAGTTTATTGAGGATAATCTTATCCAGAAATAATAGAAACATTATATTCGTCATTACCTACAGTTTTGCATCGACGGTTGGCAGTAGTATACTAACTGTCATATAATAATGGAGAGGAGCGTTTGCCATTCGGGGTAAAGGAAGAAGGCAAATAAGGGATGAGAGCTACCCCTTCAAGTCCTTATGTTTAACCTCGGACAGTCAACATCAAGATGTTTACTTATGGCGAATTTACAAGCAAGCAACGAGTGAGAGTGAGACATCACCAGCATGATAGCGTCCTTGAAGTGTTTGCTGCAGGTTCGACCATTGCTACTTGTGTTAACACCTTGCTTTTCCTGCCGTGTAACTAGAAGCAAGACCGTCTTGATTTTAGCTCTGTTTAACTTTTTTCATATTTAGTTAGACCAAAAAAGTCACTTTTTAGTACGGTATCAAAAGCTGTGAGCATCCTATAACTTTCCGTTTGTTTTCAGTTAACCTCATACCTTGTGCATATTCCAGTGCTTTGTCATCACAGTGCGATGTTCGCTGAATATTCATCACATTCTCAACGTGATCGCACGCCACTTGGTTGTGTGCACGTGATAAAGTTCGCGTTTATTTTTATACCTTCCTCAGGAAAAGAAATTCATGGCTGCTGACTCGCGTGTTAAAATTATCAGTGAAATTTTGAATGGCATACGAGTGAGTTGGTTACTCGTTTTATTAGTTCCTTGGCCTTATCTTCACTTTTATTCATATCTGTCATGTTCCCTACTGTCTCAGAATAATTCCTCAACAAAATCGGACTTCGTAGCTCAGCTGGTAGAGCGCTTGCCGCGTTCAGGCATGTTGTCTGTCGCTGGTTTGAATCCAGCCGAAGCCCTGACTTTTCACAGTTGGGTCTCATCTAAAATCGGGCTTGTTTCAGCTTCCTTGAGCAAATTATTCTACCGATTACTTTTGTGAAATAACTGTTGACCCCAATTCTGTTTGGATTGTTGTTAACGAACCCTGTTTATACCTGCGACATGAATAGCGTTCAGGTTATTGTAGATTAGAAACAAACAAATTGTGATTTGATGTGCTGTAGAATATCTGTGACTAGGCGGAATGCGTTCTGCAAACCATTGCTGTGAAGTGTAGCCAGAAAAGTAAATTTCGCGTTTATTTGTCTCATGTGGGGCTTTCGGTCATTGTTATTCCTGTATATGGTAGGCAAGGTTTAATTGTACGCTTTCAGACGTTCACTGAAAATGGTCAAAAGATTCCGATTGTCATTTGAATAATGGTTTCTTTTCGCCAACCACGTAGCAATCGGTATTTCGTATCGGGAGCAGCCATGAACAACTCAGCGCATTCAGGAGACTGTGACTATACCGAACAACCAGCTCTTGCGTTTGACGGGCCAGATTATTAACTTGGGAGGTTTTGTTAATAACATAGCTGAAAGAACTTACAGCCGTATATGCCGATGGTTCTGGATTTAATATTTAAATAGATCGACTGTCCTAAATGTCGTCTTACAACCATACGGGCGCAAACTTTGCTTCAATATCCCCTTCATTTTCGTAGATAATAGACCAATGCTTCACTTGCATATAATCGTAGATCGTACATAATTTGAAGTGCAGTTTATCTCCCAATCTTTGAGAAAAGCACCCAAGCATGACGATTACTGTTCTGCTCAATAATTATGCACACACTTTGGCTCAAAGTGGTTTATGGCAAGGTAAAATGAAATGTCATCCACTTTGAATGTGTACAATCCCACTAAGTTTACGCAAACGCACTGCCATCCGAGCACGTGATTGACGTGTTAACAGCATTCAGTTATCGAATGTGAATGACGGAAAACTCGTTTTACAGTGTGTCGCGGTTGTGTCACATGCCCAAAAAGGTATGGCCTAAAAGGTTTGATAGGCTTTCGATGAAACGCTGTTCTGCCCTTGAGTTATCACTAGGTAGGTGGGATGATTCAAATCAACAGTGCATCATTTTCCTTCTGTTCCTGAAATCTAGGGTAGAAAGAATAGAAACAGTTGAACAGGCCGTTGGTCAGCTGTGGCTTGAATGAAAGTGTGTATTTCGAATAATGTATCATATGTTAGTGGCATCTTGGGGCTGCTGGCTGTTTGCTGATCCTTGACGACCACTCGTTGAATATTAATAAGGCATCATTTCCAAGTGGTCAAAAACTCGGTGGAATTCCGAAGTTGACTTACTGGTATGGAGACACCACGGTGGGTTGACAGACCTGTTGCGGGCAGAAGAATGGATGACAGTCTTCAGTGATGTGAAAGATTGGGTGTGACTGGCGGACTTGCGGAGACTTGAAAAAAGAACAAATGTATTCTAGTGAGTTGCCGCTTAAGGGTGGCTGCTTAGCGTTTTTAACCGTCTCCATTTTCAACGATGAGTGCTGTGTTTTTTCCTGAAAGGTGAGAGTGTGCTCAATTTTGTATACTCGCAAGTGCTAATCACCTCTAGTCATCCTCCAGTCTGGTTCCAATTGAGCGTTCATGGTTTCAATAACTCAGTTGCTCAATACGTGTTGCTAACTTGGCAAAATGATGTTTGGACATCAAAAGATAGATTGACTCACTTGGCATATACGCATTTCATTTGTGACTGAATCTAGAGCTTTTAAGACTTGCTAATTGGATGGGTATGTCGAAAGGGGCAATTGTAAGTCACGATTTGTGCCGTCTGAAAAGCTTCGGCTTCGTTCCTGCAACAGTAACTGTATGCCTCGATAATCAGTATGCTGAAACCATACACAAACATCCGTAAACTAAATGAGGACCACAATCTATCATAGCAACCATTTTCCACTTTGAGTAGAGCTGTCAAGGTAAATGTGAAATGCCGCAATTTAAAGTAACTACACTTGCTTTATTCTTTTTAACTATTAGAAAATATATGCTTGAAACTATTTGAATTTCGCACTCACGTATGGGCACAAAAACGTTCTGTATGCTTTAAAAGTATTACAGACACAAAAAGTCCAGTGTCTATGTCATCGTAAAGTACAAGTGGATGGGTGCGACATGAGACAATGAGACAGACAGATATATGAAGTCGGTGCCACTTGGGTTGATTTTACTTACGAGTGGCACAGACAGTAGACCCGAAGCAGATGATCGATTGGCAGAGCTAACCAGATCTCGATATGGCGGATCTGCTTTCACTCAGGCACTGAGTTTTATAATTGTTTCTTGTTGCTGTGTTGATAATTGGCTCGCTGAGATCCGCGCACCTGCCTATTCAAAACTCGACGCTGTTGACAGGCCTCTTCCTTGGTTAAGTCTTGTGGTAGGGCCTCCAGTGGAAATGGAAGAAGGTCAAATATTCAGACGTGCCATACACGCCCGGGCCATGAATGTTAATTAAGATGGGCCCTTTGACTCGGACTCCGGATGTTGGGGTCTGGTGCATAACTCTGGCACGTACAGACGATTGGCATGCAATTGATAACAGGGGAAAAGATTAGACCGTTATGCAACTTCCAGGATAATCGACGAAGTGCGGAAGCAATCACTAAATTCTACCGAAAGATGTAGAGTTTTCTCGATTGCGTGGTAATTGATTGAAAAAGTGGCGGAGATCGATTTTCTTCTCGGTCGGTCACGAACAACGAAAACTTGTATATCTTTGGAACAACCGAAAGGGCCATGCTTGATGTTAGTTACAATAGCGATATGTACATTTCGGTCGCCGACCGGTACACATATGGGACAAACGAAGATACCCTTATTTCCTCAGCGGATTGAGTATATTGTCAGATTGTTTATGCTCTCACGGTTCAAACAGCTATTGGGATGAACAGCGTTCATCATATTCCTCATAAAAGCGTTATTTACTTCAGTCCCGAATTTCCGCTGCTTGTGGCAATAATAATTTTCGAGCTCTGCATGACATGCTTTCACTTAAATGGTTGGCAAGTGGTTCAACATTGTGGTCCATACCTTCATCGGGTTACTTGTCTGCATGCCGAATTACTTATCACTCTGACTTCATTGACTGTACATCTTAAGGCAGGGGCTAGCAACCTACGGCTAGCTGTCCCACAATTAGTCGTCACGTCCAACACCCTGCTATTCGAAAGTATCCGGCCATCAATCCAACCATACAGTAACATGGCTGTTCGGCAGTACTTACATATTGGGCCATCTCTTCTCAGAAATGCAATGCATGCAGACTATTTTACGAACCCACTCGATCGATGACGTTACTCATTTGGTCTCATCCAGCTTTCCATCTACTGTTGAGAAACGTTTGCTTGATAGGCAGCACCAAACTCCACATTAATTCGTTTCATTTATCACTTCATCATTTGAAAGCCTGTTCAATCATATAAACACTAACGCTCTGTTCTACTATTCCCAAGCACGTGATATTGCCGTCTAGGGACAGTGTGGGGTTACAAAAGGGTTTTAAAGGAAAATCGGACACAAGAGGCTGCTTCAAACATCGGAAAACCAGGGATCAGTGATTTCTTTTAAATGTTGTTCAGCCGAACAGCAATCCGTTGTTGTGGTTGCATCAAGCTCAACCACCACATTGACTGTATGTAACCTCAGATCGGACATCAAAAACTGGGGCCGCTGGATTGTATTGCCCATGCAATGCATGTGAATCTAAGGCCTGGTGCTGTTTCGTTTAATAAGCAGAGAGGGTAGTGACACTGTGCCTATGAAGCTGCGTGATAAAGTCGGAGAATCGCTTTTATCGGTAGATGCTACCCACTATCGGACATGGCGTCCACCCCTGTCCACTAGACATTTGCTGACCTTTGTCCTAAACAGCCACACCTAGGGTCTACGGAGTTCAAATCGGGTGAACGCGGCGCTCAAATGCAAGCTGTTTTTGAGATATGAACTGCTCTTGATGGGTGTGGGTGTTCATTACTATTTCGCAATAATATTTCTGTCACTATGTTTCAGACTAAACTGAGTGACCTATCTAAAATTCCCGAACACCACAGCTCAGTGCGCCACGGGAAACGTCGTATCTGTCCTGCAATCCTCGATCGTCGCTGGCAGCGGCTATCAAGGGCGCTACTTTAATTCCGCAGCATCTAGTTATAGTCATACAGTTGCTTCCAGAATACTTGTATGGAGGCTGGTAACAGATACAACGTGTGTAAGGTAGGTGTACATGTAAAAGGTTGAGTTTTTGTTGTTCTCAGTAGCCGTCTGTATTCTCGGGTGGCCTTGTGGAATGACTACCGTCCGTATAACGTTCACACTGAACAACTGTCCATCATCGTTTCAATTAACTTTGTCACATTTCCTCTATTTATCGTTGGCAACTAACTGTCACTTCAGGCGAACTTTAGCTGATCCATATAGTGGTCTTTGAAATCAACTTCTTCACCTTTGATGTCTAAATGATAATCTCGCGGCATTTCAAATTTTTCCGGTTCGGCAGCCAACAGCATTCCTTCGAAATAATTCTAATAGAAAATTTTAGAGTATGTCAAACGAGTTGGACGAGTATTCACAAAAGCTGCTGCTACTTGCTCACTCACCGTAGGTCAAACAGATTTTGCTTAAACTTACATCGAGCGGCTGCATAATGTGGCGGAACAGCACTGCACAGAAACCATATTTTAGGGCAGTCTACAAAAGGATACTTTTTAACGTCGGAAACAGAAAGTCCTAAAAGACTGTTCATTATGGGTTATCCAAATCAGTTGCCAGTTTGTTGAAATTAAGAATTATAACTCACCCGTAGCAGTTCAATTAGGGACTTGTGGATATAGCCTTATCTCCAAAATTTTGGCTACTTCGCGTTTTCACACCTCATTAGTTCTCCTTGCACTCCCGATAGCCCAGCTGTATAATTTTTTTAACCGACTTCATTCAAGCGGATATTTACCTCATCACAAAGTACATTCAGTACATATCCATTCTTCTTATTTATATACCGAGTGAAAAAGATATGACGGTGATGGTGATCATCATATACACGCTGTTGAACTTGTAGTTTCTCAAACAGCATGGCCAGTTGAGAAGATTCACGTCATTAGCTCGGGAGATTCACATTCAAATTCAGACATTGACCTATCTCATTGTTCCTCAAAGGATCCATCAAATGACCCACTCAAGGGGTCGATTTCTGTTGCAGGATTTCCTAAACAGTTGCTTAAATCGTCGAAATCAACGGTGTAAGAAAGTTTTCTGAGCGAATATTCTCCATAAGTTTGATCACTGAGACATTTCTCGAATTCTGTCTACTGAGCCTTCTTTTACGATTTCAGACCCTTCAATAGCAGTTTTCTTTATGCACGGATGACCGCGAGCAATCTTTCTTCTTTTAGTCACTACCGACAACCAGTGACCGTTAAGGAACTTACTGTCTAAGTGATAAACCCCGACCTGTTTGCTTTATCGTCAGTCATTCCCCCGTTCTCCTTAATGGATCCAGTGAGATTACGTCAGTCGGAGTAATTATCAATCTGAGCCAAATGTTTAAGTCACTGTCTCATAACATATAATCCGTCCACATGGCTGTCAAAAAGGTCGTCGACCTTTCCGGCGAACTCCCCATCACAAGCGATTTGGGATGTTACAAATTTTTGATGAGCTGTTTAAAATTTCAAACTACCAGTAAGTAATATGCGGTTGTTTAAAAAGAGTATGTGTTACAAAAGAGTTTGACGACCCTGTGTGTGGTGTGACTGAACGTGATCTTGTCTGGCTGTGCATGCAGGCTCCATTGTTTTTCTAACCAGGTAATTTTTCCGACAAGCACTTTACCAATATCGATGCACCACATCAAGCACGTAGGCCAAAATCCATTCACGGTGCTGCCTGTCACACACCAGTAAGTTGACTTTATTCCTCCGTCTGCCATGGATCTATTGCATGATGCCCAGGATTACACGCGGGCAAACCTCTCGCCGTTTAGTACTTTCTTGTTGTTTCGTTACTGTTAGCCACAACTGTAAAATGCATGTAAAAAGGCACAGTCCTTTTAAATGATGGATCTGACCACATTATTTAGTCAACCCAATGATCTGTAGTGGGTTTTCGTGAGAATAGCAGACTCCATCAATCACTTACGGTATTTCAGTCGATGTGTTCAAGGAGACCTCCAAATATATCCTAGTGCATGGGCACACACGTCAAACACTCAACTTTCACGTATCGTATCGAGATGTTTATTATTATTATTATTAAGAACTCGTGTTATTTTCAAGTCATATGTGGACCTATGACCAATGTTTTTCAGGTCTCTGAGGTTCTGAAACAGCAAGTGAAAAATTCGAAGTCTTTGTAGGGTCCTAGTCATTTCACGCCTTCCTTTCAACCTCACAGCATGCAAGCAAACTAACCCTTCAAATCACGGGACTTTATTATTCAAAACTGTACCTTTGTGATGCTACGTACGGATCCGACATTGTCAGATGAACCATTATGGTACCCCCACTTACTCTGGAAGATTCACTAAGCGTCAAAGCCATTCAGCATCGACTCGTTTTTCCTTAAACGCGGTTTTCTCCTGGGTACTAACATAACTACACCGTCTCTGTCGGGCTGGTCAACATTGAAGTGTGGATTGAGCCTGAGTTACACCACTCAATTCAACCGTCTTGGTTCGTCAGGCTTGTCTGAAACTATTCTGTAAAGCGTTGGTTTGCAAACGTTTCACTCCGTCATCTCAGTAGCTTCTAAGAGTGCTTTTCTGGGAAAGTTTGGTCAATGCTGTCTGTCAGGTGGGCGACCACTCGCACTGGAAAGGCGCTAGAACATGATAATCACGCAGAAAATATTTAGCTCAAATCCGCAGTACCTCTTATTTTTACTCTTTTCGTTTTTTAAGAATATTACTTGGTTTTGTTTATCTTCTGATTCACACGACCATATCAGTTTATGAGTACGATTTGCCGTGGGTTACTGCCGGGGTCATGGGCTACCTTAGCCATAGTGTACAGCGGTACGGCTAAAGGCTGAGAATACGTTCATGTGCGCACGTTTCCCCTACTGTTTTGATACCACGGGGGTGAACGTTCGTGCTTCTTGATAGCATACGATGTTTTTAATAACTTACATATATGTTTGTCTAACAACAGTGTGAGTTACATCGTTCAAACAAAGAGACAATAAGTTTTTCTCACTATAACGCATGTTTACGGCCGGCTGGAATTATCAGGCTTCTATGTAGGGCTAACGAACGATATTTGGCACTCCCCAGAACGAAACTCATTATTCCAACTGGCAGAGTGCCAGAGTTTATCGCGCATCCACAAATGTGCTGGGGATTCCGCTACTGATCTTCATAACTCGCCCGCGCACTCAAAAACAGTTTGTGCTAAAGCTACAACTAACTTCAGACCACGGCACGTAGTCTGTGGGCCTGTGTTCCATCGTCCGCTGTTAGTTTCCTATTTAACTTGAGATGCAAACCTACGAAATGTTACTCCGGGGTACTTCACTTGATTTGCTTCTTCAATGTTTCAATTCCTATGTGCATTTTGATAAGTCAAAATGATGCATGAGCTTGATGCAGCGATACCATCTCATCCGCATCAAGCTGACAGCAATTCCAAAAATGTCTTAGATTATTATTTATTTCAGAAATTTGAGGTTTATTTCTACGGTTGGAATCAGGTAACTCCACCACACTAAAATATAACTACCATATGTGATGGGTGAACATACTGAGAATCCTGATCTTTTCCCAATTTTCCCAACCTGAATATCGTCCCCAGTTTCATTTTATAGTGAGACCATGTCTTCTCCTATCCATCACATTGCGGGATTACCGGGACGGATACAGCAGTCGACAGAGGAGGCGGCACGTCAAAAACCTTTCAGTTTCAATCGTGTGCTTCCGTGAAGCTTGGACAGGGGTTATACCTTTGATTTGTGTTGTGTTCATGCACAGTACAACTCACTAACAGCGTATACACACTACTTGCGCGTGATGACCCAGGCTAGCGCTGTGCTGAACGGAAATCGGGTATAGACGACTGCCGGTCAGGTGTTCGTGCTAAAGACGATGTTTTAATTAAGGTTTGAGTTGAACACTGTTTACATTCTACGGCGGATCTCACATTCTCGAAAACGACCACTCGAATTTGGTTTCGATCTTGCTGAAAGTGATCAGTAGTGCATCTCACTGCTACAACAGGGGTTTGAACTCTAACCTTTGTTCCATGAGGCAGACGTGTTGACAATTGAATCAAAAACCTCGCAGTTGGCGCGACCGAATGATATTTCATACACTCAGACATCCTCGTTTATAGATATCACTCATGTGTAACTGATGTTTACTTTATATCAACTAACTCCTCTACCACTTACAAATAACTGATTAAGCTAAATTGTTAAGCATTCTAGCACTTGCTATCCGATATCAGGAACCCTCATATCGCCCATCTTGTCCAGTTTACCATTAATATGACCAGTTCACTCTATTTTTAAATTGGTCTTGGAGATTTTACCTATTTTATCACTCAACTACCCAAAGTCACGTTCCCTTCAGCATGTGTTTGCCTTTGTTTTCAGCCATGTCGATCAGGAAACCCATATATATATATTTTCTAAATGTTTGCATTAGTCACCTTTGCTCATTTCTTTTTCGAATGGATCTTACTGTATCTGATAGAAAAGCACGCAAATCCTGCAATATTCCTCGTATATTTTCTGTGCTAAGATGTTTAAAGAAGTTTATACATTTCAAAAGGTATGAGAACAGAAAAACTGTAAGCATACCTTAACTCAAACCGGAGTCGCGTGATGAATGGAGGACAGAAGCAATGAGACTTTAGAACAATTCAGGATGAACAGAAAATTCGCTGTGAAACAGTTCTTCATCACTTTCATCTTTCTAGATTTTATTGGTGGTTCATTCAGCATTCGTTAGGCGTGACTTTGTTTCGGTATGTTAGAACGTTTTATACAGTCAATTCAAGGAATCTGGTCACCACTTCGACCGGATGGATTGGTAAATCGTTCCAGTCAGATCACCAGGTCACCAGTGTGAATCATCTATCAAAATTTAAGTCCCATTTTAGAACGTTGTAGGCGTACGTTTTTGAGTATTGTTATGTATGCTATTTACGACACTGTCACTGGGTGAAGTGCACATACATCCTCTCGCTCGACCAGTATTGGAATTACTGATGAGTAGTCGGGGATTTGGTTTATTTTCAAGCGCTTCTTTTCGAATGAGGCTGGCTGGAAAGTCTATCTGAATGCGAACGCTGCGATCAAATGTGAGTGATGGTCAACTTGAAAATATTGGAATCGTCCAACTGAGTGTCGGTAGCTGTTTGGACTTTTATTCCAACTTTTATTGCATGACAAACATGCAAGCGTTTTTCTTATCATCTTACACCTGTGGTAATCGACGCCGAAGCTGCTGTCCAGTAGTAACACGATTAATCAGGGACATGTTCTTTACAACAAAAACCTGACAAACCTTGTGATCAAGGAAATAAGATCGGATTAATTCGGCGCGGTTATATTTACGACGTTTGGTGATTTTTGAATGGAGATAATAACACGGCTTGTTGTCATGTTTTGTTTTGTTTTTCTGAGCTGTTTCCTGTGCACACCGACACTCATGGTCACGAGTATGTTTTCCAACTGAACAGGTCATCAAACTGTACGCATGGGAGCCGTCTTTCATCACAGAGGTCAACCGGTTGCGACAAAAGGAAGTACATTACTTACGACGTTTTGCCTACTTGCAATCCGCTTCCTTTTTATGGACATGTGCTCCGTTTCTTGTAAGTCGTTACATTCTCTTGTCAGTTCTTTTTGGACCATTGCTCGTATTACCTGAGTGGATTTCAATTTAGGAATTGGAATTGACGTTTGATGAGATTGCGAAATGTGTGTGCGCATACTTCAATTCCCTTCAATGGCGGACAATTGCTCAGCGATGACCTAGATTGACAGAGGTCGTGTTTCTCCACAGACTGTTAAAAATGACATAAACAAATGTGATTTCAGCTATGTCAAGGCCATTTCCTTCATTTGACTGCGCTGTCAATCCAGAGAGTTGCTCGTTTCAGTTATGATACCGGTTCTGTCCTGTTCCAAAAGAGTGTTTTAATGCTGCCTGTTAATCAGGTTATTAACCTACTGTTATGTGAACAGTGCCGGCAGTGAAAGTCCGACTTGTGTGTTTGTTGTACATTTCTTTGGTAACAACAGCTATCTCAAACAGGCATGCAGTCCGACTAGACTGCGTAGTGTGTAGCACGACGAATCAACACCAAGTCACGTTTCTGACTGCTGGAACACGGCGACAAGTTACTTGTTCACTAAGTTGGTTGAACGTAATCACATTCCGATTATTCTCTGCTACATATTGTCCACAGACTGAGGTTCGATGTTGTGTTCCCTCCAAATTAACCCTGTAAACTATCTGGTCCAAATAAAAGAAAAACAAAGAAAGAATCCGCTGCTAAGACCACTTAAAACTAAGTATGGGCCTGGTATTGTCAATAGATAACATCTCCTGAAGGTTCTTCTTTTTATCTGTCAAACACAACCCGCGTATATATGAACTCCGGTAATCGTTTTTCGGTAGTATTCGGGGCAGCCGAAGCTCATAGTTATTATATATATTTTGTATAGGTAGTTTTGACTGCGAAAAGAATGCACTACAAACAGGCAGACATGCGTCCAATATAGTTCACGTAACGTGTGACTAATCACAGGAGGTAAATTAGTAAACTCTCTTCGGATCTTACGTGTTTTCTCTATCTTTGGATTTACAGGTTAACTTACGACATACCAAGCAAAAACACTTCAGGGCAGAAGAAATCAAGTGACAAAATGTGGAAATGGCTGAATAAACACATTGACATAAACAACTTAAAACCATGCGAACAACTGAAGTATGCATGAACATTATGACCGTGAATCTAATGTCTCCAATCAAGGCGGCCGTTCCCACAACTACTGGCTGCCTCTTCGTTCACGATATAGTCCATGGTGTGCCGGTGGAGTACCTACTCTCTCGGGACCATTTTATTGATCACCCTCCTCAGCATTTCACCTAACCAAGAGTTATTTGAGTAAACGTCTCTCGGACATTGTTAACACAAGACAAAACCACTACAGTCAGTAGAGTTTGAGCACTTTTTCCCGAATCCTAATCTCAACATTGCTGTCGCCAAGTGAATTAAAGATCTGTTGGCACGCACACCAGTTGTACCTCTACTGTGTAAACCCAGCTGAAAACATTATCTACTACTCTGCTTGTTTGCCGCAAAGCTGGTGAACCTGGTTCTTTTTTTGCTCGGGTTAATAAACGTGTATTTTAGGGAGTGCTTCCTTATCATTTACACAACCTAACGACGATGTTTACCTTCTGTTGTTGCTCCAGGTGGCTCTCAGCACTTTTGGCGTCTTTGTGATGGTATCAGATCAGAACATTCTAGATGCTCAGAAGGCTTTTGTATCGCTGACCCTGTTCAATATTCTCCGATTCCCTTTGTTCATGTTCCCTATGGTGACAAGTAATCTGATTCAGGTAAGGTGTGCTTCACAGCGCGTTGTAGACTGTTTTATTATCACACCTTCATGAAGTTTCGCATTTCATTTGTTTAGTCAACTGCTATTAGGGGTTTTGATTTCTCATACGTCAAATACGTTGAGCACTCTACCTGTCGCTGATTATTTTGCCCGTTCTGTTACGCGTGTTCGGGTCTCCAACGGTAATTGTGCTATAAAAACATTGCACGTTCGCACACAAGTTTCCGAAGTCCGGTCATGCCAATGGGTACTCTGACATGAACTGCCGTTAGTCTCGCCTGTAATACGCAAGTTTACAAAATGGTTAATAAATAGTAATGCACGGAACGAACAAACAGACAAAAGGACGATGAAAATTCTTAAAGAAGACTCAGCAATTGTACGTTCAACGGTTCACCATTAACTGCGGCGCAAGCTCACCTCCGGAAACGTTTCCAGCGGGCAGTAGACATGTCACTTATATCCGTTAGATTTGCTCCGATAAAGATTGAACACAACTGTTGAAAGGAAATTTTATCGACTTTTATGTGATACTGTTTGAAATAAGAAATAAAATCAACATGATAACTTAGTTATACAAAAGCATATTGTCATTACATTTTCATACATCCTTACGCTATCTATGTGGCCAAAACTTTAATATACAACGGACTACTGAACGTACGTTAAGTTGTGGTCTTGTATTTATCAACCAGCATATAATTCTACGGTCCCTTGAAACTAGGGGAAAATCAACGGTCAGTAACTAGAAACCGGTTAGCTCCTTGATTTAACGATATATAGAAGGATTAATTTGATCAACTGCTAAACCCCTTACCCATCAGCTGAATGGAAGTCTAGTTAGCTTGCAGCGGATTGTTGAATTTTATGCAACTTCGCATTGATAGCATTATATATCCTTGAAAAAGTCTGCTAGAAAGTTCTTTTGGGATCATCGTGAAGCAGAATCAAATCGTTGAACGGTCGAGACATCCATGACTGACTGAGGGCCCATTTTCTATTAGTCCTGGTGGTGTCTGGGCGAGTCTTTTCGGATTGCCCGTAACCCTAACACTGTATGTGGATGTATTGGGTTGGGCAACTACAAAACAGGCAGATTGGACTGATAGGAGACGAACGTGTATCGACGATAGTCATGGTCACACACACCTAAATTACAGGATTAAAATGTTCAGGCAGAATGCATAGTTTGCGTAAAGCCGCAGGGAATGTGGCTAGAATATTGATAAACAGATTGAGAATAACACAACGTTAGGAGTGAGTTGTGATACTCTACGTTTTAACCACCTCGGCTGGCCTTCCTCAGTAGTGTTGTGATCGAAATCACATTAACAAAAAAACAGAGACCACGTGGGATTTGTCGTGGTTAGGTCAATTTGTGCTGCATCTGACCTGATCGGTCTAATCCTTGAATGGTTTTGAAGTTCTACTTGGTGAAGATCAGTTAACCAAACGGCTGAACTCCACGATGTGTTGATATTTCTCATCTATGTCCAAGCAACCTGACCACGTTTGACTCAATATCTAATTCCATGTCGATGGTTTAATTTGAATACGTTAAAATAACTTGGGCGCGTTTTGTGCAACAAGCGGCACTTGCCATCGTTCTTCCGCCAGAATTTTGTTCTCTCTTTATACATACGTTTATAGGGATCCACCCATAGTTACGTATTAATTTTGAATATCTACTTTCCGCGGAATAAAAACCTTCGACGAATTGATTTGGAATCACGACGCCCATCAGGTGGGATAAGCATTTGTGAGTTTAGTTTATTCACACGTGGAGGTTAGGTAGTATGAAATCACGTTGTGCATGTTGTGGGAATCTAAATTCAGAGTGGATGTACGATGATAGCTTCGAAATTGGAAAGCACTAACTTCACATCTCGAATCGAATGGTGGATTGCACTGAAGTGAATTTGACCTTGTTGAAACGCCTACAGCTTGCGTGATGTTAGCCTGAGTGAACAGAACTACAAAAGCTGTAAACATGCACATCTGGACAGCAAAAACGACCAATGAGTGTGTTCTTGTATTGGCTTTTACACCCCTCGTTAACTTCAAGCAACTGAGGTTGTTTCATGGATCGACACACCAACAGGATAAATTCTGTTATTTAACACTCACCTAACCGTTGACAACTTCTGGTCGCATATGGTGCGGTTAGAGCACTACCACGAGTTTTCTGTTCTTGGTAACCCTTGAGCTTGACAAGGTGGATATGAGTTAGGCGGTCAGCTGTTAGAAATCAGTCACTTTTATCGCCGACGTCATCAGAAGTGAGCCAAAACGTAGTGGCTAACGATCATGTTGTTACCGGTATTCGCTCAACCGTAGGAAAATACTCAGCCATGATGAAGGCAACTCTCAATTAATGAGCATATTTCAGCTTTCTGAATTGCAAAAGCTGTCTCCGAACAACTCGTATGGCATTCTAGTCAAGGCCAGACATCAGTTTATTCATCGGAACTCCTGGCCGATTATCGATTAAATCATTCTATAGGCTTGCGTTCGAAAACAAGTGACAAACGTGTTACTAAAGCCATGAGGCTTTAGTAACAAGTGCTACAGGAACCCATCAGTGAGAAAGAAGTGTCTTTTGTAAGCTTTTTAAGTTGAAATGAGAAATGTCAGAAGTAAACTGAAAGGGAATTTGGATATTCACTTGCGTATGACATTTCTATAACTTCCAATTGAAATCGTTACAAAAACGAAGAAACGAAAGTCAGCATACAACGTGTGTATAGCGCTGCAGAATTCAAATAAACATACAGAGCATTTCGACAAACATTTAGTTGCTTTACAGCCACTTGCTTTGGTAAGTCTGTGGGTGACTTCATTCAATTTATTTGGGTTTGGTGTTTCATAAAAATATATGTGAAATACCCCGAAAAATCAATGGTTAACTATAAAATAGAGTGGAATAGGTACATATTTGATCATTTATTACCTTACAGTGAAAGCACAAAAGGACAGTGTTTACTTGACTCTTCCGAACTCATCGCATTTGCGTTCAAACACCGAAACCTTTCCAACAATCACTGTCCACCATGGTCCACTCCTTTACGTATGATCTGGGAATTGCTTTTCTTTTCATATCTGTGTGCCGCCTAAAGAACGATATCAACCATTGATGTGCTGCTGCTGATAGGTATGGGGAAAACGCGGAAAATCCGGTGTAGCGCCGAGCTTGCACAGAATAGTTTCTAACGATCTCACAGAATTCATTCTGTTGAGCGATTGATCATCAACTGAAGGCTGACAAATGGAAGCATACTTTCCACCCTATATTAGAGACAACTTTAACTGCAGTGCACTTTGAGGGAATTAACTGAACGACTGTAGCTTACAGAACACAGTATTAAGTAATTGGGACGTCGTAGATGAAGCCTCCGTATAAAACCAAACAGTCTGTGAGTTCGTTGTCCGGACCACCAATCTTAATAATAATACCTGGTCACTAACTAACAATTTTTTGCATGAATGACATAAATTTAAGCTACATCCGAATCGGTTTAACAAACACGTGGTTCTTCGTCGTGACAAACTAGATTCCCAGCCTCCACGTACTTATGCTGCGGGTATAAGTGTGTTGCCTCAACTATTCGTTTTAGTGTTGTCGCTGAGCTCAGGTAGTCCATCGGGCTTACTGTTTTTGATACGTTTTATAGTCGTGTAGACAGTTGCGATAAGGCTTTTACACTGTACATGGAACCTCATCTATTGGTTATCGAGAAACGTGTTGAGTTAGTCCATAAAGCTCTTTCAACAGTTGGCGGGATCAACAGTAGCCAGCGCTCGACTCTAACACTAGTCAATTCCTTAGCACGGATCTTGTAGTAACACTTAAAGCAAAGGAGTTCCTGCGCATCATCCAACACTTCAGGTTCAAATTAGCTCTAGGACCGTCGGAAAGATTTCGGTTACTTAATTGGATTGTCATCAAAGAAACCCAATTCACCTTCCGACTGTGTTAAGTTTGTAGGGCGTGGAACGAGTGCACTGCGCACGTACGAACACGAAGAGGCTTTAATTGGCTGTGCAGTGTTAACTATCATCGGTTTCAAATGCGCTCTGTAGTCGTCACGCTAAATTCTGTCACCGAGCTTCTCTGTTTCAACAAGCTCGTCTTAACTGACGCAATCTTCTTCGACTAACAAAGCGTTTAGACTGGTCCCCTCTACCTTCGGCGTAGCTCGTAATAAAAACTCTCACAGGCTGATTCCTCCTTTTGGTTACCTTGCTCTCTCCTCAGCTCATAAGAAAGCGGTTCTAACTCGAATCCCATCACTACTGTTACCACTAACACCTGAACCAGAATGTAGGAAAGAATAATTAACATCTTTGCCTTGCTTACGGTGTTCACTTATCCCTCCGTAATAAGTTGCCTATTAGAGTTGACATCAACCTGCATATATGTGATAAGTGCTGTGCGGTCCTGCAAACACTTAGTTTCGATGACCACCAGTGAACTGGTTGGCAGCTGTTTCGACCACACATATTGGAGAACCGAACCCACGACCCGTGAATAAGCGGCCGAGTATCGTCCGAGCACTTATCTAACATTTTTTAGCAACCTTTCTTACCCCGTTCTTGGTTGTTGTAAGTTGTAAGCCACTTACGAAACGGCTGGTCGATTTCACCCTATGAGCAAAAGGAAGCGCAGGAGCTACGGAAAGCTGTACGGTTCTCCGCAAACATTTCCCGAATATCACAATACCACGGTTGAATCGAACAACTTACCAAAACGAACCAGTGGGTAACCTCAACAGCTCCTGTCGTCAGATATTTCACGAAGGAAGGGAATACAAATTGATGCCGAACACGCTTAAGGCAAATCAAAATCACAACTTGCAACGAGTACACTCAGTGAGATTCTTTCAAACAATCATTAAGTTCATCTAGTAAATAAGTGTGAATGTTTCCTGTTTTGCTTCTGTCAGGCTTATGTCTCCTGTATGCGACTCAATCATTTCCTCCAACTCATCGAGCTCATTCCGGGTTCTGTCTTGCACGAGGACACTCCTGGTGTGGCTGCGGTTATTGAACGTGGTGTATTTGGATGGAACTCGGACGAGGAACCTATACTGCACAAGTGAGTGACGAAATGTTGATATGTTCAGCGTTCTTCGTTCGTTTAGTTGGGACTGAAATTCTATTCTGTTCCTTCGCGATGTGAAATTAGTGTCACTTCTAGCCATAGATCAAGATTACTGTTGAGTTACCGGAGATAATGAGTGAAATAAAGTGAGTATTGGTTACATTTGATCGCAGCTACATACATTTGTGAACATGATACAAAACAAACAGTATTCAAACATGAACAGTGTCTACATTACATTAGCAATGGAGTAGGCCAAACTGCAACGCGTTTTGAACATACATTCGCTATTTTCTGGATTTTAGTGTGTTAGTTTGTTGTATAACTCTAAAAGCAACCGAACCAATCTGTCAAACACCACAGTATATCAGTACGTGTTCATTAGTTACACATAGAGCTAAGCAAATCCCCCTAAAAATATTCAGGGTTCATAGTGGAAACGTGGATAACGAATGTAACTGATCGATCACTGGGATTGTCCTCAATGTTAGCTTGGACTGACACGGTCAGCTGATTATGTAAGCACACAATGACTCACCCCTCAGAGGATGAGTCAGTCACAGCCACACTTAGAAACGGTGAGAGTAAATCGTATTACGAATGTCTTTCGCATAAGTAGCCCACCATTACAATGCTGCAAAGGTGAATCTTGATTTATCTGCCCTAATAGTTCGATTTCATATTGCACTGCGTCTAGATCGAATCCTGATCGTTGCTGCGATGTGTGAATGGTTATTTAAGGGTTGTTAGTTTGGTCTAGATTATGTCAGACAGCAGATTGCTCCCAGTTCAAAAAGTGGTCGTATTCTCTGCTTGTGGTAGTCTTTTATCGATGGCTCCCACAGGGACGTTAAACATTGTCTATTTCTCCAAAGATATGTTTCAAAAACTTACAATTACCTATCAAACTTACTTGTTTAAAATAACTTCTGGTCTCCGCACTCGAGTTGCTAACATCTGTCAAAATTGATTACGCTTTGTCGTCATTTTAGGTGCACAACTTTAAAGGTGCACCGTGATGAACGTATATTGCGTAGTCATGACAGGGTACGATTGCATGGGGAAAATCTTTTCCTCGGGGCATTATTTTGGTGAGCTGACAACCTTTACGGCATTCCTACACTTAAGCCGGTTGGCAGTTTGATTCAGGCGTCACCTGTCATGTGTCTTTATTATAAGAGGTCCTATTGCGCAACCACAACCATAGACTGTTGACGTTCTCCGAGGTAATGTTGATCAAGCGTCACGCACCGGCCCTCTGTTGACAAAAAGGGACTGACGCAGTCAATTTCATTGTCGTGGCAGTGAATCCTGATTGCAACTGTGTGAAGTTCGTTCATTTCATTGTTTTGACGCTACGCGACTAACCTATATAACGGAATGTTTTAGGTAACCGACTGATAGGAATAAACGAAATGCTTACATCTCGCAGTGTTTCTTCTTGCTGTCCTGATGCGTTATCAGAGGATCAAGGAAGCAAAAATGGATTGTGTCACAAGGCGATGTAGGTGGTGCAATGTTTTATCCAGCCGAGTCAGCTGGACAGACGAATCAAGGGTGAGCTTGGATCATCTTGATAAGAGATCGCTTGTAACGAATGACAGTCAAGCAACGCATCACACACATGTAACGAAGTGTTGTCACTACCTCTCACTTCGTTAAACTGTGTTATGTCATTTTATTCGCGTGGCTGGCTGACCATATCGATCAGGCATGCTGTTGAGGCTAATCTGGTGTTTTCTCTTTGGCTAGTGTATCCTTTTTGTCCGTGGAATTATTTTTAAAAGTACTTTCCCCACTGAAGTAACTACATCTGTACCTACTTTGAAGCCAATAAAGACTAAAGTTTAACTTGATCTTGGCAACCCGGATTCGCACTGTGTTGCAGACAAACAAAGACAATACGGATGTCCGCTTTCAGTCACCGAAGTTTTCACGGCATTACGCATGCACTGTGGGAGTTCTGTAGAAGCAGTTATACAGTTTGCCGTCGTGTTCTCACAGTAAGGCGGTTTGGTGTACTGGTAAACACACCGACTTCGGCCCATCTCAGACTGATGAATCGTGGGTATGTTGCGAATGCCAACTCATTGCTTGCCGAGTTTTGCGGTCTTTGCAAGACTGGCTAGGTCGGAAACGGCAAGCAGATGAGTACTTGACCGTTCGAGCGATGCAGGCTCCAGAGTCGAATCGTGCTTCCGTAAGACGCTATTAGTTTCCTGAATGTAGCCTGCAAAGAAGATGCTCATTAATGATTAGAGATTTTAACGGAACTGCCGCCAAATTGGATTCTTTGATACTCATGTTGTGAGAACTCGCGTCGTCTTCAGTTTTCTGTTCTTTCGATTCCTGTCGTCTTCTCAGTGGTTATATATTTATGCAACCTAGGCCTAACACCCGGCAATATATTGTGTAATATGTGTGCACGTATATATCGATGCGTTATTGTAGAAAAAAAACTCGAAGTGGACCAGTCTAAAGGCTTCTCTAAATTCTAAAACTGCAGTCGTCATTGGGTGCTGTTGAACTTGTATCAGTGGATAACGTGATCTGAAATTCGTTCAGTAACCAATTGGAATGTTGTTTTCTTTTTATCGCGTCAACTACATTTTAATCTAGCCCGCAGCTTTGTGTGTGAATTTGCTGCCATCATTAGGTCGTGTTTGTTTACTGGAACACTTAATAGCCTAGTGACCGCGCGTGTCTGGCGGTCATGGGCGCTTGGCTAGTCTAGAAAATGCCGAACCGTTCAACCGTTTTACAGTTTAGCATGTGTATAATTGATGTTGATGTTTGTTCACTTCATTGATAACTGAACTGTATCATGACCCGCTCAAGGAGGTTCCATGAGCTCTTTGTGAATGGCTTCTGCAGGTCCGGTACGCTGAAACATAGTTTTGAACCATCATTATGTGGGTTGGACCCAAATTAAATAATCTTTCGAATGATTTGGACAACATGTGTATTTTTTGACAATACTGCCCAGTCGGATGTAGCGTGCATTATTGGGAGTGCCATTAGATTTCATGCCCTGTATGACCTGTGTGCAGTTACAAGAATGCTGGTTCCGCTTGTCTTTCGAAAGCTAGTGCTATCGTAGAGACTCAAAACTTTTGTGGTCACATTGTGATACGTTGTTGTTTGGAGAGCTCGATTATTTCAGACAGAACACCGCTCATTAACTCTTAACTGTAATTTGAATTTATTTGATAACCTGAACACTGTTCACGCAAGTGGTGGCACATCAACCGCACTCATTGTAAGCGCAATTTTGTCATATTGAGCACATTCAAATCAAGTCAAGTCAAATCATTAACACTCCTCATACACCTCAAGAGATAGATTTTCAACCTTTTATACATTCACACATTAACAGCAAGAGAAACGTCTAACGGGGCTTAATTCACACAATAACTCAATGGCGCCCGTGGAAAAGTTAGCGGGTAGGAAGCCCGGATTGTGCATTAATCGGGCTAAATAAGAAACGACAAAAGACAAATAAGACCAGATACGTGCTAGTAAATACATATGTGCGGATTAAGTGGAACATCTAGAAGCACGTTTGGAAAGAACCAAATAGAGGACAGAGTTGTCTCGAATGGAAATTTAGTCACGAATTTTGACACATTATAAAGTGACGGAAAACAATACAATCAACGAAGTGTTTACTTGGAGCACTATACCACTGTAACAGATATGTAAGGTATTTAAAAA
This sequence comes from Paragonimus westermani, assembly GCA_008508345.1. NCBI lineage: Eukaryota > Metazoa > Platyhelminthes > Trematoda > Plagiorchiida > Troglotrematidae > Paragonimus > Paragonimus westermani. The sequence continues at coordinate 148,789 of QNGE01000976.1, read as the reverse complement.
AAGGAAAAATCCTTTGTCTGCAAACCGGAAGAAAATAATGACGAGCAGCTCTTTCAGCAAAATAGCACAGATGCACTGGTAAGTCGGCTAACTATTCGGTGTGAACTGGAGACTTTAAACGCCGGAGAAAACGACAGATTCTTGAGTAGGATGGAGACACTGTTGAAGCGGGGTGACCTTGTCGTACTGTTGTTACTCAAAGTAACTCCTACATACAGAAGGAATTCAGAGCAGAGTGTCCTCAGGTACATAAATGGATGGACAGCCGTTAAAAACTTCCTTACACTGAACAACATTCGCAAGCAAAAAGAACATATCGACATATGTAGCTGCGTCAAGGAGACAGACCATAGGATTGCGATCAACCTTACGGTTTGGACAGACTGTCCATCGGCGTGGACGAATGAAGTAGGGTAGGATGTTCGATGTTTAACATCACACTGTCTGCATGTTTGCAAGTTTGAGTGATCATTAATCGATCCAGCATACACAGAGGGTAAGAATACGTACGGAAGAGACTAAAACCAGTACTGTTGAGGTTTGTTCGTCAAATTAAATAAATGTTCATTCATTCACAACAACCGTGAACCTGCATAGAAGAAGCTATGACTCTAGCCACGGCACACTGCAACAGTGAGTTGGAATAGCTCTAAGTAAAAATGTACACGAAAAATAATAACACTAAGGAGCGCAAAGGTGAGTAAGAGAATTAGGGCTGTTTGATCTTCACACACTTTAACGTTAGTAGTTTAAGTCAATAATGCCCAGGGAAGAAAACCCCCGGTTATTGTGCGGATTACGTGACCTAGTCATCGTAAATCGTACAACTTCATTAGCTGACCGCTTACCGGTGCATCCTGGTCGTTCCGAACTACGCGCCGAAGAATTGCTGCGTTCCTCATATGACCAGCTAACTGATGGAAGCGTACATGGTCAAACCTAGCAGGTTTTCCGGCATCATCGCCACAACGGACCATCGTCCGGAAGCACCGATAAAAAGATAACGCGTAAAAAGCACCACATAACTTTCCTTTCGTTAACAACTGCACCTTCATTCAGTATAACATATGACGCAGATTGGTTGAAACAGCACAGGCTCTCGCTATTCTTGTTACTATCTTGAACATTATTAAAGGCTGATGAGCTAGTACTACCCAAGTAACTTGGCTACAATTAATAGAGCAGTGGCGTGAGAGACCGTTTGTTGAGAACTAATAGGCAAATAATTTAATCGTTCGGAACAGGGTCTGATAACAAGTGTTGTCAAATGCAGCGCCATACTGTCAGAACCGCAAGCCATCAGTTCCATATTTTCCTTGAGATGATGACAGAAAAAAGACCTAGACAAGACAGGACGTCAGCAACTGAGATTAATCAAAGATGACAAAATTACTTGAATTTCCGCATACTCAGTGAATCTGCATAAAAATTGGTAAACAATCCGAAGGTTCCAAGAAATTGTCCTAGGATGGGATACAGCCTGAAGAGGAGAGTATGAAGATTTCAGTGTTAACAATTTCCTAGGACGTTCCATCACGGAATGGGGTAACCTTACTTCCGCTAAAGATGCAATTGTAGAAATACCTGGAAAATAAGATGTCCGGTGTTGTGTTGAAACGCGTGTATAATGCAGCGAAGACTATTATACTTTCACAAACAACTGGGTTACCTCTACCCCCGATCAAATAGCGAACGTCTAGGTTTTCTGTCAGCCATTGCATGTGTCAGTTTTCTTGCAGTTGCATAAGCACATACATTGGTGGAACAGTGAGGATGTTTAAAGCCAGAACCAGCAAGCACATCCCGAAGTGGTTGAGGGTTGCACCGACTCACCCGTCAATGAGTGACAATCAGCTAGAACGAAACGCCGATTCACCCATTGCACGGCACTTGTTGACCACAGGTCACAGTGTCAGTACCGCATATTCGTTTAAGGTCATGATGAACGCTCACAACTCACAAATTCTCCAGTACATCGAAGCATTGTTGATCCGCCGCCAACAGCCGGTTCTATGCTTACAAAATCCACTGACTGTCAAACTTTGTTCACCGTGGGTTTAGCCGTGAGTACCAATCACGATCTAGCTCGATTTGTGCTTTTAATCGTTTCATTCCAGTCTTGTTGGTTTGGTTTCCATGCTTTTCGCACATTAGTTAGGTCCCTTCCCGTCCCCTTCATTTTCCTTCTCTCTTTCTATATACGGTTTGCTTTTTCTTCATCGTTGTGTGGCAGTTAAGCATTAGTGTGAACCACTGATGTATTGCTGTCTATGATGATCATGTTGGTTTTGTTTTTATGCTTTTCGCACATTACCGATAGATCAGATTGTGAAAAATGAATTCACGTCGTAATTTGCTTTCTGATTATCCTATTCAAATCAAAATCCTCCCAAATGTGGGGCCACACGAGAACGTAGATTGGTAGTCGTGCTTGAGTTACCGTAGTGAAAATGAGAGAGAGGTCAGACAAGCAAATGATAATCACGTGTCTAGCTCTTTTCCGGCATGTAAAATGACTAAGCTATTGGTTGAGAAACAAAGACGGTTTAGACTGCGCAAACCCAGATTGGCGAAATCATTAACGGATGGCTAGAGAATGCAGCTAAGTGAGGACGAATGGGGAAGAAACTGGGACACAAGAATTCGAATGCTATTTCACGATATATGAAGTGAAGATAGAACACGAAAACCTCGTGAGTAAACAAGGTGAGGTCAAGCGCAGACTGGGAAACAGCCAATATAGGAGGCTGAGGTGGGTCAACGGTGCTCGAAAATTCTAGTCTGCCGACTGGCGTATGGAGCACATGGTCCCAAGTGGGCTGTTTGGCAAAAGACATGAGTCTGCATGAACTAATTAAAGCATGTTCCAACCAGCCGCCTGTCAATACTACATTCACCATGCAGGCCCCAAATTGATTAGAAGTTAGGAAACAAATCGATGGCATCGATCTTCCTATCAAACCGTTCCCTATCAATCAGTGCTCTGAAAAAACGAACACAATAGTGCATCCAAATGTGCACTTGTTCAATGAGATCGTGCCGCTTCAGAATAATCATGCTGAGGAGAAGTGGAGGGAATTACTCATGGCCCAAAACGAACAATATCAGTGAAAAACGGTCACGTACAATATGTAAGTTACAAGAATCTGATAGGATTGCATATCACACCTTTGGGTTGGTGATAGAACAGAGACCGAGATAAGCTGTACAATGGTGTATATAAGCAAAGGGAGTGTTTCTCCAGTGGAATCCGCACGCGAGATTGGATTGAGAACTTTCCTTATAATGTTGGCCAAACCTTCGCACGCTGGAACAACGACGAACAGAACAAAGTTACACTAATGATTTTTATAACATGGACCGAGAATTGCTTCAACTCAGTGAATCGAAATTCTTTCCCGTAAGCTATTCAAGAAACGGTGAGACCAGTGTTGACCAAAAATATAAGCTACCCGAGTCCAGAAGGCATCTTCCACTGCTATCGGAGAGCAGTAGGCCAGTGTTGTAAAATGCGCATATCACGTAGATGCTCAAAAGGAACACTTACCTTGCACGCAACCCAAAACAGCGTAGATACCCAACCGATAGTCGCGTTGCGCCTTGAATTCTGCTAGACGACTGGACAAATCGGGATAGGCAGTCTGGTTGTAAAATGCTTCTGGATTAGCTCGGAGCCATTCACTGAGATTCGACTGAGAGGCCGAATCCTCGGACCAATCGGCCAACCACAGAGTGGTTCCGAACGAGGCCAAATGTGTGACTGGGTACGAGATGAGGATTAGTAGGCAGTATACCAAACCGACGTTGCGGAAGTAGATTTTGAATGTGGACCACTTGACCTGATACAATAAGTGGTAAAGATTTGCGTAAGGTATTGTGTATGGTGTTATCAGGCATCATTGAGCTTTTTTCAAGACGGCGAATTCACGATGGGAGAAAGCGTCAGAAGGGTACCAGTTAGTCCGTGCTGCATGCGTATGCATCAGATCAGTGATTTTAGGGTCCTATGAGAACCAAAGGCCACCTATTACGTTAAACTTGTTGTTCGTCGCGGCTGATCACTTTTGTGTCCCTGCTGAGTTTTAGAACAGGTACTTGTAAAATCAAGATATTGATGTCATATGAGTTAGGCAGATTGTGGACCTGGTTTGTGCTAACAAGAGAGTGCTGTATTTTGACAATGCAGCGAAGACTATTCTACTCTCACAAACAACTGGGTTACCTCTACCCCCGATCAAATGGCGAACCTCTAGGTTTTCTGCCAGCCATTGCATCTGTCAGTTTTCCTGCAGTTGCATAGACACTTTATGATATCTATGGGCACGAATGAGGATGGTGTCTCATTGGGAGTAAACGTTGAATCAGTACTTGAGATATTTGGTCAACTGGCCGCAACATGTAGACCAGTACAAGTACTGCAGTGTGAACTCTTGTCCACGTAAGGCTATGAATTATCACTGGGCTCTGATAGAATCAAAACTCTGCTCTTACTCACTCTTTCGATAGAGAATAGCAGAGTAGTCTTTCCGAGTTTAAAAGCTGCAGTCGATATGAAAGTTATGCAATTTATTATATTACAATAACTAATTCTACATTTCAAATCAGATGGAATGAGTAACGGACTATTCGAACACGCTGCTTAATGACATGGTACGTTTTGTCTGCTGGGCAAGAATCTGCTCGGAGCGAATCTTACTTGATTGACGTATCATTCTCACTCCTTCTAAGATTCACGGTAATCGTTTCTACTTCTGCCTGCTGCAGTTTTGGCCATGCCAAAACCTGTCCCAACAAGCAGCTGCTGTTTTCGGTCAATTTTGGAACGTTAGTCAAATGACGTACTAGGTATAGTACTTTGACCATGTTATGTTGGCTAACTACTAAATTGGATTCTGCCTGAGTACTATGAACAATTAACTTGTCAATGTTGCTACGCATAATGTACCCCCTGAGCACCTTTAGCTGCATCTTATGGGACATACACCACATTCTGTGGGTTTTGGACGTTGTTGTGGACGTTGTGTAAGTACCCAGAAGCACAAATCTGTACGCCAACTGCTAAAAATACCTAACACTGATAGTCAGGCCCTTTTGTTCGCGGTGATTTCTACTTGTTGATATTTACTGCCTCCACAAATCACAGGAACCTTCGATTTCATACTGAAAATCGTATCTTAAATGATTTCTCTAGGCCTAATGGAAATCGGGTTGCCAACAAGTGACGATCGAGCAAAGACACCGAGGATATGTAACGTACCACTTCGTTCTCTACCGATTGGTACGGTGATATTTGTCAGCATTTAGGGACCCAAACAAGGATGTGATGGATGACCTCAGTATTCGATTGCTGCCTTATTTTGTCTATGTCAATCTCTCGTTACTCACATTGAACTTCATAGTTTGATTTAAGATCTGTCGTTGAGTGCTGGCGACGTTTTCATAGGTGGCCAGGGTGGAATTGAACAGCACTGTCATTTCTAACTCAGTCTCAAGTTGTGCCCGCGCTCGTAGTAGTTTCTGGAACAGCTATTCTTGTTAGTCCGCCTGCCTAATCAGTCTTTTGAGATAACAATTTGCTCATCAAATATCCCCTTTCATTACCAGCATCCTTTTAGTCGAGAAAATCAACGGAACACTGAGTACATTAAATTTGTAAGGACTTGAGTAGGCGATGTTAGAAAAGTAGATTAGAGATGGACACACCTAATTTTTGACAGCCGTAAGCAGTATCTAGGCTGATGTTGATAGACCGATTTTTCTGGGCTGCGCTCAGCACTGCGCTCTGAAAATGTATGATTTTAGATTGGATTACATCAGACGTCTTGGTGTTCGGTTGGTGCCGAGCTGCTATCTCCATCATTATTCTCGACAACCACAGATAACATTTGATTAGCACCATCCTGACTTCAGTGTTCCAGTGGTGTATGTTAGTAGCACGATGAAAAAAGGGTAAGAACCGTTCTTCACACTTTACAGTCAAGTACCACTGGTTCATCTATCTCAGTTCATGGGAATTAGTGGTAAATTCCTTATTCAGTTCTCTGATTACCTGAGGAATGGTTTTCAGTTTATACAGAACATTTGTGGATGACAATTTGTGGTAACTCCAGTTATCATTGGCGCTTTGAAAGACACCAACCTTGTTTCGGTTTTGTTTTGTTTTTACGTTTCCAATGTCTTATTCATCCAAGACGCTTCGGATGAACCTGGTGATGATACCCAGTTAGGTGGTGTGTATCATCATCAGATTAACGTTGTAAACTGATTAACATAACAGTTATTTGGTCCTCTTTTTAAACTCTACTTTTGATACCCAGCTGAGCTGAGGATGCGTGTTTTCCATACTGCATGAGCTATCAACTCACCAGCGTTTTTTGTGAGTCCACCCAACCATTGTATAAATGTATGGAAGTTAGGTACTTAGTTTCTGTGACGTGAAATAACCGGAGTGTAAGCTAAGCACTGTAACCCTAATTATTATCTGTTAAAGTAATCGAGCAGTTAAAGTGCAGTGTACAAATGCCGTTTGGTCGGTCAAATCTGTTACTTTTTGCTGCCTAACTGTTCTGTGTTTATTTTTACTTAACTTTATTTATGAATACGCCGTTGCGCAAAGCAAATGACATTTCTAAAATCTGACGACCTTGTTCCATTCTTTTTCATTAGCTGTTCCGTCCATCTGTTCCTTATGACTTCTAGAGGATTATTGGAATTTCTTATCTGTCTTTCAGTTTACCCTTTAGAGTCAAACATATTTCAGCATTACTTGTGTGACCATATTTCATCAGAACATCTGTGGGTTTCAAACAGTCTACAAACAGTTTTTTTGTATTCCTCACTTCTCGGATTTAGGTTAATTGTACTTAACATGACTTTCATTTGCTCTTATTTGTTCAATTCGCCTTAAACACTCCCCATTTCTTGTTCGATTTTTTCACACGGCAGAGCAAACGTATCTCGTCTTGGCAATCGACTTTCTTGTCACGGTTCGGACAGATAACTTTTAGAAATTGCTTGGGTGACCAAAACATTGCTTAGACTACTGCCAAATTTATGCCCTGTGGATGGACAACTTGGTAAATTCAAACTCCTTGATAGTAAACTGTATGAACTGGTTGTGGGCTAGGACTCATACACCCTCTTACTAGGGTATTTAGGTAATAACCGGATGTGATGTGATGAGGTACGTCTTCATCAGGTGGGCGGTCTCACAAAGGTTAGGAAATGCAACTTTATGATAGACAATACTTGAATAAACGAACCGATCGATCCTCGGTGCTAAAGCCACAACTTTTGAACAGAATAGTCTGAACGCCGCGCATGTACCGATTCACCAAATCTGGAAGAGATAATCCAGCCGTGGCCATGGGCTTCGCAAGCTGTGCACAAAGTTCATTTGACAGCATAACCGAATTACATAATTGAACGGCGATCGATTTGTATATAACTGATACGCACTGTTTGACCAGGCTTGGGTAATGTGATGGAACCTTGAAAGTACCACGAAAAACATTCTTAATGTCACCTTGGTTATCAGAGTCCTTCAGAGGTGAGGCTATTGCGTGCATGTTTGATTTGCCTATTCTACCCTTAAACCAATCTGGATAAGTTTCATTGATCCGTTTAAACGAAAAATCTATCCCACGGTCGAGGACTGGTATTTGGTCTTTAAGATTCAAGTTCAACATTTTCTTACCAGTGAACCAGCTTTCTAACATGCCTGCTAGAAACAATTACCTGATTAATTGGCAGTGGCGGTGATTAACCCATTCAGGCGGTGTTTCGCCTCCTAAGGGATACTACTGAAACAATTTTCTTTCCAACAGTTCGAATATACTCATAATTGACCGGAATAACCATACTCTGTCTCAGTATGAAATAATCCAAATACGCAGCGGTGAATTATAGCTCTTAGCTCCCTATGGAATAGATCTTTTCTCCTCGGCTGTTTAGGCAACGAATTGGATTTGGTTCCTCTTCAAGAGGAGCGAGACTATGAAAAAAACGTATATACTGACCCGTCCAAGTTATTATGCGGTAGACATATCTCTCCGTAGAACCTTTTTCGCATCGCTACATGAAGAAAGTGCAATGATCCACCGACTTTCATCTCTGACTTGATTGGCCTCATGAAACCGCTATATTGTGCATGACGAAAATGTCGCCAAAATAAATACAGTGAAGTGGCATACTTTTACTTACTTTGTGTAGCCGCTGTTCTTCAAGGTTTCTCTTGTTTATTTTCAATGGAAGAAGAGATCTCCTTGTTTTCCGGCCTATATATTATTGGAGCTAACCGTTGATTTTGGACTGGATGTTTATTGGACAGTATAAGAATGGCCACATTTGATTTAGATGACTGCATACACAGTCCTACGTTTGGTTCTTCCATATAACCGCATATGTACTGAAATGTTAACAGTAATGGGACGTAACTCAAATGGATGATGTGTCCAAGAAACACGTTCGGCGGCCATTGGTATCTGCTTCTACATTATCGTCTGGGGTGAAACAGTCACTCAGCTTATGAGAACTGAGCTGTTGGTGGTTGGGCTTCGGTATCTTGGCCAACTTGTTGTCTTATGGTTGTATTATGCGCATATTTAGGGTCCAACTTAATGGATGGCCCCTGTGAATTTTTAACAAGTCGTACAGAGGCTGTACGTTTGATCCTGTTGTTTGAATTGAAATGTTTTATGACTTCTTGCTCCTTCAGTCGGTCTAAGCACTAGAAATTCCTATTTTCGAACAACATTATTGGGCGTCCGGTTTTTCTCAGCCTGTAAAATGTTTCTTGTTACCACCTGTTGCATCCAATCATTTTTTCGTTACATTCCCGATACTTCTGTTTTCCCCCGTCAAGTTTTCATATTATAACTTGAGCACCTTCATGGCACCTGGGTGCCTGTGTGTTGTTACCGTTCCATACACATCCTGGGAATGTCAGCGTTGATAATTGCAGCCAAAGAATCACGTTTAACCTTTTCTTATATCACTTCCGATGTCGGAGTTAGCTGATTTATCCGTTCATACAGGTGTTACAGTTCAGTCGTAACCTGCAATTGATAATCTTCTGTGTGCGAACAACAAAGTTCAGGGCTAGGCCATGCTAGTTCAGAAAGTGTTGTGTCGTGCAGGATACTGAACAAACAGTATACACACTTTTATAGATTTGACAGGAACCGGGCAGACTTCGTCTAATAGTTCAGCTAATTTTCATTGGCTTACCAGTGGTTGTTTTTCGAGTTTGGCATTGAGGTGTTGATTGAAATTATTTCTTCCAGTCCTTTGGCTAAGTGTTGTTGCTGGCTGACGCATTAGCTCGCCTCACGGACTCTTTAGTCTACGGTGTCTAATTCTTCGACAACATGGCGTTTAAGCGAATTATCGTCCGATGGATACGTTTTTGGGGCGGACACTTCAGTGGCGTTTGCGATATCGGTTGCTTCTGATGTAAATGTGGTATGGAAACTCTAACAACGATTGACCTGCTCATTCATTTGCAGATTTTTGCGTTGTCATAATCTGAAAAATAACCCCTGGATCTTAATAGACAAGGTCTCACAAATGGCTGTTTTCAGTAACCCTTCAGTTGACGGCTTTGGTTTAAGATAACAGGTTAAGGTGTGGCATTTGGAACTGTACACAACTTTCAAAAGGTTATGAATATCATCTGTGAAAAAGGGGAGTACCGAATTTTTGATAGTTTCGAATAGCTCATTGACTTAATCCTTGACGAAATAATATAACAGCTGCTGTTTTAGAATAGGCTCCTTCTGGTGCAATGTTGCCATAATTTAAACACGGCATGAAACAGCCTAAACTCTGTCCGATTGAGAATTTGTTGAATATATTCTACCTGTAAATATTTACGAGAATTGAATTTTTAGTGTCTAATGTAGTTTTCTAATGTTTTTATGACCACTTTGTGGACGACTGAAAACTGTCACTGAAGGTAGGAGTGTTTTCGCTAAGTCTCACGGTTTTCACGTTCAGTTTTTACATTACCACGCTGTACCAAAACATCAATGGGTTATTGAAGGGGTCACAAGTAAACTTCTTTGTTTGGTCTCATCCCTTGTATCCCCATTTATTCTGCTCTGCATCGAAATGGCTTACAAATTGTTCGCTTAAACCCCTCATTACCGCTCGTCTACGAACAGATATCCTGTACTTTATGCATCTTTCGAAGTGGAGAATCCCTTGTGTCCAGTACTTTGCTTCCTTGTTCTGGTGAATAGTGTTTTTTCCAAACGTTTGGGCAATACTTTTTTGGTATGCGTCTCATTTTGTTTGCGAACGAATAGTCATTTCGTTTGTTGAAGTCCTGTGTATAATCACACTTTCTTATCTCGGGGGAGAATAAAACACTATCTTGACTTTCATCGGTTTCCCCTTAGCAGTTGCATGAGTGCGGCGAAACCTATCCGTGATTATCAAAGTTTTCTGGCTCCGTATATCAATCAATGCAGACAATTATCCGGGGTGATTTAGTTTAAGTTTATACGCAATCACAGTATCAGCCTAGGTTCAACGCCTGATCTAAATGAACAGGGATGTATACAGTTAATTATTTGCTGCTCATGTGTGCGAAATTTTTGTCATGTTATGTGCTTGTCTTTGACTTTAGTAGATGACGATGGAATGGTTTCTCTGAAAAGATGAAACTGTATACTTCACTGTTTGGTCCGTTTTATCAAGGCATCACTTTTCCTCTTCTTCTAGTAAAAGATTAACATTTATCTAAATTTCTGTTCACTCAGCATTTCAATCCAGTTTCCCGAGGGCCAGTTGACGTGCATCATGGGTAGTGTTGGTTCTGGCAAGTCAAGTTTATTGCACGCCCTCCTGGGAGATATGGATAGGCTAAATGGTTGTGTTAATGTCAAGGTGAGTGTGTTCGACTATAATATTTTCTTTAAAGTTGTCCCGATTGCACCTCCTCCTGCAAGTTCGTCTGAACTATTCGCACCAGACAGATCAGTGTTAAACGGTCTGAATACGTTAGACTTTTGTTCTTCAAAGCTAGAGGTTATATCACATCCTACACCTAAACGCGAAGGCTGGAAGTATCCAATAGTGACAATACACTGTCAACGACATGCCTTCTCTTGCAAGTTTTTCACGTAAACATTTTGATATCAACTCTGACTGTCCTCTAACCGATTACTCACATGATTGTCCTTTCTTCTGATATGGGTGTACGATAGTTCATTCATCAATTCTAACTAAACCTAGTAGTCATATTTACTAACCCGAGATCGCTGAACTTCCAGTCCAACCGGGGAAGCCCATAAAAGCTAGTCTGCCGATTGGCATCTCGATTTGATTAGACGTCGCCGTGATCCACACTCCGTTAGTTAGTAAAATTGGAACACCCTATTGATACAAATGCGGCTACCTGCTGAGATAAAAAGGTTTTGATTGACTTGTACTAAGGCGAAGTATACCCACTTATCATACTGTGACTGAAAATGTTTGGTTACTATTACAAGCGAGCTATTTTTTGTTTTGAGGAAATCGTCATGTCATGTAATACGCGCGCTCTAAAGGACATGCACAATGATGACAAAAAATAGTCCGTTATGAAAGATGAATCTTTCAATATCGGACGATGTCATAATTATATTTTGGTTCAACTGCATGCACAGCTTCTGTTTTCTGCCACGGAAAGCTCCAGAATGCAATGAATGCAATACGTCTGTGATTAGTTGGATTTTCCACCTGATTTTCCTCTTTCCTTGAGTACGTAGGCTATAGAAGTCACCCCGCAAATCGGCTACCATGTGTAAAGCAACAGTATCGAAATTTATTCCAGGTTGATCTCGGCCATCGTTAAATGCCTGGATCTGGCTAATGATAAATAAATCTTCTCCTCCCCCTTATCTTAATTAGTTCTTGTATTCTTAAGGTCAGTATTTCTACGCAAATATTACTTGACAGATTTTATGTTAATTAGAGACAAAATTATGAGTAACGGAAAGATTAACTGCTAACTTGACAAAGTGGCCCTATCCAAAAGTATCGACAAACCATCGGAATCGGAAACCAGTTTTCGGTTTCAAACACGCGTTTGTTGCGTTGGTGGCCTAAGTTGTTGGTCTGGAGCAACAAAGGAGCTGGTCTAATCCCTCAGTTAGATTGGCTTCTGTTCACGTAAAACGCCCGCCTGGTCCATCCATTTGTCGCAGGTACTGTGTATACCTTCAGTCTCCAACACGATATTGGCCGTGTTTTATTTTACGAAACATATAAGAACCGGTAATACATTAATCATTGTAGCTGGTCATGCAGCAGCATTCGTGGTTGAGGCTCACTGGGAACCCATACCTGATGAGTGATAGAACCGCAAAACTGATCGTCGACTCTTGATGAACTTCAAACAATAACCGCGCTGTTTATGCTACCATATCTACCACAAACCACCACCTAGGAATTTCAGGTAAACAGGGACTCAAAATGATTATTGCATGTACTGTTGACTTTTGAACTGATCCACGAGCTTAAATACGTCCGAGGTAAATCGAAAAAGAACGGACCACTGTGTTTTAATCTTCCGGTCTAGGCATATTTGCAAACACTGAAGCTGTGTGTCGTGATTCTAAGCCATTTATGTCAACATGTCTAAGTACCGCTTGAGGTCGTCTTTAGACTACAATTTGAAGACTGCGTCGTCAGATCTCTTGAAATTAATGTACATTTCATACGCTTGTCAGTCGTGAGGCACACAAAGTATTGGTGACCGATAGGACTGAAAACCGTTTGATTTGTCTCCGACATTTATAGCTAGTTTGGTTACTGTCTCGAACGCGTTTTTTGCTTGTGCCCTATGACTTAAACAGTAAGCTGCCCGTTGCTTTCTTCTACAATCCTCCCTCATCATACCCAACTAGGGCTCGGTCGCCTATGTGTCACAACAGCCATGGATATTCAATGCCACACTGAGAGACAATATCCTCTTTCTTAAGCCATATGAACCGGTTCGCTATGAGAAGGTGATTAAAGCGTGTGGACTAACTCCGGATCTGCAAATTCTTCCCAATGGTGACGCAACGGAAATCGGAGATAAAGGAATCAACTTGTCGGGCGGACAGAAACAGCGTGTCAGGTTAGCGTTTTGGGATCACACGATTGAATGTTTGCAGTTCGGCACTAAGACACTAGCTTAATTCCTCCTTTGACAGTAAGTGCGCGTCTTTAAAAATACGCATGATCGCAGTTGATTTATACTCGGCCTATTTCCTATCAATCTCTGTACGGTTACCTTTTCGAATGTATTCGTATCACATCTCTTCGTCTAGAACGGGATTAAAAGTCAGGTCCTCAGGTTCGCTTTTCACTGTTTTATTAGTGTACCACGTGTACAAGGCTGTCTGTTGCTATTGTCTGGTACACAATAATTGGAACGTATCACGCGGTGCATAAACAAGGATGTGTGATTGCGTCTATTACCGGTCAGTCCTGTCCATACAGAACACAACTAAATCAATCAATCAAGTCAGAAATATCCCGTGACTAGTAACTTGTTCAGAGTTTAAATTTATAAAGCAACCGTGTTGATTATTATCCAACTAGCATTACACGTTAGCTGTGATCCTACTCAAGAGGTGTGGCTGTATGCATTCTAATGCCAAAGTATAGTCGTTCTTCATGTTGACTCAGTGTCAAAACTACACCGGGATCACGAAGGTTGTGTTATTTCGATCTGATTTTCTACTTCTTTACGCCTGCTCAGACTGCATACAATTTTTACCTGTTCTGGTTTTGTATGCGCTTGACTTCCGTCACGGTGAGACTGGACCTTGACGTGGTGTGACGGCTTGCGCATCTCGATGACCTTTTGGGCCAAACTGGACAGAGTCACTTATACCAGGCAGGCCAACAGGTAGAGGTCTGACAAACCACAGTCTCCTGGTCCTCCAGGTTGGGGGTTGGAAGATGGTTGGCATCACTTGCCGAAAAACGTACCATTTCTCGTACACCGTCACCCACCCGCTACCTTGCGGTACAGGCCATTGAGCCAAAGGCTTTGGTTGAGAACCCTAATCATTCTCCTGCCTAGGTCTGGGCGTCCTGGCAGTATCTCAGCCCACACACAACCATGAATCCTCACAACACAAACAATTCCATACTGCATCGGCCATCTCCCAGTACAAACCGGGTCGCCCTATCTGCTGCATACAGCAGGGTGGATAGGCGAAAACATGCTACCGCTGACCCCTCCCCCACTGTCC
>QNGE01000976.1:118464-132514 GCA_008508345.1 Paragonimus westermani | reverse complement strand
GTATTCGCTAACTTGAGGCATCTCTGGCGACAGAGGTGTATTTCTCTGAAGCTTAAAGGTCGTGTATATAAGACAACGGTGAGGGCCGTATTACTTTACGGCAGCGAGACCTGGCCGCTCAGGGTAGAAGACGTGAACCGTCTTCGAGTATTTGACCACCGATTTCTGCGTTCAGTCGCCCGTATCGGGTGGCACCAGCGTGTAAGTAACGAGGAGGTTAGGAAGCGGGTGTTTGGTAGTGATTATCAAACGAGTTCTTCTGTCCAGTCTCTACGTTTGCACAGGCTTAGATGGTTAGATCACGTATTAAGGATGCCAGCTAGTCGTCTTCCACGTCGAGCACTGTTCGCTGACACTGACCGACTGGTGTAAGGTGCGAGATGAACAGATAATGACCTGGCGTAGGGGGATGAAATCGTTCACGAAGGGGTTGGCCACTGTGGGTCGTGTTCGTCTCCCGGGGTGAGACCCTAGCGACTGACAGAATCGGTGGTTGGAGACTCTAGGTGAGATGGCGGCTCATCGAGCTCAGTGGCGTGAATGCTGTCGTTGTTTGTCCGTGTTGTCTGTGAAGTGAGTGCATTTAATGACGCGGGGCAGTGAAAGCCGTAAGAAAGCTGTCTCGCTGATGACGCTTTACTCTCACTTGCAGCCCGGTTGTTTGTTTGCAAGGTGTAGGCACTATCAAGTAAATCCTTGGTTAAGCCACAACGAGTTAAAAACCAAAGAGATATCGTTGTGGCTTAACCAAGGATTTACTTGATAATGAACGTCAGCACAACGCACAATATATTTTTTCGCATATCCGTTCTGTGTACGGTTAAGGTGTAGGCACCTTGATGTTGAATGTTTTAAAATGGGCGTAGTCGTTTTCAGTAGTTAGGTCCCTTCCCATCCCTTTTTTCCATCCCCTATTCCTATATAGGGTTAGCTTTTTCTTCATGGTTATGTGGCAGTCAAGCATTAGTGTTAACCACTGATGTATTGCTGTCTATGATGATGAGATTGAAGAGTTAATCCGGTCGTCCAGTCATTGCACTGACAACTGTTCATGGTTAGGATACGCTAAGTCTGGTGTTTGTAAACTAGTCACTGTTATAGGCATATGTGAACGTGGTTATTAGCAACCTCCAGCCTGTTCATTTCGTGGAAATCCTTGACTGAGTGCGTAATCCGATGGTGGCTCTTTTGTATTTATGCAGGATCTTCCGTTGGCGGTTGAGATATGGGGGACCCAATTTTCAACCTTTATACTGGTCGTCACAACATATTTTGTGTGTTACAAAATCCTCCTAAATCATATGTTCATCAACTTATTCCAACACAGATAATGTGTTTTATGGACTCAAATTGTTGGTTTTTGCCGTTTTCTAATTTGGACCTACCATAGCTTAGCAAGAGCGTGTTACGCAGATGCCGATGTTTACTTGTTGGACGACCCGCTCTCCGCAGTGGATGCGCACGTTGGAATGCACTTACTAAACGAAGTTTTCAGCCGATCCACCGGAATCTTAGCCTCCAAAACTTGTATACTTACGACTCATAGTCCCAAGGCACTCCCATTCTCTGACCGAGTTGTTCTCTTGGTTGATGGACAAATCAGCGAACATGGAACCTATCGGCAATTGTTACAGTCCAGAACAAGTCAGTTGGCCGAGTTCTTATCTAATACAGTTGTGTCCCAGCCTACCACTCATTCCCGGACACAGACCTTGCAATCAGACATTCAGTCAGTTGATCGAGACATCAGTTTGAATCCTCCACCTTTCTCGCAAACTTCTCACGGTACTCGGCGGTCTACGGATGATATACGTCCAGGTCCCGTCGCACTTCAGACCGGTGAGTCTAGTTGGCTTGTCTGATGCTAACTGTTCACTTACAGGCGCGTAGAAAACATTGGCCACTTTCTGAATATACATTAGAAGAACCTTCAGTTGAACACGTAATGGCTCTGTCATTTTTATTATTCAGAACTGCTCACGTCTAGCCAGTTCATATTTCGATTAGTTGCAATAACGATATTCTGTTAGTGTGGAAAAATTGACCTGTGTGTCTTCGATCTCAAATCCTGATATCCCACAAAAATTTTGATTCATTAATGATATCCTTCCCATCTGTCCAGTGTAGTACGTCTATCGTATTCCGACCTCTACGCAGTTTTACAAGGTCTCAAATATTCCTTTATTCTGTAAGTGGTTAGGGCTGTAGCAAATAAAATAAGTGGGGCCAACAAACACTGACTCTTCTTTCTGCTTAGATACCTCTCACCAAATCCACTACCCAGGAAGTATACTTTTTACTCAACGAAACTAATGGTACTCATGCTGTGGACGTGAATAAACCCATTTGCCTGTGGCACAGTGTATGCACAACGTTACATGTTGATTACAGGGACAACCTGTGTATGTGCTTGTCATACTTCGTCGTACGTATGTGGAATTTCATTCTGCTTGTTTTCACATTTGGCCGCTGTCCAGACTATCATCCACGGCAACATTCAAGTTCCATACGCAGTACGACTCCTTTGAATAGTTCACTTCCACAACTCGACCAGCAACAACAGCATTACACCACTTCCGCCTCGACCAATATGCTTGTCAATGAAGGAAATGTGTTCCCGTTTGGCTCGACAGTGTCCATAGACACGCAGGGGGTAGTGGAAGAGAATCAGGTAAGTGGAATTATCTACCCACATTTTACAAATTTACCAAGCTGTCATGGCGGGTGTGCATATAAAAACAAGTACTGTGAAACTGCCGTTTCTGACCAAACGGCTAAGGCTTCTACTGTCACCCGGTCACAGCTGTTCACATGCTTTTTTGCTGATTATTATTCTCTAACTAGTGACTGATCCGACCACTGCATTAGCTAAATTGTTGCTTCGCTTCACATTCACTGTTTATCATCTGGCATGAACGTGGTCTGTTGGTTTTCTAATTTTTACCTTTATTCATACTCATGCAACTGATCACATTTCTCACAGCTCGTTTGAACACTAGGATATTTGTACATACCTTCTGTTCTGATTGTAAAAACCTCGCTGCAACTGTGTTTGGAGTGACTCGATATAAGGGACAGAACAATTAAGAAAACCTCATTCGTGATTTAGTAGAGTTGGTTATTTAGTTATGTGGAATAAACGCATCCACACAGCAGCATTAAACCATCTGAAGAAGGCCTGCTCAATGTAGCCCACCAAATGATTCTCATAGATTTGTAAGGCAATCTGCTCAGTCATTTGCACTGAATTATCACTTCCGTTATTCCTATTGTAAGTTTGTGTAAGTTTTTCAACATAGTCACCTGCTCTTAACGTTTTTCTCAGCATCTCTTGTTATCTGATGGTTGGGAACAGTGGTGATGTTGTTCGTAGCTCGGGCTGATGGTTTTGATATTGATATGTTTGATGAGCTTGGCATTTAGGTTGCAAACATTTCATCACCAAGCGAGGTGACATCATCCGTGCGCAAAACTTTCAGCCACATTCAAAACTATACGCTGAAACACTTACGCACTTATGATGTCACCTCCCTTGGTGATGAAACGTTTGTAACCTAAATACCAAGCTCGGCGAACATATCAATACCAAATCTTTTGCTATACACGACAAGAGTTTAGAGCGGTGGGCGGAACACGTTTAGGGTCAGTTTCGCTGGCCTCCTGCTTCTAATGTGTTGCCGACACAAACTTGTAAAGTAGCACCCTGCTCGGTAGATTTGGAACGGCCCACCGAGACTTAGGTCCGCAATTGCATCTCGACTCTCAAACGTAAAGGGGATACTGGCTCAGGTGATGTCGTGCCGGCACTTTTTAAAAAAGGTGGCGGGGGCGTTAATGGAGGCCTTGACGCAGCTGCTTCGACTAGTGTGGACAACGGAGGCCATTCCTCCGTGCTGGAGTCACGCGGTAGTATTTCCTGTATTCAAAAAAGGTATCAGAGGCCCTTAGTAAATTAGTCTGATCCCGATCACTTCTAGAGTTCTGGCATGCGTTACACTTCGTTGATTCACTCCAGCCCGGGAGGCAAATATTAGGGAGGAACAGGCAGGGTTTCGCCCTGGGTGAAAATGTATTGACCAAACTTTCACACTCAGCCAAACTCTGGAGCGGCGTCATGTAGACCACCGGCCAATAATAACCGTATATCTCGACTGTAAAAGTGCGTTTGATTCGGTGGATCGATTTACACTTATAGAGTTAATTAAACGCCGGGCTGTACAGGGTAAGTATGCGAGCATACTGTCGGTTTTATTCCCCAACTTCAGCTCAGGTTAGGGTTTACCGCAAACTCTCTGACTGTTTCAGCATCTGGAGCGACCTACGTCAAGGCTGTTCTTTATCACCATTTTTGTTCAATTTTGTCATAGGCGAAATAACGAAGGACTGTCTCCAACACTCAGACGATGCCGGCGTGAACTTTCTACCTGGTGCAAGACTGACTGATCTTGAATATGCCGTCGATAATGTGTTGCTAGTCGTGAACATTCAAGCAGTACAAGCAACACTAGACGTCCTTTCGCCTCCTGCTAAGTACTTCGGAATGCGCTCTTCAACCTCAAAATGCGAAGTGCTTCCGCAAGATCTCTGGGATTACGTAGATTTAACGTTAGGTAGTAAACTCATGGAAGTTGTTGACCGGTTTGTATACTTGGGAATCTATATCAGCAGCGGTGGAGGAGGTGTGAAGAATGAAAAAGAGGCGGGCATCTCTAAGGCTGACCTGTGATACTTATGGCAACAGACAGGCGTCTCTCTGAAGCTTGAAGGTTGCGTGAATCAGACACCAGTGAGCGCTGTATTAATTTACGGCAGCGAAACTTGGCCGCTCGGACTAGAAGACGTGAACCGTCTTCAAGTATTCGAACACCAATTTCAGCGTTCAATCGCTCGTATCGAAGGGCACCAGCGATTGAGCAACGAGGAGGTTTGAAAGCGGGTGTTTGGCACTGACTGTCAAGCAAGTTCTTCTGCTCACTCCTTACATTTGCACAGAGTTGAATGGGTAGGTGATATAGTAAAGATGCTATCTAGTTGCTTGTCACACCGAACATTCTTTGCTGACGCTGCGGCCGACTGGCGCAAAGGCGAAATGGATAGATAATGACCTGGTGTAGAGAAATAAAATCCCTTCACGAGGGAGTTGATTACTGTGAATCGGATTCGTCTGCCGGACTGGGGATCTCGCGACTCCCAGAGTCAGTGGCTGAAGATGTAAGGTGAGATGGTGGCTAATCAAGCTCAGTGTTGTTCTTGTGTGGCCGAGTTGTCTGTGGTGTGAGTGCATTCAACGAGGCGAAGACAGTAAAACCGGTAAGGAAGGTGTTCTGCTGATGACGCCTTACTTTAACTTACAGTTCATCGGTTGTTTTCAAGGTGTAGGCACCTTGATGTTGTTCATTATAGAAGTACGCAGTAATACAGTACGTGCAAGATTAGGAGGATGGCAGAAAACAAAAAGTTCTGCACACAGTGCATCAACAAAGCTGAAGATAAGAACAAGCAGAAGCCCACAGTGATCCAGACTTTTGTGAAGGTGAGCGATTTATTTGACAGCCGACAAGTGTCCGGTTAATGTGGACTAAAAAATAGGTGTGACTGAGATGAATTATTTGCCCTTAATGCACATTTAGTTTACCCACCGTCGGTGTGTTATGGATGGGCTGATGATCTATCAATCCCAGACGGTTGTTACATTGGCAGCCCTGTTCAACGCAACGTCTCATAGTCATGTTATCACGACCTATGGCATCAACAGCTCGCCAAAAATAAGCGATTTTCCGTAACTATTTGCAGTGGACATTCATCATTATTCTTGCTGGGAGTATCCGCTTATCAATGGCTGTCTAGCTGACTTTCATCCTCTCCTAAACGACCGAAATGCGTATTCAGGTCAACAGCAAGTATCACTCTGTATGAGGATTTCGCTGTGTGGACAGAGTCAGGAGATGGTCGCTGCAGTCTGTCCCCGTCCACATCCCAGTTGACCTTGTTTATAGCACAGACAAGAATGACGAACGAAATCGCTTGCGATTTGATGTCGATTGCCCTTTCATGAAGTATCTAGACTTATTGGCTTGGCTCCAGTCCAAAGACTAGTCTTCAGTTTTTCTACATAGGATGAATAATAGTTAAGAAACATGGCATGTTCCCCAGTTTTATGTTGCTTTGGTACGTTCCGGGCCTGACTTCGATGAAAGGGCTTTCAGTGTTCATTACAACCTTAAGCCAAACGTGTTATTTATAATTGGTGATTGTGCGTGTGCCGTTCGAACAATGAATTATCGAGATATCCGTTTGCTTTCTTTGAGTCAGGTTAAACCCTTTCGCGTAGCGGTACTGTGCGTCATGTCATATCCCGTCGAAGAGTCAGTCCGGCACTTTAGGAGTAATCCGTTTGCCAACCGTGAACCCATACTGCTACGCTACTACTAATTGCTTATTATCCAGTTATTTTGCACCTGATCACTGTGTAACGATAACTTACTGATCCGCAACCTGGAGACTTGTCCGTTGGCAATTAAATGGCCACCTCTTTTTTTAAGAACCGTTATTGAATGGTGTCTTCTAGACGGCAGGCACTCATGTAAATTATGTCCTGTAGCTGGCCGCACAGGCTTAATCTAATTTTGTTTCCGGTGTTTTCACATCGGTACCGTTATTTCCATCAAGTTTTTCAGCAAGCAGAATACAAACCTATTATTCTGTTAAACATCTCACAAATAATTCATGATAACTGGTGTGGACCGTGTATCAGGCTTCTGTTTGCGTTGTGTTCTACATTTTTGTAACTTCGACTAATACCAGCTTACCGTCTCCGAATTGTGAATGTTGAGTGTGGAACAGAGGACTTTTTTCACCATGCGGTAACTTCTGTTTTCATGTTTTTTAAAACAGAACGCTGCAGTTGACACGAAACAGCAATCTGAACGGTCCGATTACCTCCGGTTGACCCAGGCGGAACAGGCGAAAACCGGAAGTGTAAGTGGTGATCAACTGTGCGCAGTTGTTTACCACTCAGTTTTGCGCGTAAACGTGCATTCAAATGTTAGAGCTAATTCTTCATGCTTTCTGGAAGATCACATGAAATATGAAGTTTGACCGGAGAAAGGTAGTGAAACGTAATGTTAACATGCCAATCTTAATCCAAATTTTATTCCCATTGAAGCCATCTACTTTCAGATACCAAGCTTAGGCCAACTATGACCCGTGGATTGTTGCAACCTGGTGACCTTTCTGCTTCTATTTGCTTCCCGTATATACTGTATTTTACGTATAGCAGGGCTTAGTAAAGCCAGATCGTCAAGAAAATTGGTTCGGAAATTTAAATCAACTTACGATCCGTTACTTTTTCAATCTCTGAAACCGCAAAAAAACACATGGGACCACCGCGATTTTTCCTGTTATGTACAACACTATCAAACAAATCGCAGTCTGCAATTGCAGTAGCACATGCAGAGTCACAAATTGTAAGTAATGTGTGCAACACAGATGAAATAAATTGGCGATTAACGGAAGATGTAACATTGAGACTGTTCGTCCAATCTTGGTGTGTTACCTCTAACGCGACGTTCGGACTGGCCTCCTGCTAGATCTTCTACTGTGTCTGGGTTTGGATAACTGGTGAATCGAGTAGATTTCCACCACTTTGTCATTTAGCTGTCGGATGACGCAGGCCACTTAGGTCGAAATAGATCTAATGCGGTGATTCACTCGTGTTAGGAAAATTAAGTTTTTGAAGTGATGTTTCACAGGAATCGCATGGTCGTATCCCTTATTTTATGTTCAGACCTCCGTTTGCCAGCCATCAGGCTAGTACTGTCATCAACTGCCCCTGAATGCTCGTTCTTTGCACAAGACCATGGGAGTTTACTCAACGATGACACATACTGTTCACCGATTTATTTACACATAGTGAAGTATAAATCACTTTCAAGCCTCTCCCTTATATCTGAATTTGTTGATTAAACGATTGGCTTTATAACAAACTTGCTCCGGTCAAACTTCCGTCCACCTTCTTTATATTCTACCCCTACTCGCTTTTTATGAAAATCCCTACCTTCATTCGTTTCAAAGTGATCACCACTGACTTTCATTTTTTGTTTGCTTACCCTTATGATAATACTTGGCGACTGATATCGTTTATGTTGGAACTCATTAAGTACTGATAGTTTTATTGGGGATTGAACTAGCAACCCCTCACACTACTAAGAGAAGCTGTTACCCATTCGGATATCAACCCTGTGAGCATCGCTTGTGTAACTTGTTCACACCACATTAGTATGAGTAGGCACAGACAATCTCGGATGGTTCACACTGGCTTAGATCACAAAGGTTCAAATCAGCGAATTCACCTTATTGAACAACAAGAAATCAATCCACCTCTGTTAACTACGTCGTTTTGTGCACAATGGTCTCAAAATCAGGCAAGCCCACCCCTAGGTCATGTGGGCGGAAGGAGCAAAATTTTACCTCGTTTGGGGGCACCTACTTCAACCAAAATTATTTCGCACTGTGGATCGTTCGTAGTTGTGCCGCCGCTTTGATCAAGTACGGGGTGTTTCTTCGCATTATATGATAATGACAGAAAATGAGTTGACTGCAATCAGGGGTCATACCCGTCAGACCTTTGAACACAGCTGCCTTGTTCTGCGATGGCATATACTTCTTTACTGTCTCCAAAAAGTGTCCCTTTCATTCGACCTTTTCTGTCGAATTTTATTTGTGTCGACCACTTGGTTACCCACTACCAATTTAGTCGTGATTCCGAAATTTTTCTATTCGCTTCAGGATTGTTTTGACTAGGTGTTTGGGTTTCACAATGTTTAAGGTATTGAACAAACACTGTTATCATTTAGGCGGGAATCTATAACACTTATAAAAATATTTACCAAGGCGGTCACTATTTTGTTAAAGCTAAGGGTATCATGTGATGGGATAGAGCAGTATTGTTTGCTATTCAAAAAACTCAGGCAGTGTAGGTTTATCAGTTTGGTGGGTAGGAATGGACCAACGTCAGGAACCACCAAATACTCTGTCCCAAATTAGTCAAGAACACCTCTGGCTTTTTTCACTCGTCCAGCCTGCAGATTGATAGTTACTCAGCTAAGACCGATTACGTATTGATTTACGATCACCTGTAAAGCCATCGGAATTGATCTGCACGATCTACCCTTCCAATGTACTCAACATACGGCCTATCCGGAATTCGAAACTCCCTTGACCTACCATTATTTGATTGATGTTTAGATTGTTGATTGGCATCAGGCAGCTTCGTCACGTTCTAAAATTCGTCAGTGTCGTTATTTGTTCTTTCTCTACAAAGTGATATTGTTACGACAGATTTGATTAAGAAAAGTACGTACTATGACGTACTGTTCATCTTACTGAACTACCTGTTCGGGTTGACTGATCCGCTCTTTGTAAATAACTGGGTAATCAAAATGATTGTGTAATCATTGTTGTCAAGATACATTACTTGAACTGCTAAATTGAATTGGACACTCTCCCCATTGGTCAGATGGATACAGTCCCTCTCACGATCAGTCTGCACTTATTATTAAAATGAGGGTTACCCACTTCGGTGATCACGAGTGAGCTATTTGATTTACACACCGATCTTCCGTATTCCTTGTCTCCCAAGTATCTCTATCCATAATCCACATTTTCGGAACCCTTTTCTTGCCATCTCAGTCTTTTTTCACTTTCGACTCCAGTGACTTAACACACGTACTTCTGGTTTAGTTTTTTAGTCCTGTATGTTCATACCACTGTGGGTCTTTAAAGCGTTCTTCATCACGAGTGACCTGAAAGCTCACAGATGATAGTACGCCAATCTGTGAAGCTCCTGGTGGCCAGTCGACTGGTGGTACAGTACTGAAGTATCAGCTTGATAACTCTCGTCATTTGCACTATGCGTCTCGTGGACTGGACTTTACACACACACAGACGCATGTTTCAGTATACTGTACTGTCTACCAGTATCTGGGATGTCTTATCCCGAATCTGCAGTCGCCATCACTGATAGGAGCAGTAGAGTTGTGAATAATGCACATGTTTTGCCTTAACAAAAGTAAAGGAATAACACTGGTTTAGAAAAGCAGAGTAGAGATAATGGAATGGAGGATCGTTGTGCCATTATCGAGTCTATTCATACAAACTTATCTGCATCTTGCGTGCAAAAAACGACTAACAAGTGCATGTGTAATGACATCTTTATGGTCTCCACTTACTGTCAGAACTCTGCCTTCTAACTTTTCCATTGCGTGTTCGCTGATTCCATCGTGCACACACACCGGAACATTAATGTTGATAGCCCAGGTTCTTATTGCGTTTGATACCACTGACAACAGCAGTTGTTTTTTAACACATAATGTGGCTTCATAAGTATGCCTGTTAGGCATGAGTGATACCACGTTTTGACCTCGAAAGTGTTATACAATGGAGAGGACTATCCACGAATTAGACATACACTCTCTGAGTTCACTCACCGCATAACTATCTTTCAAGACAACTTTTTAAGTATACGAACGTTACAGTCTCATGCGACTTGTTCTCCAATCTAGTTTGACATTACGGTAACAGAGCTTCAGAACTACAGAACACCTCTAATACGACTGGTTGAGACTAGAAATAATGTCTAACACTTGTGTTGTCAAAATGCAGTACTCTCTTGTTAGCACAAACCAGGTCCACAATCTGCCTAACTCATATGACATCAATATCTTGATTTTACAAGTACCTGTTCTAAAACTCAGCAGGGACACAAAAGTGATCAGCCGCGACGAACAACAAGTTTAACGTAATAGGTGGCCTTTGGTTCTCATAGGACCCTAAAATCACTGATCTGATGCATACGCATGCAGCACGGACTAACTGGTACCCTTCTGACGCTTTCTCCCATCGTGAATTCGCCGTCTTGAAAAAAGCTCAATGATGCCTGATAACACCATACACAATACCTTACGCAAATCTTTACCACTTATTGTATCAGGTCAAGTGGTCCACATTCAAAATCTACTTCCGCAACGTCGGTTTGGTATACTGCCTACTAATCCTCATCTCGTACCCAGTCACACATTTGGCCTCGTTCGGAACCACTCTGTGGTTGGCCGATTGGTCCGAGGATTCGGCCTCTCAGTCGAATCTCAGTGAATGGCTCCGAGCTAATCCAGAAGCATTTTACAACCAGACTGCCTATCCCGATTTGTCCAGTCGTCTAGCAGAATTCAAGGCGCAACGCGACTATCGGTTGGGTATCTACGCTGTTTTGGGTTGCGTGCAAGGTAAGTGTTCCTTTTGAGCATCTACGTGATATGCGCATTTTACAACACTGGCCTACTGCTCTCCGATAGCAGTGGAAGATGCCTTCTGGACTCGGGTAGCTTATATTTTTGGTCAACACTGGTCTCACCGTTTCTTGAATAGCTTACGGGAAAGAATTTCGATTCACTGAGTTGAAGCAATTCTCGGTCCATGTTATAAAAATCATTAGTGTAACTTTGTTCTGTTCGTCGTTGTTCCAGCGTGCGAAGGTTTGGCCAACATTATAAGGAAAGTTCTCAATCCAATCTCGCGTGCGGATTCCACTGGAGAAACACTCCCTTTGCTTATATACACCATTGTACAGCTTATCTCGGTCTCTGTTCTATCACCAACCCAAAGGTGTGATATGCAATCCTATCAGATTCTTGTAACTTACATATTGTACGTGACCGTTTTTCACTGATATTGTTCGTTTTGGGCCATGAGTAATTCCCTCCACTTCTCCTCAGCATGATTATTCTGAAGCGGCACGATCTCATTGAACAAGTGCACATTTGGATGCACTATTGTGTTCGTTTTTTCAGAGCACTGATTGATAGGGAACGGTTTGATAGGAAGATCGATGCCATCGATTTGTTTCCTAACTTCTAATCAATTTGGGGCCTGCATGGTGAATGTAGTATTGACAGGCGGCTGGTTGGAACATGCTTTAATTAGTTCATGCAGACTCATGTCTTTTGCCAAACAGCCCACTTGGGACCATGTGCTCCATACGCCAGTCGGCAGACTAGAATTTTCGAGCACCGTTGACCCACCTCAGCCTCCTATATTGGCTGTTTCCCAGTCTGCGCTTGACCTCACCTTGTTTACTCACGAGGTTTTCGTGTTCTATCTTCACTTCATATATCGTGAAATAGCATTCGAATTCTTGTGTCCCAGTTTCTTCCCCATTCGTCCTCACTTAGCTGCATTCTCTAGCCATCCGTTAATGATTTCGCCAATCTGGGTTTGCGCAGTCTAAACCGTCTTTGTTTCTCAACCAATAGCTTAGTCATTTTACATGCCGGAAAAGAGCTAGACACGTGATTATCATTTGCTTGTCTGACCTCTCTCTCATTTTCACTACGGTAACTCAAGCACGACTACCAATCTACGTTCTCGTGTGGCCCCACATTTGGGAGGATTTTGATTTGAATAGGATAATCAGAAAGCAAATTACGACGTGAATTCATTTTTCACAATCTGATCTATCGGTAATGTGCGAAAAGCATAAAAACAAAACCAACATGATCATCATAGACAGCAATACATCAGTGGTTCACACTAATGCTTAACTGCCACACAACGATGAAGAAAAAGCAAACCGTATATAGAAAGAGAGAAGGAAAATGAAGGGGACGGGAAGGGACCTAACTAATGTGCGAAGAGCATGGAAACCAAACCAACAAGACTGGAATGAAACGATTAAAAGCACAAATCGAGCTAGATCGTGATTGGTACTCACGGCTAAACCCACGGTAAACAAAGTTTGACAGTCAGTGGATTTTGTAAGCATAGAACCGGCTGTTGGCGGCGGATCAACAATGCTTCGATGTACTGGAGAATTTGTGAGTTGTGAGCGTTCATCATGACCTTAAACGAATATGCGGTACTGACACTGTGACCTGTGGTCAACAAGTGCCGTGCAATGGGTGAATCGGCGTTTCGTTCTAGCTGATTGTCACTCATTGACGGGTGAGTCGGTGCAACCCTCAACCACTTCGGGATGTGCTTGCTGGTTCTGGCTTTAAACATCCTCACTGTTCCACCAATGTATGTGCTTATGCAACTGCAAGAAAACTGACACATGCAATGGCTGACAGAAAACCTAGACGTTCGCTATTTGATCGGGGGTAGAGGTAACCCAGTTGTTTGTGAAAGTATAATAGTCTTCGCTGCATTATACACGCGTTTCAACGCGTCACTGATCACCTTAATAATTGTGTTCTTTAGACCTATCGTTAGTCGTATTATCACGAACTCGGTTGAACTCGCTTTCATAGGGACTGAATTTCCGTGTTCCTCAAAAGCATACAAATGAAATATTGGTGGGTGCACATCGGTGGATGCTCATTTGAATGTTCTGGTTGCGACATCAGTGGATAATGACGGTTAGGTGAAGGCCATATCAGTTGATTTGTCTTACAGCTTCCAACTTTGAGATCAGTTTACCCTAGTTGGACATCCGGTTGGACTCCGTTCAGACAGATCTATTGAATGTTCAGTGTACCGTAAGCCAACATTGAGGGGACACTAGATGAGCCTCATGACTTTTGAGTACATCGTTTCACAGAGCGTCATATACAGTTGTTGGACTGCATGTCTGAAACTCACAATGTAGACAATCGACAAGGAAACACCACGAACGAGTGGCTGTTTAAAAATGCACGGGGATACTGCACTTCTGTGACCGTAATGAATTATGTATACCATATAGCTCGTCTTTAGCTTATGGACATTTCGAGTCTCGTCCACACGGTGCATTCTCGATATAGTCTGAAAGGTTGGTTCGAATTAGCGGAAACCTTGAGCTATGTTCTTGTGTCTATATAATTAGATTATTCTTTTGATGTTGTCAAGTTGACCATCACTCACATTTGATCGCAGTGTTCGCATTCAGATAGACTTTCCAGCCAGCCCCTTTCGAAAAGAAGCACTAGACTCGAGTTTCGCTCTCATTAGAGCTCGTCAGTAGTGCATATCCTTGCCACGGCCGGGATTTGAACTCCGGACATTCCAATCATGAGGC
>QNGE01000976.1:19662-109197 GCA_008508345.1 Paragonimus westermani | reverse complement strand
GGAGTTAACAGGCAGTAACTGTGTCTCCTCTCGAGACGATCGGGCAACCTGATCATTGCTCACAAGCGAGAGTGGTTGAGCGTTCAGATTTGATGATTCAGAACAGTTAGGTAAGGAGATGGTGAACCAGATCGAAGTGTTGATCGGACTTGTTACAGATAAACTAAGTCACCAGTCTATCAGTTCGTGATGCCTCGATGGTCTCATTATGTCTCGTTCGCCCATTGGTTGAACCGCACAGATTGGCAATCGATCCCACGGATTTGAGGCTATGGGGGATGTAACGCCTGAACAAGCTGTTTTTGGTGACGTGATATTGGATCAAACGATTTCACTCTGTTAAACTCTGCATTACATGGTATTCTCATTCGGATGATCCTTAATGGGTTATCTGGCATACCATAAATCACTTGGAAGGCGTGGCCAGTGTCCACCTGATGCTCAACTTCAATCAGATGAGCCAGGATGATAATTTTGACAGATCTTGTTTCACTGTGTCTCAGCCAACGTGGCTAGTGTTCCTGGATTCCTTCCGAAAGCTGTCTTGATGTATATCCAATGTTGGTAGAGTGCGGCTGCTTTGCAGTGAAGGTTATTTTTTGGAGTGATACCAGTTTTTAAAAGTTCAAGGTTGACGGGCTGTTTTGAACGTTCTCCAATCCAAGTTGTTGCATTTCGATTTCGCGGTTAGCAATCGCATCACAGTCCTCACTTATTGATTAAAAGTACCATCAGATAGGGCAGGACTTTGCAATCTCTCTTTGAGCTTATTGTCTTTTCTTCAACATTGTTTGTTTTCTGACCTCCTTAGATCTGCTTCTTTTCTGCTGCTGTCAGTATTTACAACTGCTCGATTGTTCTTTGACACTGCAGATAATGCTCTGAATTTTTTTATTGAGTCTAGGTGCACATAACGTTAATTTGGGCACCTTTGTCAGTCCTACCACTGGAGAACTTGATAGGTTGACCATTCAAGCATCGGTTAGATGGGACTCTTATCAATTTCCTCCACAACCTTCATTCATGCAGTTGGCTAGCCGTCTTGCTGGAAATGGTCGGAAACCTGCTCATACTGTCCGTGGCGATCTTCTGTGTGCTTACTCGAGGTCAGTTGTCGGCTGGTTTCTCTGGTTTGGTGATCAGTTACGCGCTCAACCTGAACCAGTCACTCAACTGGCTGGTCCGCATGACGGCCGAACTGGAGAACAATCTTGTCTGTGTAGAGCGCATTGACGAGTATGCAAATATTGAACAGGAAGTAAGCGTGATGTAAAGTCCTGTGCGTGCACATAGCCAGTGATAACGAATATCTGACACCTACATTTTTGCATTATTTTCCAGAGTGATTCCATCAGATTAGTTTCCGTCAAACCGCATGGTATTCTGTATCATTCTGGGAAGTCGATAACCCACAAATGATTTGGTGTTATTTCAAGGTATTCATCACCACCGTCGTTATCATCCAGTTTCACATGCATTCTGACCCTTTACTCTCAATACTGGAGTCGAAATGTTGTTCTCGGTGTAGCTAGAAATACCAAAGCTAGAACAAGATCATCCATAAATTTGGGGAGGGGTTAAGGTAGATCGGTTGCGGCGAATTCATGCGCTCCAGTTAAAATATTCCCGTTCCTCTGTACAACGATTCGGTATGATTTTACTAGGAAAATCAGGAAAAATTTTATTTAGGTTACACTGTCGGCTTAGGAGGGCCTTTGGCCTATTCGTGGAGTTGTGTATCCAAGTTATTCGTTCTTACGGAGTGATCTACCAAGAAACTGCAAGCAGAACATTTGATCTCTGAATTATTTTAGCTGCCTTACGTAAGCCTAGATTCATTTGTTGAAGACGTATTTGGCTAACGTTAAATTGCCGAAATTTGGTTGATCCAATTCGAATGTCTCACGCATTTGATCACAGTTTTCGTAATCACACAGACTTTAAAGAGATTAGCTTCGTTGCTGCTCTACACCGTGTATACGCATGCTATGAACAGGATTCGAGCTGCAGTTGACTTTCCCATGAGCCACCCATATCGCCCTAGATAAGACAGAATTGCCCTGAATAAATACCTAAGCACATTGTGTTGTGAGCGATTTTCAGACTATCTGTTTGCCTCGAACGGTGGAGCAGTGGATGTCATGTAAACTCACACGTTTAAGACTTTCCACTCAAGTGAAAAACACCAAATTATACTTAATGGATGCTGGTAAGCGACCATGAATTTTATTTTTGCAATTGGTTGCTCACTTGTAGTAGGTTACGATTTTCACGTTCAAACATATTCTCATGACCATCTTTATAGGACAGAAGCGCAAAGTTTCGGTGCGCTGTATCATTTTCAGGTACGAGGCTATGTAACTTATGCAGAGAAAACGTCCACTTGACATAGCAACGCTAGTCTTTGTGTCTACGAGAATCCTACCATCGTCCTCATAGTCCTGTCTGACCTCATTTTTTGATAATTGTGTTGCACTTGGCAGACGTCCCTGAAATTGACTCGGGTATTTGCATCAACTCTAATAACGCATCCGATGGGTTCACTGATAAAACGTCATTTGTGGCTTTGGCATTGATATGTGGCATTTCACAAACTATTTAACCAAAATGATGTCACTCTCACTCTATGTTCGGTTCTCGAGCCCCAAAAGGAATAACGTGTTCGCTTACCTTTTTAGGCTGCTTGGGAAATTGCTGAGTCCAAACCTCCACCCACTTGGCCTATGGGTGCGATCAGTTTCGTTGACTACGGACTACGCTATCGAGCCAACTTGGATTTGGTCTTGAAGGACATCAATATGACTGTCAAACGTGGAGAAAGGGTCAGTTATGTGAAATCGGTGACTTCCGATTTACGCATCACTCAGTTGAGCCTTCTTGAGCGATATATCGAGAACATGTTTATTTTCGAGATAGAATGAATTGCATTTTAAAAAAGGAACGGGCTGTAAATTAACAAATCTGTGATGGAATTTCATAAATTAATGGACACCATTCCCTCGGATCTCGAAAGGATGGGCCTATCAGTCTGAGTCGTCATGCGTCTTCCGAGTCCAACCAGCCAATTCAGACCGCTACGGTAAAATTGCTTTAGCCTGTAAGAAATCGCTTTCCATCAGACGTTTTGTAAAATCTCGCTTTTTGTTTAGTTTGGACTTCATGACTCGTTGAAATGTTTTAATGGATGCACCTTATTAAGTAAGGTTCATCTTTGAAGCCAGTGTTTTCACGTTTTATCACTTGGTTCGTTTCATATATTCAATCAAATGATGCACGTGACCACCGTAGTCGTCATACTGGACCAAGTGATGAAAATTCGCAGTTTCCGTTCTGGACGCTAAACGCTGCCGATGATAACTGACAGCCTTAAACAATAGTCCCTTATTTAAGTGGACTCGATGGTGTGCACAACTTCATGGATTCAGTGCGCGCAATAATTAAGGGGTCACCTTTCTTGCGTATCTTGGTGATTTTTCAACTTATTAAATTCATTTTTGTCTTGTAGAAATGTGTACTCTTATGAATAAGGCACATTAAACCAATAGTGATTATAAGCAGAAAAACCAGGTTGTAAGACTAGTCGGCTCTGTCATCGTCCAGGAAGGCAAGGATGTTGATCACCACCGTTGTTGGAGTGACTCTGAGATAGATTTTCAGGCACCTAAATGTATATATGTATACAACGGTCGTAAACGTGTTCTTTGTGAACCTCACCCTGAATCACGGGGGTGAGTCACAATTATATTTAAATAGAATAAAAGAACGCTCAGTTACAATCCTTTGAATGAATTGCTGAGTGCTTCTCATTCGAAAAAAACAGTCAACCTGCAAATGTCTGAACAGAAAATATAGTATCCGCTCAGTACCGTGCTATATCTGACTTATCTGAGAAGGAGCCTATGCCATCACTCGTTGATAGACCAATTGAATTTTATTGAACATCGTGCTGTTTGGAAAGATCGTTGGACTACAATGATTTAAAGAATTCCATTGTAAAATAAAATCATGATGGCTCGCCATTTTACGGATCTGAACTACAACCGTAATAGACAGCGATTATTGAGGTATAGGTATAGGTGGAGTTGGTAATGCCGGATGTAATGCATGAGTCAGCCTTGTACATCAACACCGCTGGGGCACATTTCACGTTTTGCTGTTCGTCTGCTTGATAACAGCTTCATCTTCCAGCAGGACATTAAAATCGTTTATACACGAATACCACCTCTTTAGTTCAGAGGTTTGCATTGCGATTCCTTTGGGGCAGTCTTCTGGCTGGAGTAAGTTCAGTCGGTGAGAGCTCACACAAAAGCTGCTGTTTTTTATATGCTGATTGAAACCGGTTGCTTAAACGCACATCAGATTTAAACAAACGAGTTGCCTAAGGCAAGATCGTGGGACCTAACTACGAAACGGCCAATCAAAACATAAAACGCCTGTCATCCAATAGCGATCGAAAACACTGTTGTACTGGTAAACAGATTGGGAATAACACAACGTTTCGGGCAAGTTGTAATACTCTACGTTTCAACCACTTCGGGTGGCCTTCCTCAGGAGTGTTGTAATCGAGATCACCTTGACAGAGGAACAGAGGTCACATGGGACTTGCCGTGGTTAGGTCAATTTGTGGTGCATCTGAACGGATTGGTCTAATCCTTTGCCCACTAAGTGGGGATGAGACAAATGTAGATAAGACGCGTCCGTGCCTGGTGCTGTTTATCCATCCACGCCACACTGCAGACAGGGGTTTGCTATCATTGCGATTAACACAAGCGTGCACCACAAATTGACCTAACCGCGGCAAATCCCATGTGACCTCTGTTCCTCTGTCAAGGTGATTTCGATTACAACAATCCTGAGGAAGGCCACCCGAGGTGGTTGAAACGTAGAGTATTACAACTTGCTCGAAACGTTGTGTTATTCCCAATCTGTTTATCAATAACATGTTAAACACGACGCCCAAACTATTCAACTTCATTCGTATTACATTTGGTGTGGATATCTTACACTGTTGTACTCTTATAAATAGCGCATTGTTCATCTGACTAACTGAGATTGCTTGGTACCGCTCAGACCATTGTCATTCTGGTTTTCTTGGTTTGGTGCGAAATTACTGACACCCCTCTTCTAGACACGGGTTGTATATCTTGCCAGGGGGTAGAAGGTGGAATGTATTATTCCACACTCGCCAAACTTTGACTGATCTTTTCTTTAGTCTCATATCACTATGTCTTCTTTTCCTTCGCTCCCTATGCAGTTGTTCGCTCTCTGCAATCCACACGCATTAAAATGGCACTGAAAGCAAAACTACCACGACTAAATACACTATTTTCTGTAACCCAAGGCCAATTACGTGTTGTATAAATAATATTATGGTTGAGCATGGCGCCACTCTATCAGCTTGGCGACATATGCCTGATTATCGTCTAGAATAAATCACTGGGAGAGATTTGAAATACTCCTTCTCTGTCCAACTTCTTAATATCATCTGTGAAAATCTGTGCATCACTCACAAAGAGTGATGTCGCCTACCACGGAAAACACTCATCAGTAGCTAATGAATGGAATTACCAATGCCAAATGAAGAAAATAATTGTTTTGTTTTTCGTTGAAATAACATCCGGGCCTCAAAGTCAAAAGAATAAACCAGACTGACGTTGCTGCTGTTTGCCACATCAACGTTTCTTTGCGTTAGTTAACAAGCTGGATCGAGAACAACGTCATTCAACTGTCATCAGTCGGTTGGGTTCGAATGCTGCACTTTCTGGATTCCTGATTTGAGACGCGTTAATCTTACACATACGTGCTTCCGAGTATCGAAATCAATTGATGAGGGTTGGAAACAGTCGCAGTACTATCCGTTGATCGGGTTGTAGATTTAAGTAAAGGGATGTTCGCCAAGCTTGACATTTAGGTTACAAACGTTTCATCACCAAACGATTAAACATCACCAGTGCGTAGGGATTTCAGCGTAGAGGTCTGAGCGTTCAAATACGTTGAAACACTTACGCACTGGTGATGTCACCCAGTTTGATAAGACGTTTGCGACCGGAACGCTAAGCTTGGTGGATAACCCAAAAGCAATTTTGTGTTGGTACCGCGGACCAAATAGTTTCAAGCGTTTGGCTGTTGGAGTTGATTTTTCATTTGGGGACTGAGATCGGATAAGTTCGGATGGTGGGTCGTAAATGCTCCGCGACAGTAGGTCGTCGAACTTTAGGTTGTGTCTTTTACACAACAATTTGAACCGTGTAGTCCTGAACAGTTTTTTTCACCCGTAAATACTTCATAGGTTGGAAACGAGCTAGAGGGGTACAAAAACTATATCGCATGTTCTATTTATCACCAGCGATGTAAACCGACAACTTTCATGTTAACCGTCTTTGAATTCTTAGTGTGGCCACTTTCTCAATGCACGTCAGCTAAGCTAAGCGGTTAAGTGCTCCAATAAACTAGGTTTGTCAATTTCGTGCCACACATCTGCAACAATGTATTAAATTGTATGCATGCCAGGAACAAGCGTGTCACCATTTGGCAAACAGGAAGATAAATATTGTCCCTCCTTAGTGCGAATGTGAATTGCAAAATCAGAAGACTTATGTCGCAAGATGGCAATACCGCTTCATATGTTCTTATCACTTGCTACAGTTAATAGCAGTGTAGCATAGATTTGTTGGCAACTTGACGTTGAATGTTTGAATATAGAAATAGCTATTCTTTCTTAGTCGTTAGGTCCCTCCCCTCCTTTTCCTCTGTTTTCTTGTTCAGGGTCTGCTTTCCTCATGGTTGTGTGGCAGTTAAGCATCAGGGAGAAACACTAATGTACAGCTGTCTATGACGGTGTGACGATTGAATCTGGCTGATAAATCGAATGCACACATACGTTATTCTGTTATCGGTCAAATTTGAGAAGGCGAAGGAAAGAGGGCAGACATTTCAAGTTGTTAAAATTTCGTCTGTTCTCACAGGTCGTGTGCATAAAACGATCGTGTGAATATATGGTCAGAAAATGACAACAAAACAAATTCCGCGAATTGATTTATCCACACGAAAAAGCTAGTCTCGTAAAGTATCAAGTTTGCGGATTTAACATGGGTAAAATTGCCATTCCCTTTGCACACGGAGTCGGAAGGTGTTCAGTATTGCCCCGGAGAACGCTAGTAACTTCGCGTTTCGTTTACATAACGACGCATTGTACGCACTAATTAGGTCGGTTGGGTAAACTGCTTCAATTACGTGTTTCACAATCAAAGAGGCTAGGTTTCTGTATGAACGTTGGGTTGCTAACGTTTGTCGGGTCACTGGATCTTTCTCTTGAGTGGATGTTCGGTCATCCGTCACCACTAACTCCATGCATTTCTTCTGATCCTAATGTTCCACAAATTTGAACAGAAAGACCCAGTAAGATACGATCAGAATGGTGGACGACAATCCTTCTGGTGAACAGTAACAAACGTGAATCAGTGGCATGATAATTGTTTTTCAAAGCAAACCGTACTGTTTGAATTGCAGCATCATTTATGTGATCATCTTGGGAGATGCTTTCTTTTTCTAGACGGTAAAAAGTGATATTTTATCTGTCCACTTGTTTTTGTGGATAGCTTCGAGGTTCCGGGTAGCCATCAGCTAGAGTATTTTTACTGTAAGATTTTTTCTTGGTATAGATTATTTGCGACACGAATTTACTCATCCCTGAAATATGGTGTTTACACCAGACTGTGTTTGTACTCCACGGGCACAAGGGGAAAAGGCCAAATATTGATAACTGTATGTCCTCGCGATATCTAATGCACTGTATTTATTTGTTCTGGTGTCTGGCAAAAGCAATTTCTGAAATGCCAAACTCTCATTAATTTGCATCTTTAAAACGGATCACAAACATAAATGTGGAACATCAGGTTCCACTGATCCGGTTCACCGACGATGAAAGAAGCAATTTACATATATGCTTATATTGAGTTGTTACTATTTGATTTAATCTTTTCAGTTACGAACTTAAAATATTCTACCCTCGGACTTCACACGCCACAAACGACTGAGATCAGTCCAAGAGCAGACGAACTGCCTGAGCCAACAGGTTGTACAGGCATAGGGTAGGACGACGAATGTTAATTAGCGTCGCCTCAGAAAATGCTAGCAATCTTAGATTCCGATTACACAGAAACACTGTACACCAGTTGACCGGACCAACGGGGTGACCAGAAAAGAATAAGCAAGTTGATAAGTTGAAATAGTTGGTTCCCTTGAATATTTGGAACAAAGCAGTTAGAACACGAAAACTGGTAGATGTATGACATCTTTTTGCGACATTTGTTCTCTTTCGATACTGGAAATAAATGAAAATTAGAATGCACAGGATTTAAAAGTGACCGTTCATAATGGCTGTCGTTCAAAAAAGGCAAGGCATAATCCACGTAACGCGCGGAAACTGGTGTTGTCTTTAGAGTTTGGCCGTTTACGTTTCATCATTTCCAAAGGAACATCTATAAACGTGGAGCCCAAAAGATTGTTCATTACTACGCTGTCGGTTTGCTTATAGGTGCCTCCTTCAAATACCAATCGGATTTTCTTCATACAAAGGAGAAACTCTTCTAAAATTTTTATGTGAGACCCGCAAAAGTTGATTCTGATTACCTATGAACTTACGTAAATCATCTATCTTTTTCGTAAGCAGTACGTTCGCAAACTCAATCAGGATTAAAACGGCACATATATCGAGCGTCTAAGAATATTTCACATAACGAGTGTCAAGAATGTTTTTGAACTATGCCAAAAACATCCGTCCAACAACTGATGTGTTTATGGTAAGCCGAATCGTCTCATGTCAAAATAGGTCTCAACGGAGTACCTTCCTTGCGTAGAATTTGCAGCGTTTCGCACTCGCTGGGTCAAGGTATCGGTGTGTATACATTGCAAGTACGTGCATTCGCGATATTTGAATAGTCTCCATCGTTTACTTTGCAGATAGTGTTGGCATTCGGCACGTTCAATAACGTGAACCTTCGGGCATGATACAATGCCTCGACATAGGTTTTGGCTAATCGCACTAGTCTGACCTGGTTCTTGGGGTGATCGTTTCACGGAGCCAATCGAGAGGAGGGTACCTGAGGCCGGCAATCAAACTGTGAAGCCACAAGCTTCCATACCGTAAAACCTTAGTTGCCACAACCCGAATTCACAAGAAACCGCTGGGCGTTTAGCTATTCGCTAAGCGGGGCCATCATCTAGGGGTGCACAGATTCAGTATCCCTATCAAAATTAAGTACTGACGATATATGGTGTCTACTGTCCCATAAAATACCATTCTTATTGTAAGATTATTAAAATTTACGTAGTAACACTGGTTGCTACAGTAACCTGAATCTGTAATTGTCTGTTTTGAAAGTAAGTGATATTTACAGCCTTGTGTCTATTTTGTCCCGTTGTGTACCATTTTCGGATAGCGTTTATTGTTGACCAAACGGCTGGAAACAAAATGTCCTAGAGATAAAAGTCATTTTTCAATTGTTTTCTCGTCCGTCTCTCAATGTGACCGTTAGGGGCACCCAGGGAAGTTAAGAGAAAACGGCCTGCATCAGTATTCTAGTTAGTTTTCTCGTATTCGTGTTACGAAATATGGTGGCACATATATTGTGTTTTCATTGATCGGAATTCAATCGGTTTTATGTGTATCCTTTTTCGTCAATAAAGAGGTACTACTTGTGCTGCCACAGTGAGGTTTGTTTAGAATGTCACGTTCGGGATCTATTCAACGATGTACTTATTCCATCTGATTAACATAACTATTCTTTTCTACCCGACTCCGGCCAGTGTCCCGTTCTAGTTGGTAGTCTGGTGTTAGTTGGCCATAAACCAAGTCGTTTTCTTTTGGTCTCACAGACTGCTTACAAAACAGTGTTTTTTGTTTCTGAGTGAATGCATACCGACGTTTCCGTGTTTCTCCGAAATGTAAAATGCGACTTCGTGCTAATGAGAAGTTCGTAAGAATTCACTTTCTGCCGATGTCTGTTGTGCATTTGTTTTGAAAAGGTCAGGCAGACTTGTACAAATTATGTAAACTAAGAGGAGCTGCCAGATTGTTCATGACTTCTCTGTATAGAATTGTCATTCTAATAGAGACGACTTATTTTCAACTAAACGAGGTGGCTGTCTTAAAGTCAGCGCCATCCCATTCATCTAGTTTTCATTTAGTGCTGAAGAGGTTCATTTCGATGTGCTGAAGTGTCCAATTCCATTAAGCTGAGTTACAAACTTCTAGATTTGATATGAGTCATCTAAACTGTCTGGAACATCATTTTACATGAAGCTGAAAAATCTTGTGTACAAATTACAGTTCGGCAACCACTGGTAATAGACTGATTTGTTCGGAAAGGTAAGATGTTTCTGTTCATACACTCCAGCGTGCGTTTCTCTTCCTTACTCTCGTTCACGACGAGAGACGTGATGCTACCTGACTGACGTATTCGTTTTCATTTTGTCTTCCTACAGATTGGAATTGTCGGGAGAACCGGGTCCGGGAAGTCTTCGTTGGTACTGGGCTTGTTTCGTATGTTGGAAGCTGCGAGAGGTCGTATCGTCATCGACGGTCGAGACATATCCCAACTGGGATTACATGACTTGCGTAAACGTCTCACACTCATTCCACAAGTGTGTGAGATAACTGGTTTTCGTACAGCCTGTATTCTTTTCTATGCTGTTGCTCAACACGAACCATCTACTTCTACGTCTCGAATGAACTTTATCCTAGCGGTCTATCACAAGTTCTTCGGTTAAACTACGGATCGTAGAGCGTACTTTAGAATGTCTTATTTCAGTGCTAGAACCTCGTATGAGAACGCTCTAACGACTCATTTTTCTTCGATTGGGACTTGAATACAAAAATAATTTTGTGTTGTGACACTGCATCACGGTTACCA
Organism: Paragonimus westermani; assembly: GCA_008508345.1. Taxonomy (NCBI): domain Eukaryota; kingdom Metazoa; phylum Platyhelminthes; class Trematoda; order Plagiorchiida; family Troglotrematidae; genus Paragonimus; species Paragonimus westermani. Next base: position 98,284 of record QNGE01000976.1, on the reverse strand, counting down.
AGTGGTTCACAAACTAGATATTCCAGCCTTCAACAATCCCACTGGTTTTGACATCACCGTGTTTTTCAACATTGTTTTCCTCTGATGTATTAACATTTAAATAAGTATGACAGAACTCCAGAACAGTTAATACTTTTTCCTTACAAACGCAATGTCATCGACTCAAATATCTCGTGTGATCAAGCGAAGATCATTCAGATATACCCCGCCAAACTGACGTCCGGTTATCGTTAATTAGTTGGTGACTTAGTTGGTATTCCGTGAGTATTTGGTAGCAGTTTTCGTATTCAGACGAACTTCTCAGGTAGCTCCCTTCGTAGACAATACAACAAACGATGAGAGTTTTGCAGTGAAGTTGGGATTGAAAGATTCGCTGAAATTGCTGAGCAGTGTATCAACTCGTCATTATCAGTATCATAGATGGGAATGCATCAGTGGTTCTCACTGATGCCTAACTGTCGCACAATCGTGGAAAAAGAAGATCCTGAACAGGAAGAGAGAAGAAAGAAGAGGACTAGAAGGGACTCAACTGCTAAAAAACAACTACGTCCATATTCAAGAACTCAACCTCACCTTGCAAACAACCGACGAACTGTAAGTTAAAGTAAGGCGTCATCAGCAGAACACCTTCCTTACCGGTTTCACCGCCCCACGTCACTAAATGTACTCACACCACAGACATCTCGGCCATACAACAACAACATTCACGCCACTGATTTCGATTAGCTACCATCTCACCTAGCGTCTCTATCCACCGAATCTGGGAGTCGCAAGGTCCCCAGTTCGGCAGACGAATCCGATCCACAGTGATCAACCTCTTCGTGAAGGATTTCATTTCTCTACACCAGGTCGTTTCTTATCCACTTCGCACCTTGCGCCAGTCTGCCGTGGCGTCGGCAAGGAGTGTTTGGTTTGACAAACAGCTAGATAACATCTTTACTATATCACCTACTCATCTAAGTCTAGGCAAATGTGGGAAGTGAACAGAAGAGCTTGCTTGACAGTCATTGCCAAACTCCCGCTTTCTAACCTCCTCGTTGTTCTTTCGCTGGTGCCACCCGACACGAGCGATTGAACGCAGAAATTGGTGGTCGAATACTTGAAGACGGTTCACGTCTTATACTATGAGCTGTCATGTTTCATTGCTGTAAAGTAATGTAGCCTTCACTGTTGTCTGATTCACGCGACCTCTCTGTCTCCATTGGCATCCCAGATTAGTGAATACCACTCTGGTTTCAGAGATGTGCTCTTCTGTTTCGTTTCTTACACCTCCGTCACCGTCGCTGCTGATGCAGTACAGAGGAATTGTCTCCAACGTCCACACTGGTTGAAGCAGCTGCGTCAAGGTCTCTACTGACGCCTCCTCATCTTTGAAACTTGTCGGAGCGAGATCTTCTGGCCCAGTAGCCCTGTTACGTTTGAGAGCCGAGATGCGATTGTGGACCTCACTCTCGGTAGGCGGTTCCAAATTCACCGACCAAGGTGCTACATTACAAGTTAGTGGCGGCAACACAGGAGTAGCAGGAGGCCAGCTAAATTGACTATCAGTGTTCCGCCCACTGCCTAACCTTCTGGACTTATTGTAGATGAGTATGCTATCTGTCTCACTGATAGCTCCACTGATAGACGGTCACCTTGAACCAGTAGCATGGATAGGCTCAACGAGTATTCCGCTGCTCCCTGAAGCAAAACGGTTTCCATTTATCTAACCGACAATGTGTGGCCGAGTCTCTTGGTCACACAAATGTCTGGTTGCCTGCCGCCTACCATATCGTTGATCTTCTGCTTATTTCCTGGATGAGTGTGACTATCCCCTTCGATTCATACTATACAGTTCTAGTATGAAATCTTATTGGTAGGCTTCATATTTTACTTCTGTTCTGTCCACCAGCAGACTGCCAGAAACACAATAGTGAAACCAAGAGTAAATCGTCTCACGATTTACTCTCTCTCTCACATTTACCAAGGAGAAGATAGGTTACAGTTCTAATGGATGCTTAGGGGATTATCTCCCACCTACGTAACTTGCAACCCCGCTTACTGCTTGATTTTCTTTCCAAGCATGTTTCTTCAATACCAAAAATACCAAAGAGAGAAGTTTTGCCCGATGAATGTATTAGTAGAAACAAAATATTCACTAGAGAAAATGCTAGAGCAAAAGTGGAGACAGCCAACACTGTTTACGCAATGGAATAATTAGGCCTTATATATCTCGTGTTTGTTTACAAATTTACCTTATTGGAATCATTACTTTGATGTGAGTACCGTCTTATCCTCAAACGCTTTTATCAATATTGCTGTGGTGTTTCTTTCTGCCATTGGATTGGATAGTGGTTATGTGAATACACATAACCATTATCCAATACACAATCAAGGACTGTTTGTGGTAATCCTCACAACCACACTAGTTAGCAGTATGACACGATTAAAAACTGAGGTTAACTCACAACGTCTGGATTTATGGTGAACTGACTTCATTTGGAGTCAAATTTATATTTACGTAGAGCACTGTGTCAGGAACCTAGGTCCTGTACGTACGACAGTAGAGCTGTGCAAAAATGTTGTGTACGTTTGTGGCGACATCCTTTTGTTTACATTGTGCATTTTTTGGACCAGATGACTCATCTGGTTAACTGTCTATCGCAAACGTGACACCCAAAATAAGGTTAAGTACGTCAGTCTGTATGTGTGGAAAATACGTTCGCGTGAAGTCGAAGAAAGTTTCGGTTTCACTATGGGCAATAACCATCTTTTTAAACTAATGGAATTTGTTCTGTCGTACGGGCTTTGGCTAATTTTTTATCTTTTCCGTCGGGCATTGATAGTTTCCCTGCAACTTAGTTGACGTACACCTGTCCTTCGATAATGCGGTTTCCATTACAACACTCCTTAGGAAGGCTACATGAAATGGCTGAAACGTCGAGCATCAAAACTAGCTAGTATCATTGTGTATTTCTCAACCCATTTATTAAAACACGTGCGTTCTCTTTGTCACACAGGATCCTGTGCTGTTCTCGGGCACTCTTCGGTTCAACTTAGACCCGTTCAGTGAATACAAGGACAGTGAAGTATGGCACGTTTTGGAATTGGCAAACCTGAAAACATATGTCAAGGAAACGGGAAACAGTTTGGGTCTGAATATGGTCATCTCAGAAGGTGGCTCAAACCTGAGGTCAGTCGGGTTTCGTTGTCATTATCATATTTATCATATCTAACACGATTGTGAGGCTTGGTCATAAAACCACTTCGATTCAGTTAATCAAATTTGAGATAAGCTATACTCTGGAACGGATTACTGTATGAGATAGGCTATAGAAATAAAGCGGAAAAGCTTGGATCATGTCGATGGCTACGATAAATCGAGTGTATGGTGGGATGAAACCTTACGCAGGTTCCCTTTCAGTGCATACACAAACGTGTTGTAAACACAGGCACCTTCACTAACTTGTTGCATTTGACACATCATTGAATTTAAACCACAGCCTTGGGAATACAAATTGTGGAACGTGAAATGCTTCAAACAGGAATAATGCAACCGACTGAGGGCAACATAGTTTGGAAAGTGGGAACCCTATAGTGATTATTACTGAACATCACCGAGAATTTCGTTTGCGCAACACACATTCGATCGAAGCCTTCGTATTCACATAGAATGTTTAGCTTACCACTTACGTAATGAAACACAAGACGTGAGTTCTGCTCTAACAAGAACACAACCAGCGTATATCTAGTTATGACTAAACAGACAGCCTTGGGATCACCCACGTATGATTATGATCGAAGGTTTTGGGTAGACAGATATGGTAATTCAGTCTTTTTTAAAATGAGGCCAGTGGCCAGCACTGTTGCTTCGTGCAAACGAACGCCAGAGTTCAAATCCTGGCATGGACAATCATACCACCAGTGAGCCACTACAAGATGGAAATTAGAGTCAGAATCTTCTTTTTGAAAAAGTCAAATGAATGGTCCATCGGAACACATGAGACGAAAAGAAATGGTCACTAGCTATTTTATCTATTTGTCACTGAAAACCTCATCATGTCAGTACTGAGTAAATTCTGCGTGAAATGCATAAGAATCATAGATCCTTCTAAACTAGGTGACCCATTTCAGTGCTTTCATGATGCCTCAGTTCTACGATTTTCTTCTGCAATCCAACGGGTTATTTCCGCCTAACGTAGGAAAAAAAGTATGCACCGAAATGAAGCTTGCCAAGTTTATTTCTGCCATAAAATCTTTTTATCGCACCTATCAACACCATATAACCTGGTAGAATGTGGTGATCTAGACAGCCAAGTTGGTTCTTTTCGAGCCAAGCAATTACAGTAGGTCTTCTTACGTATATTTAAATAAAGCATACCAAGGAGGTCCGAGCTACTATGGGAAATATGTTTCTCCTGGCTTCCGAAATCCTTTATTTGAATTGACTGCAGCTTCTGCAACTTGGTTATATTCATTTGATTGACATACACAAGTCTTAGAATTTCTCGTAATTTTCTACCATTTTTGCGTCAGGTTTTTTTCGGCCGCGGTAGGAAGTAAAGTAAACATGATGAGGAAATTCTGCGATTTCAGTCGTTTCTTTATTGGAATGTATGACGGTGGTTTCTAAAGCAGTTTTTAGTAGTTGCTACTAAAAAATAAAATACTTCTGGTCGGTGTGTCTTAACTGCCTGGTTAAATAGCAGACTAATAGCTAAACTACATTGTCCTTAGTATACTATATAGTGTGCAAACACAATCCAATTATCGGTGTGATTGAGTATAGCCGTAGAATTTCTCAGCCCCTTTGGTAACCTGGTGACTCAGTCCTTGGGTCACATTTCATGTAAATATGTGTTTCCCTTAACACTGATTGAAATAGAGAATGCACCCGTTTGTACGGTTGGATCCCTTCTGAACTGTGTGACACCAGCAAACAACTTTCGTCAGTTTTCATCCTTCCTAGTGTTATGTTATTGGGTCCAAAACACCGTCATCGTCTCTTGATTCCAGTCCTTGATTAAATGGCGTTGCACGGAAGCTCGTCTAATAAAAGCATCCTCAGGTTGTTGAGGAATTTTCAACAAACTTGTTCATAATGGGCGTTTTGTCACCACTACATAACTTGTGTGTGTGTGACTGACTCCTCGAAAATGACAGTGATTTCTAGGGTATAGCCATTCGTTAAACAGGCGCTTTTAACGAGAGTGTCACAATTACTGCGCACTGCTTAAACGTTGTGAACATTATACGGTTGTCTTACACTAGGTACATGAGTCTGTTTTCTTCATCCTAGGCTACTCAAACTATAGCTGACTTCTCGACTCATCGACATTGTGCAGGATGCAACCAATCAATGATCTGGCAAGGGTAAATGACAATAATGGCTGTTGACTTAGGTACGATTATTCGTGATCACCTCTCTCTCTCTCTCTCGAGTTCTCGTGACCCATCTTACCTAAGGATGGAAAAATCACGGTTTTTGGTGGTTAGTCGGTTAATTGGTGTGAACTTTGTTGTTGTTTAACTCAACTGTTTGTGACTTGATAAATAATGAAGTGGAACAATGGGGACCGTAAGAAAACTCTCTCGAGAATTAGGTTACATTCATTCTCATTATTTTTTGTCAGGTTAGGGTCCATTCGCCTCGTAATGGTTGTATAAAACATGGTCATCTCTTTGAACCAATGGTGTATCGTCGGTAGTGACGATGATGTTGATTAACGCGCGATAAATTATGTTTTTACAACCAAATCACGAGCTTGTTATTATCAACATACTTCGTTCTCCCCAAGAATACCACAGTGTCCTCGGTTGCCATAAGTGTTCGTAAATATGCTTACAGCTACCGACAGGATGAAGTGAACAAATGAACAAACGGTACCGCTGAGCATTTCGCGTTTTAAGCCTGATTAGAGTAACTGTTTCTACCCTTACAAGCAGTTTTCCAAGATCCTGTGGCCACCCACCCTGTTAATACATCTTACAACCGCATTCCCCGTTGGTGTTTTTTACATCTCGACCGTTTAAACCGTTGTGATTATGCACGATCGGATGAATTTTCGTTGCCAAGTACCTCGAACACCTTCCGCAGTCAACTGAATTCCAGATATGTCTTCGAGTTTACTCTTATCGGCGTAGTTAGCTTTTGTATTGCATGAAACAAAGACTTGGTTGGTAGTCTGGTTGAAAATAATAGGCACGCGTCTGTAACACGCTCATAATAAGTATTTGGAAGTATTTTGGGTTTTTGTGAGAATCGATTTTAGTGACCACTTCATCATCAGTTTATCACCAGACTTGCCGCTTCGCAGTGAAAAAGAAATTCACATAGCTCATATCTCTCACATATATACTACCCGTTTATTTCCGCTTTCCATTCAACAGCATGGGTCAACGCCAACTGGTTTGTTTGGCTCGAGCATTACTACGCCGTACACCAATTCTCGTACTGGATGAGGCAACAGCTGCAGTCGACCCAGTCACTGACAGTCTCATTCAAGAGACGATTCGCAAGGAGTTTTCCGATTGTACTGTGCTCACAATTGCCCATCGGCTCAACACCATTATGGATTATGATCGGTTAGTGAACTTTTGCCTAGATATGCTTACCGTGTATCTATGTGGATTCTGAGATTCCGCACTGCAGAAACGACCTTCCAGGCATACTTCGATGGAAAGTTAGAAACGGGGACCATAGTGTACTTTATATTGTGGCTAATTACTACGAATATTGATGGCTTTTAAGCAAGAAATCATCCAGTTTGCTTTTGTCCGTTCATGATTGTTTCACTTAATGCAAAGTTCAGTGACGTGCACGTTGCCACCGTGTTAATGAGTCGACTATGAAGCAGTGAGACCTGATAAAGAGAAACAATGGAAACCGAAACAATTTTACCCACCTATGTTGCTTTCGTCGGATTTGGAGCCCATATATTTGTTTGGTGTATGTAATGAGCTCAGTATGTTAGAATTTAGACATTGGAGGACTACGGATCATCCTTTCCTTTTGCTCCTTCACCAACGTATGCACGAACACTATATCGGGGGAAAAAGAGCGAATACTTGACCAGAATACCGCATTATCTTCTATCGTCAAGTTTTGTGTTTATCTCTCCTGTTCGGAGCCCGTCATCTTTATCATTACTCTCGAGCTGCTTTTATCATGAGCGGATGACAGTTCAACACCGGTAACTATCAGTGATCCGTCGCTATCGACGATTACAATGAGAGGTTCAAGATTAAGACGTCCTGTATTTGGATAATCCTGTCAATTTGGCTGAAGTGATTCCATATGTTAGCACTTTTTCACGAGATATTAAAACAGACGCTCAGCCGGGCGATAACGACATTACCGCTTGACAAGCAGATTTCGTCGTGTTGTTCTCGCGATAAACTCTAACCAAGGAGTGAAGCCATTTTATGGTTCTTTCTGTTTGTGTCATGCATAGTTTAACTGATACATTCTGTAATTATCTGATAACGTTTGCGACATTGAACGTCAATGTGATACCGCTTTACCTCGTGGAAGACAGCTTAGGAACGTGGTTGTGGTTCTGACCGCATAGGTGACCTTCTATTACTAGTTTGTGTGCTACCCACTACCTTCCACTCTCCAGTGCTTATTCCAGGCCACTGTATTCAAAGTATAAGACCACACAGAACAGCAGCACAAACAAGTCCGCAAGGTCAAGTTTACTTCCTATCCTATTTTTCGTCAACTTCTCGTGCCACATGGTATATCAAAGGGGTCCGGAACAGCGGACATTCGTTGTCCATGTAGCGTTCCTTCGTTGAGTCATAAGTGACACATTATTATTTAGGATCCCCAGGTCTAAAAACAGATTGAACGATTTCCTCTATTCTTGCCGTTTGTATCGGCGCTGGTGTTACTGAAACACCGATTATCAGTTGCAGAAGTCCTTGGGAATAGTAGAACCAACAAAAAGAAAACGGCGTCACAGACGCAAAAGTAATGCCGGGAACCACGGTTATGAACAAATGACTTAACAAAGCAGAGACGATAGGTGAGCACCTAGCTGAACTCTGTGTAAGCGGAGGGTTCAACCAGTAGAAGGCTGGTTCCTTGGTGATTTTTCGGCCCTGTCGACCGTCAGACGATCACGAACCTTAACAGAACGTTCCTTTTAAGTCGCAGAACCCAGCCTGTTCTTGTAGTCGACGTTCATCCATTTTTTCTTAGGTTCAAACTTATCCACTGAAAACAATGTATGGACCATGATACTACTGGTTGACAAGGTTCTTCGAAACTGGAGAGCCTGGCACACGGGTAAGCATGTTACTCTTCCTGGACTAACCTTATCGGTTGGTTCACGGCTTGTAAACATCGATCCACTGTTTTAGGACCCCCTATCTTATTATGCATCTGCTTACTCTTGAAGCATCGGTTAGGTTACCCAGTGTCTGCGAATTCAGGTGACCATGGACTTGGTATTAAGGCTTGGGTATGTAGTCCGTCGCCGGTCATCAGACCGAGGTGCGAAAGACGAGTGGCTGGTTATATACGACACCAGAATTAGTTCAAAACGAAGGGAATGATGCGCCTGATGTCAGGCCTTGTGATGCCATTTTTTTGTCTGACTGGCATTTTTGCGAGGTCAGTATCCATTACACTGTATTGGTGTGGTGACCCACTTGGCATCATCAAGTAGTATGTAATTGGTATATGGTTGTCATTCATCAACCTTTTGGTTATTACAAAATACAGAAATTTGTGAGTGGCATTTTTAACAGGCATAACTACCTAACGGAATACTGTCCAAACGGAAGGCGTTTAAGGCATCAATGATGCAGTAATTTTGTCCACTGCACCGTTGACCGAAAGACGTGAACAAAAGCAGTCAGTGGGTGTGTTGGGTGTCTCGGACTTGACTCAAAAAGCACGGATATCTATCGCGATCCGCCGAGTTGACGGAACATCCACTAACCGAGTGGAGCAACATTTTGTTGGTGATGCTGATGATGCTTCTCAACACTGATTGATTGCACGAATTTTGCCGCATACCTCACGTTCAACCAGTTTCTATTTCTCAAATCAACACTGTTTTATGGAACTCCACATTTTGACCGCCAGGGCTCAAATTTTGACGATAGATTGTGATGTGGAAAACGGACTAACGAATCCTCACTTAGCTACAGAGGTTCGGATGGGGAAGTATGCGTGTGGAGACCATAGGCCAAGTGATTCGGCGGTGGTAGGGCATTCCTACATTAAGGGGTTTGTTGATTTGGTGGGTGCATGGGTGCTACTTGACCGACAATGAAGAATGAGTTCATCTTTCTAAGTTACATCATCACTGGTTTGATCTGCAAGGACCCAGTGCAAGGTCATTCATTAACGACGGTACACGCCTACAGTGACGGGCTGTTTCAAGGGTGCAGTGCACTTTTAGTGGATAGACTGAGAACACAAAATTACCAGCGGGCTGCAAAACTCAACGCTCCAACCATCTCGGATGGTCTTCATCAGGATTGATGTGATCGAAATCATATTAACAGAAGAACAGAGGTCACGTGGGGTTTGCCGTAGTTAGGTCAACTTGCGTTATCTCTGTACGGATTGGTCTGATTCTTTGCTCATTAGGTGGAAGTGAGACTGATATAGAGAAGGCGCGTCTGTGTTTGGTGTTGGTTGTCACGTTACGCTGCAGACGGGGGATTGCGATTGCTGCGGCTGACACATGGGTGTCGGGTGTAGATAATGAGATCTTCCGCACATCATCGCTCTGCATAGGAAGGCATACTCTTACGAATAACTCGAGAATGATCAAAACACTGCGATTCTCTGGCAGTGCGTGTAGTGCGATGACCGCCACATCTTTCTCCGACTTCTTAAGTTGGTATGCGTGTTTTGGAGAGAGCCGCGTATATTCTTACGGTTCTGTAAGGTTGTGGTTAGCTGTTTTGACAACAAAAGCATAGCGTTTACCACACAGGTTCACGTCGATGGAGTTGTTCATTTGGGGTATTCGGGATATTCTGTTGAGCGAGGGAGAGAGATGAAAAATACTTCGAGTTCGTTTAAAATCGCCCAGTCGATGAATGAGCGGTAATCATCAAATGACATCTAGGCTATCGATAACAAAAAGCCAGTCCGTGTAAAGCGAATCAAGGGTGCGATCCGCTTCATTATTCAGTAGCTGACAACTGTTTAGCCAATTCTAATTCACCCCGAACAGCCGTTCTTTTCATTAACTATTTTACTGTACGGCTTGTAAGACCTGATGGCTGGAGCCCACTTTGCTCACCTTTTTGTCTAGGTCTCCTTGTCGTTCCCACAGCTGTTCAATCCTTGGTGCCAGTTACCTATTGGACACAACAGTTCGTGTTGTGATTAGTCCATTAACCACAGTTGTTCGGAGATGAAAAGCGAAGGAATTCAAAACGTGAATGATCAGTAGATTCATTTAAACTATCACCGATCACGAGAGAAGGTAATCAACACATTCTTGTTGTAGTAGAACGTTCTTCTTATTGGGTAGAAGATATGGCTGTTCCAGACGAGGTGGCAACCACGGTGGGTGCGGCGGTGATTAGACATACTAAAGAACCACAACGTCTCATAAATAATTCTGGAGAATTAGGGTGCATGTTCGAAAAGTAAGGAATTTCTAACCTGTCTTGGAAGGCTGAAGAGCAAGTGAATGCGGACTGCAGCTTATCACTCACACACGAAAGGATTTACCGAATAAAACGGCCTCACGATTACAGAATGGTTGGCTATCATAGTGGCTCACTAGAAAACGACTCCTTCTGGTGTTAACATCTTACACTGTTTCAGGTGAACAAATTTTCAACACCAGTTCAACTTATACAACTGATACGGCGTCTTTTGACTAGATCAAACTGTTGGAATTTGGCGCAACTCTAAGCTACCTTTATTGGAGTTTATAGAGTAAAATACCTTACGACGGATCTTGGAACATCGGCATTCATATAGGCAGCCGACGGTCGTGCTCTTTTTGGACCTGAGGGCTGCATTCGATTCAGTTGCTCGTAACGTTCTCTGGAGCTGTCTCCTTCGCAAGGGAGTACCAGAGAAATACGTGAATCTATTGAGATCGCTGTACGCTCACTCTGCAAGCAGAGTGAGAGTTTATGGACAACTGTCTCGAGCGTTCATCACTTCTAGTGGTGTTCGTCAGGGGTGTCCGATTTCCCCCTTCCTGTTCAATTTTGTTATGGACGACATTCTGGAGGGTGCGCTTCGTGAATCCAGTGGGCTTGGTGTTGAGCTTCTTCCTGGCGCTAGATTGACCGACCTGGAGTATGCGGACGACATTGTCTTACTTAGCCCCTCTGCCGAAGACATGCAGACCATGCTGAACAAGGTGAGTGACCGGGCTGGTCTGTATGGAATGCACTTCGCACCTTCAAAGTGCAAAGTGCTGCTTCAAGACTGGGGCATTTCCAACCCTACTTTCTTCATTGCAGGTAATCCGCTTGAGACTGTTGACAGTTTTACGTACTTAGGTAGCACTATCTCGTCAGCCTGTAATATTGCTGATGAGATATCAGCGAGGATAGCAAAGGCACGAGTTGCCTTTTCCAAACTGCGTCATCTGTGGCGTCGAAAAGACGTTCGGTTGTCGCTGAAAGGAAGGGTCTATAATGCTTGTGTGCGTTCCATTCTGTTGTATGGTTCGGAAACGTGGCCTGTTCGCAAGCAAGATATCAACAGGCTTGCTGTGTTTGACCATCGTTGTCTCCGCCACTTGGCCCACATTAAGTGGGCTGATCGTGTGAGCAATGCGGCAGTTCGCCGGCGCGTATTCCGGAACGTTCGGGATGCGCGATCAATTGGTCAAGTAGTTACGTTGCACAGCTTGCGATGGCTGGGTCACGTTCTCCGTATGCCAGCTGAGCGTTTACCGTACCGGGCATTATATACTGAGGGCACTAGCGATTGGGTTAAACCGCGTGGTGGTCAAGCAACAACGTGGTCAGGAAATATGAAGACTTTGACTGCTCCATTGAGCAAAGTGGGCAGGCATCGCCTGCCTGGATGGGGTCCTCGTGATCACTCAAACCGTTGGTTAGAGACGCTATCCGAGATGGCGGTGTGTCGCAGTCAATGGCGTACCTGTATCCATACCATTTCTAGTTCTTCCATTTAGTCTTCTTCAATCTTTGTTGTTCTTCGTAGGATATTCCACGTCACTGTTGAGGTGAGCGGAGGCCCGAGCCACAGTACCTTTTGGTCAGGCTCATGACTGTTATGGTGATGATGATAAAATGGAAATCTACAAGCGTTCCAGAACTATGCCAAAAAAGTCCAAGGATCAAGTTGAGACAAGCAGTACAAATCTTCCGGCGAACTGCAAGAAGTACAGTAAGTGGTGGGAGGAAGTTGCTGCTGAAAGGAAACCACCAGTGTGCAATGGAAAACCGACCGACAACAGCATGCTAGAAAGACCCCAAATGAAGCTGCAAGCCACATCCTCGAAATGCCGAAAATACTCGCAGAAATCAAAAATAATTCTTCGACATGAAGATAACGAAGACTATAGTCTTGAAGATTTAAAGTGTAATATATTACTCATAACGTTCGTGATTGACAGGTAGCTAGTATACGGCTGTTTTCATTTCCTTTTTGGCCCGCAAAAGATCAAAGCTAAGTTGTTGACCATTTTGCAAGCAGATTTTCGTAGATGGATGTATGGGACGGAACCCACGATGCTCAGAGCATATAAACGAAGGCTTTCTTGTGTACTTTGTTCTCGTCCAAAATGTGGCTCACTCTGATATTGACTATCTGCTGAACACTGTACTGCAAATAGTAAAAGTTCTCCAGCAATTGGTTCACTTTTCTCCACACTTACCTTTGGATATCCTATGTTCGGTTTCTTTTGTGACAACAAATGTGGGCATATATATATGCACCTGTCAGATCGCCCATGTGACCTATTCCCTCCAGACTTACAAACGACCCTGCTGTTTACTCCTCAGACCTGTAGTCCTTATGTTCAGTTGCTCAGTCCAACTTGCATCGCCCAGTCTGCTTTTTTGTGTTGTAGGGTGGGTCCGCTGGCTGCATACAATCCTCTTTCCTGCTGTTTCCAGTCTGGTTGTTAATTGTCTTCTTGTACCTCCTGAGTCGGCCGAAGTAGCCAAACATTCGAGTTCTTTCACCCCAGAATCGGTCAGTTAATTCTAAAGAGTACTTGCGACTCGCTACCTGCTGGCGAGTATTGAAGTAAGATCAAGTGCATCGCAGTGTTGAGTGTTGATTTGACGAGATTGCAGATTATTGTGCCACTATTGGAAGTTTTTCAAGGTTTGCTGAAGACCTTCAAAATATAGAGACATTTTTCCTCCTCCACTAAGATCCGTCACATGTTTTCTCTTCCAGCATCCTCGTTCTCCATGAAGGCCGCATGCTCGAAGTGGGTACTCCAAGTGAGCTGCTTAAAGATGCAAGCTCCAAATTTTACGCCCTTGCTAAGGACGCGCATGCGGTTGAATAAAAACCATTTCCCGAGATTACATGTCCTTTAGCTCGTTGTATCCTTTGCCTCACTGGATCTGCTGATTCCTGCCCCCTCACTAAGCGTACAATCAACCCCAGACGCAAGGAACACTGTTTCACGTTTATTTTGCACGACCCTCAACTTTGTTTACAAAGCCACAGTTTCGCCCGACATTAATGTTCAACATGTAGACTGATTCCATTTGATAATGCCACGGTTTTCTGAGACTTCGGTGGTTCTTCTTAAGCACCATTCATGTCCTCCTTTTTGATCCACGATCTCTTGTAATTTTTTATGTACTTATTTGAATGTGTACCTTCGCTGCATGTACGCGTTCTTCTATGCATATGCTCCTCGCGATTTTCTTCTCGTCTTTTCAATTTCCAATCAGGAGAAAATTTAGCGTTTAGTCTGCTCATCCGCAGTATCATTCGGTCACCTTCATTCATCAATAGAGAGCCTACATACTGATGAGGTTGCTGGGCAGTGTGCTTTCAGCAATCTTTATCTGACTGGCTCCTTATTGGAAACAGGAAATGTAGTCTGTTTTCCCACCGAGTACCTGGCTGAATTGACATAATCTGTGTAGCTTTACCAAGCCATATTTCAAGTATATGAGTGGTATCACTCCTGTTGTGCTCCGCGTGTGTACCCCCGAAGTTCATCGACTGAAATCACAGCCACAGTCTCGTTGTTTCCTGCTCGGTTCATGTCCTTACTCTTGTTTTCGATCGATGGCCATACTCCTGGCCACAGTGTTCTTACACCGTGGGCTGGTGAGTATTTTGAGTGAAAAAGTATATTCATATGTTCATCTCAGTGAAAGGATATTTGATCTATAGGGTGACTAAAGTGAATAACTTCCTCATTTGTACCCTTATCGTTTACTACTTGACCTGGGCGAGTACTCGATGTTGTCATACTGCCCCAACTCAGATTGTAGATGTTCTCACATCTTTCGGTTTAATTTGCACTTCATTTCAGCCGAGTTTCAAACCCCAAAAAGTGAATGTTTCTCACTCATGGGGATCAAAAATTGGAAGTTGTTTTTTTGCGACTCTTTTACTTTCAGAAAATATTCACGGAATCCATTTTTGTGCAGCTGAAGACTGAGAGGTAGCTCATGATTTACTCATGCGTGCCAAGTAATCTTTACACAGAACGGAATAAAACGGAAAATTAGCTTGAGCTCCCGGATTCACAATTGATGGTCCTCCTGTCACACTCTCATTGAACTCATTACGAGTAGAGTGGCGATAGGCACATCACATGTGAGTTCACGAGTTGATGAGGATGCGATTAATTGGACAGCGACAACACACAGACAGCTTGCCACTTGTGAAATAATCGGGCAACAGTTGCTTATTTTTCATTCAACGAAAATATTCACTAGACCAAAGAACTCATTAGACGATGGTAAGACGACTGGCAGGTAAACAAGCAGTCTAAAACCAGTACTGCAAACCAGTTACTCATCCCAAACCAATTATCAATAGCTACTTCATCCATTTGTTTCAATTCGAGTATTGTGACGTGAGAAAATAACGACTCATTGTAGTCTTATCAATTTCCATTTCGCTTCACAGTTTGTGTTCACTGAGAGGATTGTTCAAAATTTGAAACCGATCTCAACTACTGCTCTCAGATTCCTACAGTTTGTATCCACGTCTAAGGCTGGGCTGGGGGAAGTACCACCTCTCACGATATATACGCTGTTACCAACGCCAACTATAAATAGTCGTATTCATCCTGGATAACTGAACATTCAGTCAACGGACTTAATGTTTACGTGAAGCTCTCAACAACAGTACGCGGGGTAAATGAAGTGTTTGCAGTGTGTTTGCAACCCTTACAAATTGCCTGGGGCCAGCTTTTGTCACATATTTTTTCATGTTAGGAGTAGGAATGGAATCTGCAGGCAAATTTATCACCAGCACTGAAATGAAGGAAAACAACCTACTTAACAAGCTGGGCGACCGTGAATTTGTTGGGAATAAGGAATTTATTGAGCAATCCTCGCAAAATAATAAACCTTCGTCAAAGGCTTGTTGAGTCTAACGGGGAATTATTAAAACTGGCGTGTTCGCTGAAGTAGTATTATACAGTAACCGGGATGAGCGTTTATGGACTTCACGCAATGTAGTGGAGCGATAAACGTCACAATTTAACCGAGTTATTAGTGATATGTTGGGGCCACGGGAGACCATAAAACACGACGTATCTATCGTTGATTCAATAAATGATCCAACGAATGTAAGCGAGTAAATGTTTACCAACCTTTCATTTTTACATAGAGTGAAGTCACATCTAGGCGTTTCACTATGGTTACCAGTGAGTGATGAATTTCGGATCATTTCACTATTTTTAATAGCCCATCACGTATACCATGAACATTCACCACTATGCCTAAGATGCGCCCATGGCCCATGTCTACAATGTTTGCTTCACAATGTCCGCCAGTTTGAATGGAGTGGAGTTTTCTCGGCTTCTTTTCATTCACTTTGACTTGGTGGGTCTGCCCCAGTCGCTTGGGTGTCTTCGGTTTTGAGTAGTTTGATGTTGAAATTCTGCTTGAATGACTGGTTAACAGAAGTTGGTTATTAATGTGGCTAGCAAAATGAGCCTCGGAGTCAACAGGCTTACTAGATTGTCACTGTAGTTGGGGAATTATGGTTCGTGTTATTAACACAGATCGGGCCAAGCGGCTATTGAGGTGATTCTTACTCGCTTGCTTCGATTAGCCTCGCAGTTCTTTTCTTATTAGGGTTTGTGTTCGTAGGTCCAGTAAAGCGAGGTGGAATACGCGATGCATCCACGGTGAGGCGACAGATTTGGCGTTTAACTCAGTAACGGGCTCTGCAACGCACTGTGGTCCTCTTTCGAGGTCATGGCAACCATATAGGTTGAACATACATACCTTGGATTTTCAGTTGAGTTCTCTTTTAAGGTATTTTAGACATAAGGGGGAACCAGGCCACAGGTTGAGTGGGCTAGAAGAAGACAAATTAGAATCCTGCCCCTTGTCATAGACTGCACACTCTGAGTTGACAGTCAGGCACTCAAGAGTGCTCAGACTTTCGGCAATCAGTTACACGGATGCCAGCAAGAATTAAGAGAGACAGCGCAACACATTAATCTAGAGGTAACAGGAAGAAATAAATAATTCACCTTGTGGATATTGCATGAAATGTGTGGTCCAAAAGATAGGGTATATGTTCGCAAATTACGCCCGGAATTAATTTGAGGGTTTGGGGTTGGGTGCTAGGTGATTTATTTTTGACAAGCGGGTGTCGATGCCCCTAGATGAGTAGAGCGTTCGTGAATATCGATTGAGCTTATTAAGTTGATCAGATCTGTGATATTGCTGTCGGTCGTGAAGCCTGGAGTGGAAGCGTTAGGTCAAGAATTCCGTTTGAACTGGTGTTGTAGTCGTGTGCAGTTAAGCGACCGAATATCGGGTTAGAATTCACTCCGCAGACGTCCTTGCGACTGGAAACATGATTCATTTCAACATTCCACTAGTTACCAGTGAATGGAAAACGGCTGTGATAACAAAATATATCAGGAAAATATTTTTTTAAATCCTATTCACTCACACTTAATGTGCATATCGCTTCCGTGCTCTGAGCTGTCAGTCAATCGCCGAGAAATCCAACATACATTGTGCTTCTGCGTTGGTGGGACCTATTACGTTTACACAACTGAACGTTGTAACCCAGCCAAAGTATGATCACCTGCACAAATTGTGTTAAGGAAAACAATCTGCTCAGGTGCATTCTAGTAACCAGGTTGACTCAATAGGCTCACACAGGCGAGAAAATCTTCATATATCCGCTAGCGTTAGAACAAGGCTTCAGTCTGACGGAGCTGAACTAACGTAAGGATAGATGTATGGTTCATTTTAACCATTTTTCACAATGTTATGCATACCTTTCCGTAGAAATTCTATTCGGACACAGAGAAGCGCTTTACTTTCTGATAGATTTCTTGTACGGAGGACAATAGACGTGGCAATGGGACTAGTAACACTTTAAATTGGCCAATGTGTGTTCATTCTGGAACGTTCCAGAAGCTTTGACATTAGAATGGTTCAGAATACTTAAAAATGGCTGATCAAACAGAAAGCAGCCCACAGAAAAATAAGCGATAAGTCACTTGTTTATTGCTTGAATGTTACCTCGTTAACGCATCATTGATTGCAACCACCCATTGCTGTATGCAAAAGGTTTCAAAGTAATGCTGTAGGTTCCCCACCAAAAGTTAAATGAGCAAGTGTCTGTTCATCTTTCAAATTTAGTTGTTTAAATCCTAGTCCAATCCACCGGAATCCACTATTAATTCATGCATTAAGTGGCTCTTAAAAATTCGCGAAATGATCGTATTACGTTCAAACCTACGTCTGGCCTTACATTATAATGGATTGGTCTGGCCTTGTATTTCGACCTGTTCTAAGTGATCACGGACTAGAGACCTCGGTGTTGGTACTTAGGCCCAACGGGGTCGAAACAGCTGATGGCAGCTGAAATCAACCGTGGCTGAAAACCGATGTCATTGAAATGTAACGATGCTTCGATCATCAGTCATTGCTACCAATCACAACTGCATGCCAGATAACCAGCGGTAACGTCGATATAACTCTAGCGGGTGTAATATGCTAGACGTTCTACTCTAAGCCGTCTTAATTTCATTTTTACCTGGCCGGAAATTCGTAATTTTTTGCAGGTTGTGCGGTGCATCAAACTTTTCGAAATACTTTAGTCCCCTTGCAACCTGCGGCTGGTGCGTTAAATTGAATTCACTGAAGATGACCGGCGTATCGATCCTGATTGCTCTACGAGACAGTGAGCCACGTGTGGTTTGCCCGGAACGTCTGTCTGCTCGTTAGATCGGCAGCGACTACGTCTGCAAAAATTCGTAAGTATCTACCAAAGGTAAAAGATAACTCAACCAATCACCCTAGAAGTAGGGGTCAGAAAATGTGTTTGACATTATTACGATGCTAAATACAGTAAGCAATGGAGCTTAAGAAAAATAGCAAACATCAGCAAATTGGTTATCTACTCCAGGTTGAATGCACCGTAAGTGATTGTACCCTATCACTAACCGAGACCAATGCTTATGCAAGTGATTAGGAAACTGAAACCAGAGTGCAAATAAACAGAAGCTCGTAGGCAAGTGTTATCAAAAAGGTAGACAAAAGTCTAGTATTGAGTAGTGGTTAATTTGCCGTCCGGGATGGCCGGTGTAAGTTCATGAAATCAACCGTAGACCAAGTACAAACAAGGAATTGTTGTGACCTGTTCTCAGAACATACTCAATAAACTTCAGCTCATACAACAGGTCCAGTCGTTTCGAAAGTGTCCGAATTCACGGATGACATATCCAGCCATCTGAGAGTCAACTAACTGGTATTACGGTGCTGATGTAGCTTTTCCGAACCATCATAGCAGGTCAACACATGTGCGGCTCAGCCAACTTATGTCACATCTCCGGTGCCTTGAGGCAAATTTGGATTAAAATTTTTTGTGATTGGAACTCTTGTACCTGAAATTCTCTGAATATCTGGCTGTACTGAATAAAATCGTTAGCTTGATCAAAATGTGTTTGAAAGGAATACAACGCAAGTAACCATTTTCATCTTACGTATTGCATATTCGTTTACATACAGAGAGTGGAACTTCTCAAATAATATCCCAAATGTTTTTCACTAAGAGTTGATGAGCCATCCACATATATGGCTTCAACTTGAGTGACATGATAGGTGGAGAAAGTAGGTCTCCTAATAACCCCAAATCAATGAACTATTAAAAAATGTGTGACAGACAACTGTTCATCGCTTTCCCCCTGTCATTCGGGTTGAGAAGAGAGCACTCAGGGATTAAGATACACGTGACAATAATTTTACAATGACCTGTTGAAACCTTTCTTATGCAATCGGCATACGAAGCGCGCTATTTCCCCAGCGGTTGTCTTTTTGCAATCCGGATTAGTGCGTCGCCATTTTTGTGTAACTCTTACTCATGATAGGTTGGATAACCACTAACAAACAACGATATCTCGAAGATAGTCAACGAAGAAGTTGAATCGATTTTCCAGAACTTTATTGTTGAGATTGATGTACAAGCTTAACACAGGAGCGTTCGCGTCCGGACTGCGCCCTGTCCTCCGCAGCTGTGTGGTTTTCTGTCCAAATCCAGGTCCAACCGTGACAAACGTGTCTGCGCCTCGAACGTACCGAATCAAATTTGGTTGGAGCATTTTAGTTGGCTGTGTACAGGTGGTGACCACGTGCTAGTGTGCGTTTGGATGTGGGGAAATGTTTTCGGATCGGTGGATATGTAAGTACACATGTGTGGGTGTCATTGAAACTAAACGACTTGACACGTGAGGAGCCGAGTGGGATCGCAAGATGACTGCTACAACCGCCATGCCAGCCATACGGTTTGACCATTCCACACTTCCAATCAGATCATCTGCTGGATAGAAGAGACCGTCCGCCAGGATTTTAAGTTCTGATGATCCTTGACGCTTCGTTGATCGTGATAGGTATGTGTTGTTAGGTGTGGTGATTCAGTCTACTTTATTTTGAGAGCTTAACAGCACTGTGTAACTAAGGTAAGGCTCGATATGCTGCTGAACCAATGACCGTCGTTCACAGAGTCAGATGGTTCAAGCCACTCCTTCATAAGTGCGCATATTGCAATATAGTTATTGCTATCCCACAAATATCCAAGCTGGAAACTTATTGCTAAGTGTTCACGTGATTGCTCACCCGTCATAGTTGGGGTCAACTGGGAGCTGTTTCGTTTACCATGTGTCGCAGACAAGAGGATCCGACTAGTTAACGCAAAATGAAGTTTGTGAAAACGTCCTATTCAATTGGAGGTTCCTGAATAGCTGTAGGAAAGAGTAAATCGGTTCCTTCACGAATGAATTTGATATGCCTGTTACTTCTCACGGGGTGACTGCATTCATCAAAACGAACATGATTTATCGTCCGTTTCAAGGTCCCACCTTGGTATGACGAAACTAACAACGCGGAAAGAAAATTTCCGTTCATAGGTCATTGTATGGCGTATTAAAATGCATGGAATAGCCTGTTCCCTTTTTGATTACCATCTTCTGACCTTTGTCTATAAAAAAAGCTTTAATTACCCTCTGTATAATGTGAAGATTACAAGTTACCTACAAGTCACAAAGTAACAACTTTATCCTTCCACCCCGACTGCCTAATAGATTGAATTGTGGACAGATTGTTACACATTTTTTTCAATCATGATAACCATCAGAAATATCTGCGAATACTTGTCTTGATTTGACTAACTTTTCTTCAGTTCGCTTGCATTTCTTTCTGATTCTCACCAAATGATAGACCTGATTGATAACACTGGCCTATTTATTACAGTTTCAGGAGTAAATGAACTGGCAACAGGGCACATCTCCTTGAGAGATCCGTACTCGCAATATACTCATGTTCTTGGTTATCTGCTTGTCAGTATCACAGATTTGAAGCGTGACTATGGTCATACACAATAGATGATTCACGCAGACATTAAAGTTTGCAGATTTTATTCTGAACACAACATTAACACTGGGATGTTAGTTTGTGACATAGACATAGGAGACAACATCAAGTAGATCAAGTCTTGTTAACTCACTGTGCTACTCCTATACGAGTTGAGATTTGGAGGACAATCCTGATGGATGGATGGGCCAACAGGCAGAAATGTTATGGAGAGAAAGTTGTGGCTCCCTGTTGTTGGAAGACTCATTCAAAAGGGTTTCATTAGTAACTCTTGTCATCTGAATAGTTGTAAAACGGGCATAACCTGGCTCATCACAACACGTTTGTCAGGATTACAGGTTGGATCAAAACGAGAATTTTTGCATCTCGTTTTTACATATCCAATAAGTCGAGATATGGACGGACTTCTGATCACAATTAACTCAGTCGGTTTATGCCAACCACTGTGTATTAGTGAGTTTTGTGGAGATGCAATGTTTGCACATTTTTTCGCTAACCACATTTCGCTATGCTACAAAAAAATCAGGCGATTGAAAGGGTTGCGCTTGCACCCCTGTTGAACGTTGATCTTTCATTGGTATTTGAAAGTAAACAACGAAATGCCAGCAGTTTACATTATTTTGGCTCGGTATGCCTTTATAACTTTGCGTGATTTTAGAAATTAGGAACTTCCAATAGCCTTAGAAATCGAACTTGAGTTGAAACCTCCCACGAAACTAATATGCAGAAGACCTGGTACTGGTTGCAGTAAGCAGTTCATACTCATAAGATGAGATACCATATTTATGGACGTACAACAGTATTAAAGAAATCACAGTTTGTCACTATCTGGTAGTATATGCAAAGTCACAAACTATAAGTTAATTGCTGCAACGCGAAACAAGTAAATTGGCAAACAACGGAAGGCGTAAAACTGAGACTGTTCATCCAATCCTGATGCTGTATCTTTAACTTGACATTTGGATTTGCCTCTTGTCAGATAAACGGTGAATCGAATAGATTTTCACCACACTTTGGTTTAGAAAAGTTTGGCTTTTGGATTTCTAATTTAACCGATAGCGTATGTCAGAACTCAGAAATCGGGGCAATACATTTCAAAGATTTAGCATTGGTTGTTAGCGTGGACACAGCCATAATTCCAGCTGCAATCATTCTCATAATTTGCTGCACTGAAACTAATCGGCCAATCATTCCTGCTTGTACAGCTAAAGAATACTTCTTTTGCTAATATTACCGTCCACTAACGTGCTTGGAAGTATCAGAAATCACTAACGTTGAAAGTGCGTGCAATCGAGGACTAACTCGGATGAATATGGAGTGAGACACAAAAATCTCAAACTATAAGTTCTTGATTCATGAGAGACAACCTCGTGCCTCTAGTCGTGCAAAGTGATGGCCGTCAAAGATAACCACCTGACATTGAGGCGGTTGATTGTAGGTCACAATTGAAAGGATCGATGCCCTTCCCTTGCCCGAAACAATGTGAGAGTTTTTGCCACCTTACTCAAAAAGTGATTGACTGATTCTGGTTCCGATATGCACTGACAAGAATGATGACAGTATGCATACATTACCAAGGCTTATGTTATGCCTCTGAATGATTCTGAAATAATAGTCATTGTATCAATGATTGTGCCGTCATGCACGCCTGATACATCTGTCGTAAAGTGATTCTCAATCAAATACACGATAAAGGCCTATTACGAATATTCGGAGAACAATCTAATTGGTATTTCTTTGTAACTGTTCGTTGACCAGTGGTCGGCGTGATCTCAAAAGAAGTTTCATTAATAACGAGAGGCAGATAATTGTCCAACTCATTTCGGCCTGATCTCTACATGCATGCACCTTCTTGTTGCACACAGTAAGAAAACTGTTGTAAATTTAGGGTGAAGCCGAATCGTTTGGCGACTTCCCATCTCAACATGAGCGACTGAACGTTGTTTCGGATGGTACACCACACATATGACTAGATCTACGTTATACCGTTCACTAACTATGGGGGCTCCCGATACTCTTCGGGAATGGCTTTTTCTTGCAATTGAACACTGGTGATGGTGCACTGGCAGACCCCGCGTTTAAAAGTTTATCTACCACAGCCAACTAAATCCTCAATGCCTTTCATTCTGGGACCTGGTTGCTCTAGCGGCCTCAATTTGCGTAAGGAAGATGAGCGACCACACTTTACTAATCGTGGGTAGTCAGACAAAAGCACATGTGTGTTGAAGTAACCGGAGGAAATCACGGAAAGAAACGATGAAGTGCTGCCTGTCAAAAAAGTATTCACCGTTAATTGGATTATCATTGGCAATCGCGCTGTCCATGGATTGCATGCAAATAAATCTGTTCAATGCATTTTCACAGCATATGCTTCCTGCGTCAATTTTCTGACTAGAAATTCCTCGCTCACTTGCGTTCTTGGGTGATGACGTCCGTTACTCATCTTCGGAAGCGTGCAGGTCGAGCTAGTTTGCTCAACATGGTATGTCGAACCCACCCACTCGGTCACTCATTATGGCATGTATAAATATTTTCCATAACCATGGGCTACCGTATAATCACCGCAACGAAGTCACGAACGGTTCAGAAAGCAATCTAACTATCGTCTGTCTCTATGTTGCTCAAATCATTTTGTTACCAACAGCTGCTGATAAGCTCTTTCCCGCACTCCTCTGGCATGCCGAATATTTTTTCCCTTTGGGAATAAAAATGTGTGATTTCTTTCTCGTCACAAACGATGTTTATAGAAGTGGTAGCCGAAATTCGGCTAGTATAAGCATCTTGATGTTGAATGTTTGACTATGGACGTAGTTATTTTCAGTAGTTAGGTCCCTTCCAGTCTCTTTCTTTTCTCCTTCTCACTTCCTATATAGAGTTTGCTTTTTCTTCGTGGTTTTGTGACAGTTAATCATCAGTGTGAACCACTGATGTATTGCTGTCTATGACGATGATGGTGATGATGATGATTACTGATATGGTCCTTAATAGAGACTACTTCCACCTAATGGATTCACACAAAGACGAAACTGGTCATGAGGTATTGGGTTAAGTATGACCATCATGAACCGTTGTAATCATAACCATCTTACAGCTTTCCCGAGATTCCCAAGGTTTGTGACTTTTACCTGCTTCAATTCGTAATTCGCCTCATGCCTTCAACTTGTTTCACAGCCTTCATGTACGACCGTACATGCGGTTCGTTTCCGTTGGTCACCCCACCGCCACCACGTTCATGAAACCACAGTGACCGACTTTATTCGTTGAATCAGCCTTTCGATTATGCGATCTGCGCGTTCAATTAACGCTATCAATAACAAAGTTTATCATATATTCGGAACAGCATATGTGGTCCAGCCGTCCAAGAATATGAAACGTAAGAAATCTAAAGTTACCTAAAAAAAGAAGTCATTGTTAAGATAAGTGCATGGTCTAACGTTTCTGCCTGAGAATGCTGGTAGGTGATCCCTCCGCTTGTTTCCCCTTTTGTCAAGTTATACCGTAGGTTCGATATTTGTTGTCTATCGTGAGTAAATAACTTTATTTTCAAAGATTTTGCACAAAAGCTTCCTAGTATTTAGCTTTCTATGGCAACTTGCTCCGTAACTTTCTTGTGTGGCGATTGGTTTAGCCTGTCCTTACTGTTACTGAGTACATGCGTTGTTTGCTTTCATTGTAAAACGTGAACGTGCCACCTAATTTGGGAATCAAACTTACCGTCGGTTGGTAATCAGATAGTGACAGTCCGTTGTCTTCATTGAACTATCACTCGATAGAGGATAGATTTGATGTCTTTGTTATCTAACCGAGCAGTCACTCAGCGACCAAGGCTTCGGAAATGATCAACAATTTAGGTACAACTAAATGATCGCTTTTCAAAGCATTTAATATTGACCATTTGGTTAATGTGTTTCAGAGTACAAACTTTGCACTATGATGTTACATTGACTGACAGGTTGCACACCCTAAATGATCGGCCGAATCATTTGTTGGACTCTATGTGACTGGATTCCGTATGAGTGGGTAACTAGGTCCAGATGTGAAGTTCCTGAACTACCGGCGTGGCTTCGTAATTCAGCTGGTAGAGCATTTGCCGCGTTTAGGCATGTTGTTCTTGTCAATGTCGCAATTGGGTCACCTCTGAGCTAAGTCTTGTTTTTGTTTTTACGCTAGCCTCATGTTTACGACTGATGAGAGTGTGCGAAATCAGTTCATAAATTAATTTGTCTTTCGACATTTCTCCTCAAATCGCTCAAAGGGATTCAGTTTCAATTAACTAGACTGAGCTACTTCATTTCAACTAATCGCTTTCGAAAGTTTATTCTTAGTTGCTTCCCGTCCTTTGTATGAGCACTTCAACCGGATCCGAAATACTTTACTTGTTTGTCAATCCAATGGTTTTCTGAAAAGGATTTATTTGTGAATTTCTCGTTTTGGCTGTTTTTAAATCCCCGGTTTGATAATAGTTGCTAACACATACAACGCTGACCGTATCAGGATTCGTGTTATCGATCGTTAGGTTTGTGGTCCCGCTGTTTGCTCGGATATCCCATCTACGAAGACTTAACTGTATCGACTTGTGTTGTTCACCGTCTCGTTCCACCCTGGTGGTTGATTCACTACACATGACAGCTAATCAGGCCTAGTTGTCTCCCTTGGTTGCACCGAGCTGATAAGACTTGCTGGACCGGGTACACTGCAGTGTAATCTGATGCTTGTCTTTAGTAAGTACTGACAGTGCACGTATGGTGAATCGGGTGTAACCAATTTGGATGGTTTCAGTAAGACTGATGTAAGTCACAAAATGAAGAAGTTTATTCGACATTCTGTTCAGCTTGCACAAACAAAAACGTTATTTTATGAATGTTTAGTCTTGTAAGTAGGAAACTGCTCCCAATTAACCATAGCTTTCACATTCGTACAGAGCTTTGCGCCTAATCTCTTTCGGAAAGAATCAGTAAACTTAATTTTCATTTTTGTGACAATTCATCAGTAGTAAATACCTTTGCATGAACCCGGGGTTTAACTCTGGCCGACCTGCTTGTGTGATGAACTGACTGCTTATGATCGATTTGTGATTCGTAAACTTTCAGCCTCGGTTATTTTAGGGATGTTAAGGTTACTTGAACAGTTTATGGAGACTAGAGCCACGCCGTTAGCTTTAGTCCAAAACGCATACTGAATGTTGCATCTGGATTGCAGCAATTGTGTATAGTTTTTTGAACCAACTACCAAACAACCAGCTTGAAAATACACATTTATGCATTCATTTTCACCCTCTATAATCTCATGACAGTTAACCGTCCGTCAGTAGTGATGACGTAGGATTTTGTGTAGTGACCAATCATAAATGAGCTAATCGAACGAAACGTGACCAACCTTACTGGACACATTTTAACTTCCGCGCTTTTATTACCGCTGACATATCAAACACAACCGCTGTGTCGGACGCGCGATCTGCGATTGCTAACACATACAGGCTAGTCGTACATCTCACACACAGCATAACTGAACTGACGCTACCAGCTAATTAATCGGTCGATCAGAAGAAACTGGATGAGAAACACTGTTTACTGAACAGGCACCACACTCATTGTTGCAACTTTATATTGAAGCTGCATTAAGGAAGTGATACACAAAATCCAACTCTAGTTGAGCAAATTATCTCCTGTCTGCACTCCGACAACTGGTAAATTATCAACATAGATAGTTATTATACAGTATGTATGTTCAGTTGGGGTCTGATCAACTGTCTGCTCATCATTGTCTTATATTCACCTAAGCATTTAACTGAATCCTAGTGGTTGACTCCAACCAAGTTCACAAAACTTTCAAAACCGGAATGCTTATGATAACTAGTCTCATTTACTTTTGAGCTTAACTCTGATACCGGTGGCGATTGTATTTGCTAGTTCTCAGGCTTTCACGTTTGACTTTACCGCGCCGTGGTACCGTGCTGATTTCCCCCAGTGTAGGTAGTCCCAAACATTCGAAATTGACTGATTATAGTTGCCTATGGTTCAATGATTATTTTATTTAGAAGCTTAATTGTGTACCACTTTTCTCTTTTGGAAATTTCACTCTTGAAAAATAATCTCTTAAGTACCTCCCTTAAAGTTTCCAGTCTTCGGGGTGTTTCCGTAGTGACAGTGTTTTCTAGAAGAGTTGCTGTAAGTTTGAGTAAGTTTGAGAATATATGTGTAACCGTCACCGATGCACCGTCAATTTTTAGTATAAAAGACTTGATCTCATAGCACTTCGGTGCAATCGCACGTACAAACATTCAGACTGTATCATCACAAGCGAGGATCGGTTTCGCTCACAGACAAGCCAATAAATTAAGGACAGGATCACTGGCCGGTTCAAGTGAATCATGGAATCTTGCGGCCACGGTTCACACAGATGCAGAAGAGACAGAACAGTAATTGGATGCACAAGTAATAACCAGGTAGTAGTAACCAATGGTGTTCGGTCCAGCTGTTCGCTCCCAGTTGTTAAACCTTAATAAATTTCTTCAGGCCAACTTCCCACTATGCCTTTTGGTACACTAGTGTAAACTTAGATGGTCGACTAATTTAATAAATCGCAAACATTCACATGGAACTGAATAGCCGAAGTTGATGAAGTGGATAGGATCTGTTGAGATTCACAATTATGCGCCATCTGTCAGACATTTCATTCGGCCAGAAATGAATAGAATATTGAATACCCACTTAGATCAGAGTGTTCTGTGTGTGAACAATTAATAGTCACTTAAAAAATTTGAAACAGTTCATTCCCTTCAGAAGTTTGAACAAGACCGTTAGAACACGAAAACTGGCAGATGCATGCAAATCGTATTGACCGACGAGTCAATACGAAATGCTTGCATCTGCACAAAAAGGATTACTTTGAGTGCAGTCGAGGAGTTTCCCGAAAAACGCATTTCGAACCATATAAACAGTGTACACAATAATCGTTAGATCGGTCAGCGTGTGAAAATTATGAGTAACCTAAGGTTACCCCTAATATCTGTTGACATTATAACAATTTCCAACAGATCCATCAGCGTGATTCAGGTTTGTTCACGTCGCAGTCCATTTTATAAAAATTAAATATCGCTGTAGGAAGTCGAATCGCTCAGTAAGTGAAAGGGCTCAGCGTGTGCACCATGCCCAGTAGGTGGGAAATGACTAGTATCCATCGCCACCTGAGTCATCTAGGCTCAGAAAAAACCGCTCAGTGAGTGGGGTAAAGTTAAAATAACCGCATATTTAGTTGTGCTGTGGACTACACCAGCAGGGTTGCTAACGGTCGAATGAGTGAACACTGACCACATACCACTGAACCAAGGGTGCGTTCCCTAACAAAAATGTGTACGGTGTGTCTGGACCACATGCGTCGCTCCAGCCGGCCCTCCTGTGTGGTGCAGCTGACGTGGGTCACTAGCTATACATGATGCATGCATGTACTGACACATGAGTAGTCGGTATGGCGCATCAGCCAGTGTGAGCATGTGACTTGTTCGATTCCAGTCTGATGAGACATTTGAGTATCGGGTGAATTCTGAAGACATTTTTTCGTGTGACAGTACGAACCACGTGCCTCTGGACATTGAACAAAACAAAATCACAGTGGTCGTCCTTCGTTTATTAGACTATCTAAGTGAAATCATCCCGGAATGTGGGAGATTATTTTGCAGTGTTAACTTAAACCGTGTCCATACTGTGCACATGAAAATCCCAGTCAAGTAAAAATGCGAATGTACTGTTCAGTGGAGGCGCTCATAGACCTGATGCGCTTCCGGTGTAGTGACAGTACAGACTATCGGTCAACATGTGAAGTCACTGTGTTTGCGCTCTTTGCTATTCTGGTCAGGCAAGTTGACCGAAGAGCACTTTTTTCAGAAAACATATTAAGCATGACCGGATTATGTGAACTATGAAGGGATTTGGAACTTGAGTCAAAAAGGAAGCAGTGTACTACGGTTGTCTAATCACCACGTGTACACTGGAGAATACCACAGTTTGGTCAGTCTCAAAGGTGTTGTCCATGATGGTCAGGAAGTCTATGAATCCTTAGGCGTCCCTAGTTATTCAGTAGTCACGCCCTGGTCATTTTCTTCGGAATGGAAAGGTGATAACCTACCAGGAAAGAACCTCGAAATTAACGAACCTTTATTGACTATGGAAGGATAGACCCTATATGCGCTTGTACCAACTTCATAAACACATGTGTAACATGCAGACCAGCCGCTTGCGCTGTGACTGTCCGTAGCACTTGTGGCCCGAATCTGGAGAAATATGAAGACACCGGGGAACAGTGTCCTTCCGAAGTAGGGGTTCCAACAACAGTCCTGAAAAGAGGAACAGTACGAACAAGCATGAGCCGAAGGCCCAGTAAACTATGCACACGAATTACACAAACGAAAGCTAAAACGGCACCGACAACACAGCAGCACGCCTCGTTACACATGCACCCAGAATGCAATCATCCAAACCACATAACAAAATGCCACAGCCCAGATTGTGGTCTTCATTCGCCGGTCGCAGAAGCCGGTTCGGACAAGACATCAATGTCAACGATAGTAAGTTTTACAAGCCTGCCGCCCAAGCCCCCGAATATTGGAGAATTAAGCTAGCATGGGTATAACTGGAAGATAATGTAAGAAGAAATTAACAGACCAGATAATAAAAAATTCTAGTTGATGAATTGGTCGTTCAACAGCTCATCGCCGTACGCTAAACCGGATAGCTCAACCCCAGCCATTCATTCGTCCCGCATCTGGACAGCAGATACCGTGCTTCCAATATCCCAACCACACACGCATACTTTTGCCAACGATCAAGGTTACAGACTGGTGTCACGCGCCTTTAAGGCTTGCTCGTAATTGGACAATCTTGATCCAAATTGTACATAGTCTCCGACCTGCGTATTCCGCCCTTAGTCGCCAGACTGACAGCGAGCCCTTGTCTGTCACCACCGTGATTGTCAAGGCCAGATACACGACACATGCGCGCATTCACTGAGCCACATCTGTGTGCATTAACCCACAAGCATGTGATGCTCAGACGTGCATATGCCCAAGCTCACAGACCCCGAAACTCAACAAAAGGCATAACCCTGCTTCTCGGACAATGAACACTTCAGCAGCGTAACAATTCAAAGGACGCGATGGTGGGAGTTACATCACAACCCGACAGCACCAAATCGTTTCAACGTGATTTCATCACTTCAGCATTACCGACACACCACCTACATCAGGGTGCTGTTATCCGCATTTTTTAAGCCCGGACGTTATTATATATGCGATCCTCCTTCGTTTGTTTATTTCCGATCATTTCTACGGTTATCCCCATTCTAATTATGTACATCCACCCTCAACTGCCTATCCTTTTTTAAAAATGGTGTTAGGCCGTAGTTATATATATATATATATATATATATATATATATATATATGGCCCACACGCCTACTTAACAGTCGTATTTGTAGAAGTTGAATTACTGTAAAAAATGAACGAATCGCAAACTTCTATGGAATTTTCAATGAACGCCAAGGAAACGAAAATTCTAAGTATCTTCAAGCAATATCTTGTAATAAATGACTTGACACGAAAAGCTGCTTTGGGTCATAATTCATTATGTAACCTCTTGGTTACCGTGTTCAAATTCGATGGAACTAATGTGACTGACATCGGACGTAGTGAAGTGCATATTTTGTAGCAGTCGTTGTTCCTCTAAATTATTGTGAACTACAGAAGAGGAGTCGCCTTACCATGTTGATAGTGTTTTAAGTGACACACCGAACATGTCAGTGAACAATATTTGCGATCACGTGAGTTGCGTAACTGGACTACAGTTATATTGGAATGGCGATACTCAGATATCGTTTGGCAAATTGTATTATCAAAATGCCACCCTGGTTAGCGCTCTAGTTTCTCAGTTTGGTTAGTAATATATAACGCAGATGTCTGCTCTTTCACACAGTCCTTAACATATTGAACGCGTTAATGGAGTTTCCTGGCAGAATGCATGGACATGTTATGGTTAGTAATACTTTTTTTCTGAAGAGTCGGTTAACTGATCCCAACAACAATTGTTTGCTTACCTGAACTAGCAGTTAGTAACCAAGATTGCACTGCAATTTTTGAATTCACGATTGTAGTATACAATTGCAAATATCTGTCTCTGACTTACCTGACGAAGGATGAAAGTCGATTGACCTATCAGCCTCAGCACCATCATCATTTTATCATTTTATCAATGGAAGCCTCGAAGAACTGTATGGAAGCTGAATAAGAGATGCCGTTAAACTCAACCTGGTTTTCCAAGACACACTAGAAATGAACCCGGGCACTTGTTGCTATACGGTAGTAATCACAGAGAGAATCAAGTTAATCAAGTCGTACTTTGTTCGCAGTTGTGCACAGTGAAGTTGCAGCGACAGAAGTATACGTCTGTGTGCAGTTAAAGCCAATATTAATTACTTGATAACACACATATGGTTAGTCACTGAACGGAGCCTTGCTGATCAAAGTAATATATCGTTATCACAGCCCAGTATCCATATCGGTTGTACGGTTATTTAAGCACTAATTCGTCTATCCTTCGGTGTTGCTGATGCAGGCACCATGCTCTTATTCTGGTTCATCACTGTGAACGTTATGTTTGGAGTCACATATGTACGCTCAGATTGCGTTTCTGTTAGGTGTTTTGGACTAGTTCTAGCTACGTCATACATTTTGACCCAAACACGCTTCTGTTCACTGTTTGCTAGAATTGCGACTGCAATTGTAACCGTGCTTGTAATTGTTAAGAAAATGTGAGAAACAAAAACACTGCCTACCGACACCAGCTGGTTACTGATGCATTGATCACGTGTTCGTCGGCCTTTTCAACTGTTCAAGATGCAGTCATGATATCCGTCTCTGGACTCTTGAATTGGTTCTAATTACCCTCTCTTTTAGTTGTCTGGCTGCTCAAACTTTTTCGGACTCAATTGTGTTTATCACTGGGGTCTGGTTTGTCGTCCGATTTACTTAACACAGGTTAGGTTTGTCAGATAACCATCACATATGAAACACTTGACAATTGTACTTTCAGTGAACTCTGATTAATTGGCCGATACAGCAATTGCTATGAAATGAGTTTTCTAATGAGCGGTTAAAAGGACAATCAGTTTTTAAAGAATACTTAAACAAAACTTGTATTCTACCGCTTATTAAGTAAACGAATCAAGATCACGAAAGAAAACTGTAAGTTCTGTGTGAAAGGTGGTTCGTTGTTTAATTTTTCGACAATTTTTATTCTGAAAACTCCACCTACCGATCAGCTAAGTATCATCATCAACATCATTGACAGCAATACATCAGTGGTTCACACCAATGGTTAACTGCCACACAACCATGAAGAAAAAGCAAACCCTATATAGGAAGAGAGAAGGAAAAAAGAAGGGGACGGGAAAGGTCCTAACTATTGGAAATAACTACGTCTGTATTCAAACATTCAACATCAAGGTGCCTACACCTTGCAAACCAACAACCGAGCTGCAAGTGAGAGTAAGGCGTCATCAGCGAGACAGCTTCCTTACGGCTTTCACTGCCCCGCGTCATTAAACACACTCACTTCACAGACAACTCGGACAAACAACGACAACATTCACACCACTGAGCTCGATTAGCCGCCATCTCACCTATAGTCTCCAGCCACGGTTTTTGCAATACTTGTTTGCATTGCAAATTATATGCTGGCGGAATATTTCCATATATAATTAAATGCAAATCAAACCTCGTGCTCAGTTTCCGAATTTCTTTTTTTAATCTGCTTCTCTAGAAGTTCATCGGTTGACTGTTCGCTTGAGCATTTTTGGCTGATCAGTGAACCTATTTTTGCAAGTTTGATTTATTGAATCTTAACACACAAAAATACGCATTTACAGCCGAAAGGTTTTCTGTTTTGTAAAATGTGCCTTTGTTTGGAAAGTAATGTCTAAGTTAATCCTAAACTACGGCTTTTGCATATCGTTTTTCAGAAGTTGATGATTCATCGAAATACAACATAGTTTATTCAAGCTCAGCTCTCTGGAATAAAGAGTTCATGGAAATTTAATGCAATTAGTTTCTGCATGGATTGCAATTGCGCTTTCTGCTTTTTTCAGTCTGGATGACATGTGTAATTGTTATTTCGATAAAACCCGAACGACATTGTAGCTCTTGAGAGTAGATTTCTTACTGTTCAACAGTTCGAATCCCATTTATCCCGGAGATCCAGGTTGAAAAGACCAAGACGAGAAAGTGAGGAAAAACGGTTTTTTTGGCCACCTCTGAAAATGTTTAACGAAGACCTTATATTCTTGGGTTTCGCATGAATTCACGCATAAAATGGCAAGTCGCCTTTTGTGAACTAGCTGGTTGACATTTTGTTGACACATTTAGAAAAATGCTCACTGTTTGTACCATTGTATTTTGACTTTTGAGTTTATGCGTTTTTTTCGTCCACGGGTAGTCCATCCAATCAACGATGATGTTGCGCGGACCGGCATTTGCATGATATACGGAAAGAGAAATCACCGTTTTGGAAACATTTTTGAAACCTTTCTACTTGTCAAATCTGAACAGACTATAATTCATCCCAGGAGATGATATTTGGTGGCATTTTTCTCACGCTGTTTATCAGTTTGAAGTAAGCAGTTGAACGAACTCAATAAAACAAAAAAACTCCTAGATAATTTTCACAATGGGTCTATTTCGTTTACAAAAGATGCACAGAAACGCAAGTCAGATATCGAATTAAGAAGGCGGCAGGTGTTAGTATAGGCAAAACCGGGTTTAAACAAACAGTCAGTGGATGACATGAACCTATGTGCAGAAAAGTGTGCATACAGAATATAGTCGGGATCTGTTGAAAGTTTTAAGCTAGCGAGTGGTATACTGATAAACTTGACGCATTTTGATACAAGTTACATAGATGGAGAGGGCCGACTGATATATGTGGTTAGTGCTTGGAGAGAGATGATAGAGTATTAGTGCGATCAGTGAATGAGTTCACAAGCTGTTAAGAAACCGAGACTAAGAGTTCACAGTAACTAAAGCATAAAGTTTGTATATTTTAAATTTCAGCAAAGATAACAGCTCCATGGAGTGATCGTGAAAAATTATGACTCAGTTTAACCAATCTACTTTTAAAATTTGAAGAGTAGAATATAGCGGTATGACGAGAGTAGTTGTATGCCATCAATGAATGTATATTGATATGGATTAGTTGTGAATTGTGAGAATAAAACGGTCACACGTAATGAGGTATTAATTGACAAGGAAGGATGTTTGCACCAACTAATCAAGTTGTTCAACACAACCTGGTTCATGAAATCAGTTCTACCTTACGATTTTCTCGTCAGCCGAATACAGCGTCGTGGACGTAATAAGATACCGGTTTTTGTGGGAACAAACAGCGAAATAATTGGTCCGAAAGCGAACTACGTTAGCAAGGTAGCGCTGTGAAAGCTACCCAAGTTTAAGATAAACGAAACTGAAGTTTGAAGATTGAAAAAAGGTTAGATCAAGTTATTTTTCTGAAATTCGGTGCTACACTTTATACACTCGGAGATGTATTTTTTTCGTTTTCTTTGCGTTGAGGTCTTCAGCAAAGGAAGAATGATTAATTAGCTCTGTTTCAGTTGCACCATAATTTTCACCGTTATGAATCTCGGTGAAAAAACTGGTAGGTAGCCACAGCTACTAATCTACAAGAAAAAGCCATTGATTCGGTTTGACAGTTAAGCTGGGGATAAGAAGCTTGAGTTCGTGTAGAAGTGAACTTGACCGAGAAAAAGCCAAGGAAGAGTAGGAACGGGCGTGTAGGAATAAATGTTTATATCCGCAGCAAATGAAAGACATAAATATAGGCATAAATGAAGAGAATTATGAATAAAGAAGGCAAATCGGGCCAGAATGGCAACATTTTCGCACATAAAAATGTGACGGAGAAACGAAAGCAACGGATCATTCACAGGCGATCGACAGCGACCTGATGGATACTTCAGGGATTTTGCGGGAAACATAAAATCCTTCGACAACAAACCAAAGAAAACAACTCATGAATAATCTGTGCATCCACATGCAAACATGCGCTGGTATACTGGCCTACCAAGTGATGTAGAGTGTAGATAGATTCTAGGCGGGGAACATAAAATAACGGTTTTTGTACTATGGCGAAAACACTGGGGAAGCGGTGTGGATGAACAATCACATTACAGTGCTCGTGAGTAGTCAGATGGATACATGTGTTGCAGTATTGAAGTAATCGGGGGAAGAATACACAAAGGAGCTCTGATGGGTAATTTGGCACAAAGTGGTGTCTCCGTACAATAACTCGTGTCTGTCGACTGCACTTTTGTGAGATTATCATTACATGCAAATAACTGTGTGTTCAGTACATCGTTAAAGAACGTCATCTTTTCGGATGGTTAAACGAACAATTTTTTTGCCACCCGCCTTGTTAACCCACAATATTAACATGAACGGACCATTTTCTTACTACATTTTGAATATTTACTGGGAATAGGTCGACGTATCGGCTCGTTATGCACATGAAGAACTGGTGCTGACGGGAAAATTCCTCTTACTCATTCCTTTCACAGGCGAAAACGCTGTGTGAACACATGCTCAGAAGTGACAAGTGGTATAATTCTCGAGCTACGAATTCATCCCGGAAGGTCAAAAATTTCACATTCAGATTAAACTACCCACCCAAACCACTATCTCGTATGGAATCTACTAAATGATCTAACAGGGTGATTGTCCAAGCAGCATTTCTCAATGAGTTCGTGCTGCAATCTACCAATGGCAATATTGACTACTGAAATTACATAACTGGCAAGACCAAATCCCCGACTACTCATCAGTAACCTGGCAAGACGTCCAGAGCCTTCGCAGATGGGACTCTCCTAAATGACAGAATCTGCAAAATTACTTGTCACTGATACATTCGGATGTGTTAAGAGACAAACTGCGGGAATCCGTAATAATAACTAGTTTGAATTTGCCATCCAGAAAGTTAGGTGTAGAAAATGGGGTTGACTGTTTGATACCTAATATCTCGTCATCTGCAGAATTGCGATCATGAACCAGCATGTAGGCTATATAGAGTGGGAATACGAAGTAGAGGAGGCTACCCCCGGTATATCACCGGGCTCTGTGAGGCTGAGACTTGACAACTAACTTGGGTAAAATGGCTACAAATAAGTAGGTTTGGCGTAGAGCATCGACGGTTGAGGTTGGGCCAGTTGATTCGTTTTTCTCTTCAACGCTTTCAAACGCATCGATGCAGTCCAAGAAAGGTATACGTACAGTTCCAGATTTTCTATCAAATGATGACAGCACGGACTGTGAGAGCAGTAAGTGCTGAGAGTGAACAACGAGAAGTGAGTCTTACGGGAATCTGTGATTTTAATCGGAACTTCCATTTAAGGGATAATTAGTTTTTTAAAAAGTGTTACTGTTCGTTGTACATGGGATCAAAATTTAGACAATTCAGTTTTGGAGATTGGTGTAATATCTGTCATCGTCTAACAACTGACATTATTGCCTAAACACAACACATTTTTTGAGAACAGTCGGTAATAAGCCGTCAGGTCCGCTTGACTTTCTGGGTTTTAGCTCGATGGGGTTTTTAAAACAACCAGGCCCTTTCATTTGGATTGGGCGAAGCGGCGGGAAAGGAAAAACATTAATTATTTTGTTAAAGTTATTGCTGGGCTTTCCAGTGTTGACAACTTTTTTCATGACGTGTTTTCAATCCACCCAGCCTTTCCATAGTTTGTCAGATCTCGTGGGAGATTCTATCATCTACTAATGGGTTGGGGTACATCAAATTTAAACGATATCGTTTGCTACTGATAAACTTTGTAATGCATTTGATTGGCAAATATTCTCTTGGCTAATTAGTATATACTTTCTTCCTCTGAGATCTCTTGATGGATGGGAAAGAAAGTCTGTCCGAGCGAACAAGAAATGTCAGCAAGGAGCAGGAAATCTCAAGGCAGAAATCTTATTCGTTGGTCGACCGAGCACAATGGATAGGCTAGTCGTCTTGATTACTTCTCAAATCAGACAAGAAGGTCATGTTTGAGAACAGGATTACTGTCCTCTAATTCTGTTTCATGCAGCTAGTAAAGAATTTACGGCGAACACGATAGTAGCCTTGCTTTTCAAGAAATTGGAGAAATACGATGTCAAAAATATGGTTGCCACCGTCAGCATAATCCATTAAACACGTGACTTGGTAGAACCTCCTTATACAATACCGATGATGTAGAATGAACTAAATAGGCAACAGCATCTGTAGCAGATCGCTTACGATTGCAAACAGACCAATGGGGGCTCTTATGTTTGAGTTGATCCGTAATAAAACCAAACGTCACCTTTTCAAAAAGCATTTCCTCATTGCCATGGATCATCCTACGACTCAAAAGTGTGAATTATCTGTTCGTTAAAATCGGTGTGGTACTATCAGTCAGCTAACTGCCAGGGATCTGGCGCTCCCTAATGCGCCGAGAACGTAGTAAGCTATAGGGTGAATTGAGATTACAGCACACATTTTAGGGGGGGGGTTGGGTCGTCTGAACAATCTGAAGTTTGCGGAGAGAGTGAAATCGTCCCAGTGGTGAGACTCGGATCTTGGGGGTAGGAAGTCTTCTGCAGAGCAAGTAAATTTGCAGTGAAATCCTTCAACTTGTAATAGTCTAATTTCCAACCACCTCGGGAGTGCTTTAATCGAAATCACAATGACACAAGAACAGCGGTCATGTGGGATTTGCGCAGTTAGGTCAATTTGTGCTGCATCTGACCTGATTGGTCTCATCCTTTGCCCATTAAGTGGGGGGTGTGAGACTGGTGTAGATTGGACGCGTCCGTGTCTAGTGCTGTTTTTCCATACACGTCACACTGCAGACAGGGGTATGCTATCATTGTGAATAATACAAGCGTGCTGTGTGTGGATGGTGAGGGCTTCAGTACAGCACCGTTCCCTGTAGGAAGGCAGATCCTTGTGAATCTCTCGAGCTTGATCAAAACCTATGTTGTGGTTCACTGACATTGCATGTAGTGCGATGGCCGAATCCTCCTCTAACTTTTGAAGTTGATAGGCGTGTTTAGGAGGAAACCTCGTGTGCCTCTTGT
The DNA here is from genome assembly GCA_008508345.1 of Paragonimus westermani. Lineage (NCBI taxonomy): Eukaryota > Metazoa > Platyhelminthes > Trematoda > Plagiorchiida > Troglotrematidae > Paragonimus > Paragonimus westermani. The sequence continues at coordinate 60,132 of QNGE01000976.1, read as the reverse complement.
GTTCGGCAACACGTACTTTCAGTTGTCTGATTATCTCTCCAGTGTAGCCAGCATTGCAGTCACCGAATTTGATGTCGTAAACGCAGTCTGTCTGGTCGCCCATAGAAAATGGATCCTTAGGATGTATCACCAGTTGTTTTAAGGCATTGTCTAATCGAAGTACAGCCAGGAAAGCACGTCAAGTTTGGCGAGCAACAGAGATTTCAGATTTCTGTGTATCGTAAACCACCCCATCCTGGTCGGTATCTCAACTAAAACTAGTCGCACCCAATCGGTATGAAAGGAGCACTCATCAAATCTCTAATCAATGTAGCTAATAAGACCTGAACCACTGAACTCTCTAAAACACTAGAGGTTTCTCACATTAAAGAAATGCTAGCCGCCAATCACTATCCAAATGCACTTATCGAGAACACAGTTAAGCACATGTCCACTAAGAAGGAGACCGAAATGACAAAAATTTTCAAGTCTACCGTGTAAATACCGTATCGTAAACAGATATCTGAAGAAAATCATACAGTTCTGTCTGAGTACGCTATCCAGAATGTATTTCGGTTAGACAACTGGTCCCTTGCTCTTACTGAAGTGAGCATGGTCGGAACAGCGGTCGTAGGAAGTTTAGTATCTGTCTCACGTCTGGCATATTCCGACGTCGTATACAGTGTTTGAGCTATAAACCGTTTATGGTTGACACATCTGGAGTTAACCAATCTGCTATAGTTGGTCTAGAATAGTGTCTGGAGAACTCCAGTCATGTACCGAGTAAACGCTACATTGTTACTCTAAGTGTAGGCTCAAACAGTAGTTGACCAACAATGGTACAACACGACGGTTGTCTGTACGCGTAGGAGAGCATTATACGCTATGGTTTGCTCGAGAATTAATAAAGGCTTGTTCAACTGTGGCTGAGTAGAATCACAACATACGATCAACCCAGCCGATTCCTTTAAGCCGACCTATCGGATCTGTAGGGATCAACCGAAGAAGGTCAAAAGATATTTACTGGCATTCGCAGAACCTATTGCAATCCGCTTAACCTCACCCTCTTTGTGCTCACAAAATCGTCCGGTCAAAAAATCGAACATTCTGTGGTCTTACATCCGTATCTCGGATAGATCTGTAAAGTAAACGTGTTAACTTCACCACAAACGTTTACAACCCACATGAATAATATTGCATAACTAGACCACACGAATCTCAATAGGCTGCCATTAATGATTACCGGCCCTTGCTCCGATGATGTACTGTCCCCGACGAATTCAAATACATGTGTTGTATTTGGCCTGATAATGAAGCACTGGAAACACGCTCATTTGTTGTTTGTTTATTCACATAAAAATGAATAGCGAGACACTTCAAACTCCATCTCAACCTGGTAAGATATTGATTTACATAAAATGAAGATTTGGGTGTATGGATTTGAAACCACAACCGGATGTTTTCGTAGTAGATGACGTTTACATTGTGGTATGGTCAGTGTCGTCGAACGGTAGCGCTGTTCGTGGCTTGGTGTAGAAATACGATGCAGGTAAAGACAAGGGCAAACGTGAACTGCTTGTGTGAGATGTTGTTGTATTCAACCATTATCACAGGTTATTCCACCACACTTCAATCAACATGCTGTTTTCAGACTCTGTCGGTTTTTATGTGGGTTACCACCTTGTGGATTTTTGCTTATGACGTTTTGCGACTGTTCAGAGGATGAACTTCAGACTTATTTCGAAATTTCCTGACATTTTCCGTCAATCATAGCATCATAACAAGGTGTATGGTTACGTTACACGATTCTTACACGAAAGCATTATTTTCACAACCAGTCTTGCAATTTTTGTTTCCTATTTTGTGTGTAGAGTGACCAAACTCTGTGTTTACCACCTGCAATAGAGCCGTCTTTATACTTTGTGAGTCAGATACTGATACAATTCACCTTACTCAAACCTCACAAACTGGGCTAACTGGACTCTACGTTAGTTACAATTTGACAGTCTTTTCCGGAAACAATTTCATTGAAATGAGAAAATGTAGTTAGCATGTTTGTTTGGATGCGGATAAGTGCTGAGGCATTTCGTTTAATTTTTGACTCTGGTCATTTCAACCTGTGAACCAGTGTGCCTTTTAGTATTCACCGAGAGTGTTCAGAACAGAGAAAACGGAAAGTACAGTAAAACAAATAAGATCACAGAACAAGCAACTCAAAGGATTTTTCGGGTCATATACACTCTTCCTCTTTGTTATAATATCGCCCTTTCTCTTCTAAACTAGTGAAATTTATCAAGGTTGCCTTTCTGGTGAGCCCACTTACTAGGATCCTGTCAGTACAAACTATTCATGATACCATTATTTTCTCATTGGTTCACACTGAGTAAAATTGGGCTCTCCCTTGCACAAAAAAAACGAAAACAGTTTTGTTATTTCCTACTTAGAAATATCAACCAACCGTGTCATTTTTGTTTCAGTGAAGAAGTGGAACGTATTGCTTTTAAGAGTGTGACAATGTCACCGGTGTCTACTGAAACGTTCGAGTTGAGAGTTTGAAACGAAACGCACCAGCTCCCTAACAGCATCTTCTGACTGTTTTACAACTGGTAGATTAAAAGACCTCAGACGGCTTCGTAACAAGGGATCAGTTAATGGGAAGAAAATAATTCGGTGAATACTAAGGTATAGACGAGAAAATTTGGAAAGAACTGATGGAATGATTGAGTGCTCTTGGTAATTCGGACTGATTTTTTAGGTAGAAGCTTGTGCTTGGAGGTTTGGTTATTTGGTTGTTCACCGACCTTCACGTCCGAACCAGTACACACTACTGGCATCATCTTCGTTGATGGTGAAGTGTTTGAAACGTAAACTCCCAGTTTTTATGAGTAGCCGAATAAAAACCCAATTACGCACCAGCTGACAGATAAGGCAGGCGTACACGGTCGAAGTTTACGGAAACCAAATTGTAGTGAATGTTTACTAGGTTTACCATTTGGTCCAAACTCCAACTTAACAAATAACCAAATAATTGATCAACCCGAGATTCAGATAAGTTTTAAAAGACTCGGTGAAATGGTTTTTGTGTGGAGCTAATTCACGCTGGTTATATCCCTCCGCATTCGTGGGTCAGTGTGTCATTTTGGTCATGCTGTTAACTACCAGTTACAGCATACCATATCCCTTACAGTGATTCCGTCCTACAAGTGTGTAACTTTATCAGTCACAACTAATTTTTGTGGTCATTTCGAGGTACTTTTTTGGTTGCGTGTGTTGAATGTTCAAGTAGAAATTTTGCTTATAAGGCCACTTGAATACCAGTATTATCATCCATATAACACACTTTGAACAATCGCATTTCGTCATGTAGCGGATAACAGCCGACAAACAGTAGTGGTGAAAGATCAGGGTCAACTTTATGACTAAACTACCGGAATACTTGATTTGACCTTCTGAATATATACGATGGCGTTCTCACATTTGATTCCGGTATGACGCACAAATGCGTCCTCAGTTTGGGCTGTACTTATGTGCACGTCGGATCGGGCTGCCAATGATCCTGATGGTAGTCTACTAAACGGCTGATCACTGAAAAAGTGTAAACACCAACGGTAGAATGTAGGAAGAAGGTGAACCAATACTCTTAAGATTCCAAACGCTATGGAGCGAAATCTGCGACTGACTGAGCCCCATGTACCAGATGACAAGCATCTAATCAAAATACTGTTCTACCAAACCAGTACGATACCCGCAACCAGTTGGTCTCAGCGATCATCAACGAAGTGAAGGACAGCTTTTTTGACTTATCTGAATTTCATAAGAGCCACCCGCGTTGGAAAACGAAATCCGTCACTCGTAAATAAACGGCAGGTTGTCGTCCAAGCACTTATCCTCTTGTCCGTGAGGTCGCGGTCACCGGGATTGTGGAAGGATATGTGGATATGCCCTTTGACTACAATCTAACGTCTATTCAAAGGTTGCGAGCTCGAATCCCCGGCGTTCTTGGTACTGATGAGATCTAACTGGGTCGAAACCTTCCTTCATTACTCTACTGTTAGTCAGTGGAGCCAACTTCTTTGTGGAAACTCATTAACCCCTTCCGGAGGCTATAGTGGATGCTTGCTCTTTCGCAGGTCAACCACAAAAATCAATTGATCGGTTTCAGCTTACAAATGAGAGGAAGTGCAATGTTTGAGGAAAAGCTACGGTACTTTTAAGAGTGAATTGACTAAAGAATGTTTACATGCTTCGGTTGTTTGCGAACTTTTTGAAGAAGGACCGAAGTGCGCAACATGCGAAAATTAAACTGTGAGCTTGATAGATACGCATCACTGAATTGGTCTATTCGTGAATGACAGTAAAATTACAGCCATCTGATAAAGACACATCAACAGTTACGCCATTGTTAGCGTTTCCGACAGCATATAACTTTCAACTCCAAGACTGCTCGATTGCAACCACAGACTTCGTCATCAAATGACCCAAATTCAGGACGTAAACACCAAACAAAATAATCAGGAAGACGTATGAAATTCCTCTAGAACAACTCTGAGTAAGGGTTTATGGTGTCTTTTTGAAGGCACTTGCAGTGCTATCTGAAAGGTGTTACCCGTCCCTTGGGGAACGGTTTGCAGATGGGTTTTTCGTCGTGCAGATCGCATCCTCTATATTTATCCTGTTATGGCTAGTTTTATAAACCAGTCGACACAATGGATTTTTTAGGACATGTTCTTTTTTTGTACAACGATCTGATCTACATGATGTCACTATTAAATTGCTTGATCTGCATGTACTTTACACACCTGCTTGCCGTCAAACTGACGAGTGAATTGAGGTAAGAACGGTGGTTCCTAACCGCCAAGAGGAGTCGCTGCGAGTAAGTTGGTTATCATGGTGGACAGACCTGTTTAGAACTATTCAACATGTACAAAATTTGAAACATTTGTTTCTCTTTAACAGTTTGAACAAAACAATTAGAATATGAAAACTGGTGGGTACAGGCATTTTTATATTGACTCGTTAGTACTAAATTTACAACGACATGAAACATTTTCTTGCAACAAACAAGTAATGGGCTGGCTAATCAATAAACGGGTTTGCGTAGATCATTAAGCGCATTGAAGGGTCAAGTTCAGGAACAGAGATCTGACTTGAGTCGGATGTTCACGACTGCCTCGGTAAACCGCAAGAAACAGGGGGTGGGAATGACGCAACAAGATTGTGAACGCGCAAGGTGGGTCGACAACGTGATCAGTGATGAGGACGCGTCTAGCGACGGCTGAAACTAGCTGTTTACTTGTTTCAACAACATTGCCGTTCTCCCCTAACACGGACATATGTACCAATATAGATAAATGTTCCTTTATTCTAGAGCTCAAGCACCTCTCTCAGTTCGGCCTATATAACTTTCTCCGCAGTTTCAAGTTGGTAGACACAGTGTAAAGTTGCACCAATAGGCTGGTCTCCTATGCTTAAAGACGCTGGTAACTTCTGAGTCCGAGTGATTACACGAGGTTCAGCTGTACTGAACGTTCGCTTGATTAAATTTCCCAATCGCTGTGTTGTTTGATGCATGATATAATCACCCTTAAAAGTCAGCTGTACGTAGACATTTTTTCTCTACCGTGATATCTCTTTGGGTGGTACTTTTTGTCTACTGTGCTTATCTATGAACCTTGTGAGGGTAATCATTTGGTTGTAGGACGGAAATCATCATATATATATATATATATCCGAACTTCGTTCGGTGACACCCCTCACCCAGTGGTCGCGAGGTTATGTTGAGAAAGAAGCCTTTGTTATCACCCAGTATCACTCATAACGTTTGTTTGACCTCACTTGGAGTAGGCGTCTGAACTCAACGACACTGAACACACCGGACCCGAGTGTCAGCCAGAAAAGTGCTGGGCTGGCCGTTGTACGCAAAAGAAGACAAATCTGAAAGGAATATCAGGCCAATCCGTTTTACATTTCATTCTACCTTCTCAAATGAACACAATTAGGATATGATATCCTCAAACCAAACTATAAAAATGCTTTGTGAACCTTGGGAGGTGAATAACCGGCGTATACACAACAACGGGTATATTCCGTACACTATAAGAGAAAATGATGGACAAAGATGACTTTCAGCATTCAGGTATGTTAGGACATACATTGCACTACGCACCTTAGTAGTCCAAACAATTGATCAGGGCCAGTTTGCACAGACTATCCAGCGGAGACCCAATAGTAAAAGGCAAATGACTTTGACACTCGACTAGCTCTACCTTTATATACGTGCAAACGGTTCACGGTGTCGACTGTGTTGCAGTGCCATTGAAGGAGCGGTCAAAGACTGTAGAAAGACAGCATGTCACGAGATGCTAACAGTTCATTCATTATTTTCAGTAGCAAACGTAAAGCAATCGATTATCTAAAGTATGTGGGTAGCTCGATTGTTCTTAACCGTGTAAACAAAAAACGGAAAATCTTACGTAATCTAGGCACATTCACAGGCCAGGCATTAGTTTGATCAAGGTCAAATTCAAAAAAGTAGAAAGTACAAAATCAGTTTGTAGTTGCTCTCGTTAGAGCATTCCTCGTTCACTGAGAAGATGTGGGTTTATGGTTGTGACCTCATCGTTTCACTGTTCATCGCCTGCATACAGCATCGTTCAACATGACAAACGAAGCTAACACAATGGTCTCCGGTGAAGCCTCACGTAGCAGACATAACTACTCTTTCCAGGGCCCGCATTCTCCACACCTGTTGACTTCGCACACCCTGAGGATCTCCGTTTATTATTGCCTCGTGGTGCATCTTCAGTTGTCTTTTAACTCTTGCTTTCACCATACTCCAGACATTCCCAATTGGATTCAACATTGGTGAATATGGAGCCGGTCGTAAGATTTGTCCCCCATTATATAACTCCTCAGCACACAAACTTCCCAGATCGGTGTGCCGAGGTGCGTTGTCGTATGTCAGCACAATGTCTGACATGAGTGTACTGATCTTCATCTGATCTATCAAGATTTGCAGCCAGCCCCTGCAATCACTGTTGTTGTAGGCTCCCCACATCGCCATATAGCCCACCATCCAGCTTGGTGTCAGACCTCCAATCAAATGAATAGTACATCCTCGGCTGTTTGTTACAGAGACGCACGCTCTCGTCCTTTTTAATGAACGTCCAACTGAACTAGTACAGAGCAAATTGAAGTTTGTCTCATCTAACCAGCAAATAGCCTTTGCATTTGCACAACACTCCAACAGTCGATATGCAAACAGTCGCCGTAACTCCACATCCTCATTTGAGTTCATACCAATGGGTACTTGGCGCAGTTTCTTGACAGTTATGCACCGGTCATCCGAGTACCGACTAATCGTTGTGGTCGACAACTCCTTCTCGAACTCGGACTTGATACACAATCTCAAAAATTGCAGAGTAATCGTTGGGTCCACGGAAATCCACTCCAACAATGTATCGATCTCTGATTCTGTCAGAATCTTGCTTACATGTCCTTTGCGAGGCTGAACTTCATAAACGATGCAATCTACATGAAGCCACGTGTAAGCGGTATTACACTTGACTCCTTTCAGAAGGGCAACCGTACGTTAGTCAACGCCCCTTTCGAAGGCTTTGGTAATAAGTCTACGTGTTTCGGACTGATGCGAGTGTACTTACGTATACCAGCCATGTGTGCGAGAGAACTATTGAAAATGTGCTGACAGACTGGTTCACTCTCACATTACAGCTCGAAGTCTTCCGCGACCCTTAACCTCACGCCTATTGGACGTGAGATTCACGGACACACCTAACCACTCGCTACCCTCCACCAGTAAAAGGAACCAATACGGTCCGCGGTCTGATGAATTGATAGGAATAGGGTCAGGTGGTCCGTGTTCCACTTTGATCGCCAATCCTGTTCTTATTAAGCAAATCCGTTGACATCCCTCTAATAACCCAAACCACTTCCTCTACCAAAGTAGCCAATGCGAAGCACTCTAATTAAGATTGATCGTCCCTTACAGTTAGTTGGGCCAATCGTGTTCTTGCCGTCACGTCCAAGAATCTGAGATGGAAATTCCAATGCACCAAAGTGATTTGCTTTAGCATGTAATGGAAAATCTTGTGCTTAAATTGGAAACAGATATGAAAAGATATAGTGCTTCCTCAAGGCTGTTGTGTGTACAGATTCGCCTTGCTCGTGTGAACACAGTACTCACTAGCGCTCGTTTGTATTGGACAGGTGTGAAGCTGCTGGAGTTTAGGTATTGACTTGACCACGTGGTTTTCCTATACGGTTCTTATAACCGAACCATCTTCTTGACGACTTATGAGGATATCTAAAACTGACGGGCAGTTGTTGACCCCAAATTCACAAGTAACCTTCAGATTAAGATGACAAATATTTAGACACTGCACCAGGTTATCTACCACCTGCTTAGAATGACTGAAAATTAATGTCATCGACGTAACGCTCGTAATATGATAAGTTTTCCATCCCCATAGGTAGGTGTCGTTCTAATTTTAGCATGAAAAAGTTTGCTAAGATTGGACCTAGTGGAATTCCCATTGCTATTCCGTCTATCTGACGGTAGTGCTACTCGAGAAAACAGAAACTGACATTCTCAATACAAAACTGCAAAGTTTCCTCCACTATGTCGGTCGGAAGTGGTCGGAAGTGATTCATTTCAACGAGCTCACAAATATAGTCGGTCAACACAAATATGATTAGGCTTATGTGATAGCATTTATGATCCAGAGCGGAGGCTAGTGCTTCTAGTTGCAGCGAACTCAACTGTACTGCAGAACAGCTCAGTACGCACCTACTGGGATCCAGTGGAACAAACTGTTGTTCACCGTGCTTCGTATGTGACTCGGCAACCGATTGATGTAAGTTCTTTTTAACACTAGCGATGGTTTTTTTACAGCATCATGCCATTTCGATACAAGAGCAGTGTGTCGAGTATTCGACAATGGATAAAGAACGGTAATATGTCTGACGCAAAATTGGCCAGTCGCATTTGTTCAGGTTCAATGTAGGCAACCGCAATACGCTTGAAGTGATTGTTGGCCTTGTTCAGTGCATTCTTCCTTAAGAGAGAGAGAGAGAGAGAGAGAGGAATTGATGGATATATCGCCCTTGCACTCGATGAGGAAAGGTATTTTCACAACTTCATCAGCATTTTTGCATCTCGAATGCACAGCATTGTTTATCATGCCCGATTAAGTATACGATCAACCGATGAGGATGCCATTTCATGTGATTACACAGGGGGCAACTTTCAGTTGGTAGTCCGGTAAGTGACAAGACATATGCACGCCAGCCCACTTGTTTTAATCTATGAAAAATCACAGAAATTTGAACACTCGGAATTCTGACTCCCACGATATCAAACAGAGCATTTACCTAGATATTCCTTTTTCCCAAGTTACATGCTGATTAACTGTGACCAGACGACTGATGAGGGCCGCATACATTTTAGAACACCGTTGTTTGACTGCGTCACTCTCCAGATCAGGTTATCGCGATGACAGAACCTGAGGGACGCCTCCTTCTGTGCATCATAATAAGGTCTAAGACCACAAGATATATGGTTGAACATATCTTCTCAACTATTCGCGATCGTTTTGGAGGCGAAATTGAAATACTGCATTTAAAAAACTTGAATAATGAGGTCGAGTATTGATCGAAAACGGAAGATATTGAGCCGAATTTGGCTGTAGTAGCTGATTCTCACGCATTGCACCAAATCTCTGTAGCTGTATTAAATCAAAGTTTAAATAAGACAATGAAAAACTTACAAACAATTGGTAGAAAGCAAACGAAGGGCGATGGTTCTGGACTTTCCCATTCGTAGAGAATGTCCCCCACACATTCTGCTCGTGGGTTGCGAAGTACTGTCATATCCAGTGACACTTACGACTGCAAATATTAACAATCACATAGTTCCAAACCTAGTTGTTATTACCTCTCAGCTTTGCCTAAAGGAGCCGTTACAGAGTTAATTACCCAAAGCATATCGTCGCCTCGTCACCCTACGCTTTTTTTAACCCTCAGTGGCTGCATTGGGCAATCAGTGACACAGCAGAGATTCTATTGAAATGCAGTGTACTTGACCCAACCAAAAAAGACTGTGCTTTTCAGTAAGTCAGTTATTGGTCAGAAACATACACACTGTCCAAATATCTGCATACAGACTTTCAAGTTGCTTACAGAATTGGCTCATCTGATACGGGTTAACTGAAGCAGAGAGCAGTGATAAACCGAGAACCACCATGAATCTTTCACAAGAGTGGGACACGTTTCTGAACTGCAGAGTAAAACCAGGCAAACACATATGTATAAGTGCTGCAGACCGTCCAGCTAAACAACAATCGGCCGTATCACAAGATTAGTAAATGTGAAACAAAATTACGTCACTCTTGTAAACACCGCGTCGACAAAGTTGCAGGCAGCAGAATAGCTATGAATCAGTGCACCCTTATCTGATTTTGCAGTTTTAGCTTATTGCTCTTGAGATGTAGAATTTAGCAGTTCGCTTAAAGCAACTGTATATTTGTTCTATATTGAGAATGAAAATAGCAAAGCTTCATCACGCCCACTGGTGTTTTGCGAGAGAACCATCAAACAATAACGACAGAGAACACATCGTGAGATGTCAACATTCCGTTTACTCTGCTCAGTCACGAACGTAAAACACTAGAATATATGGAACATATAGATAGCAAAACAACAGAAACACTCAGCGATTGGGGTTACATGAAACAAGGACTACTACCAGTTCCAGAACGGACAAACTGCTTGAGTCAACAGTTTATGCACACACGGAGCCGGACGGTGAGTACTGATTGACATTGCCTCCGAGAAAGCAAGCAGATTGGGACTCGGATTACGCAACGATACTCGAAATGAGTTGACAAGTTCAACAACGTGACTAGTTTCCATTAGATGCTTTGTGATACATGAGGTCGGATTTCATGTCAATCACTCCGTTGTCACTTAAAGTTTCACTTCTTTTGCGCCAGTTACTTTCAAACGGGGCCTGGTGCGACCATAGAGCGTACAAGATCTGCAACCATGACTGCCTGTAATGAGAGGAGATGTTTAAGGAGGGTGTTAGTCACAAAGTGATATTCTAAAAGTTCTTCAACACTCATTGCAACAAAAGACTGATCAAGAATGCCCTGAGTACGATCCTTAATAAGCTGGAAATTCTGAACCTGCTCTTCGAAGGCGACCACGTCACAACTAATATAAGTCAAAAATTGCAGTCTGATCTAGCATGTACCTATCTTGCGATCGAATTGTGGTTATTACTCAAAACTAGCATTGTCGTTCAGTGTATTCCTAATCGTGACCTGCCGAAATGTTCTGTCTCACACTTAATGAACCAGTTCAATTGAAGTTCCGGTGACGTCTATATCGGCAGAACGAATCGGTGCCTACGACAACGAATGGCTGAACATATGAGAACTGAGCGACTGAGATGAAATTCGACCCCATGTATCACAAAGCATCTAATGGAAACTAGTCACGTTGTTGAACTTGTCAACTCATTTCGAGTATCGTTGCGTAATCCGAGTCCCAATCTGCTTGCTTTCTCGGAGGCAATGTCAATCAGTACTCACCGTCCGGCTCCGTGTGTGCATAAACTGTTGACTCAAGCAGTTTGTCCGTTCTGAAACTGGTAGTAGTCCTTGTTTCATGTAACCCCAATCGCTGAGTGTTTCTGTTGTTTTGCTATCTATATGTTCCATATATTCTAGTGTTTTGTGTTCGTGAATGTTGACATCTCGCGATGTATCTTCTATGATTATCGGTGAACTTGATCAAGAGAATTCACTGGTTTAAATAACCTTCAACGTTTCTTTGACTTTTTAACTGTGAAATGCGCAGTCTTATGTAACACTAATATCGGTCATTTAAGAGTGTTGCACGTTATGGAACTCTCTAAAGTTCTTGGCTGGAGTTTTCTTCTTCTTTGTGCGTCAACAATCATACCAAAGATATTTTTTGGATCTTCTAAGTTTCCCCTTAGTTTTTTCTTTCGTATGATGATTAAGTCGAATCGTCAGCAAAGTTTGACTGATCGAACCGCCAACTGTTGAACTATCTCTTACTATGGTTGTGTGGAGTTTTGTCGAATAACAAGCTACAAACGCATCCTGTACATCCAGGACTGTCCTCTCTCTGGTGAACATTAAAAGAGTTAGTACTGATGCGTCAACAATAGACTGCCCGTCTATTTGACAGAAATCGGCCAAATTACCTGCTTTTGTTCAAATCGGTAAACGGATCGACAGCCGCTTGACTGAACCAATGAATGTTTCTCAAAACGCTTAGGTTTATGGTAAAATAACACATAAAGTTGACTTTTTTCACATTCCTGTTTTTGTTGAATAACACAAGGCATGGCAAACATACTGTTTCAGGTAAGTCGTCGTCGGGCCAATAAAGTTACCAAGGATAACAAGAAGTTGTCTACTTGGGTAGATCAAAGTAACAACAATCACACACATAATTACACACAAGAATGTCGTTATTCCGTATTCTGTATACAAGATAGGTTCACGTCCTGTGTGTCCGTGTGAAAGGGGCAGGAACCGCTGGACACCAACGGAATTACAAGGCTTGCTCGAAGTGTTTTCGTAGTCAAATTGCGGTCATTTCGGCTTGCGGCGAAATGCTTCCCACACACCCACGTGGTGGTTATTTGTGCCAAGAGATGACACGACTACAGTAATAGTGGATTTTGTAAAACCGGTTTCTATGCCGACTTGGCGATACACTTTATTCTGTTTGGACAGGTATCTCATTTCATTTCCAATATCGTTCATACCTGTGATTACTGGACGATGCTTATGACAACGGGTTGTTGGGACACACAGGCGTAAGTGGACTGTGGAAGCTTGCTAATCTAACATCGTCGACCGATCCTGGATTAATGCTGACTAGTTCTTCCATTTGTTGTTGCTACTGCTGGCTGACTGAACGCTTGTCTAAACCAAGCAAGACGCATCCTTTAGCTTCGAACAGATTCGGAATCACAAAACAACCGAGCTTTTCGCCTACGTCATATATCTTCTTAAGCGAAACAATTCCAGGTTAATTAGAACATCCCGGTCATTCTATTCAAAGCCAGCTAATAGTGACGCCTGTGGGTAACTTAACCCAATATCTTATTCGAAAGATCAGTCTATTCAGGCCCAACGGCATACACTATAGTCCATCAGCCACACATACAGGAGCTGGGTGAAGTATAGTTTACTGACTGGAAGTGATTACTGATAAATGCTCGTAAAAACATATTTGTCTTCTAGTACTGGATGGTATGTGCTTGTTCTTGTTTTATTTACATATTTTGTATGATTAACTGCCGGTGTTTATCATCACTCTGTTGTTTGCAGACTTGTGAACTGAAAAACATATCCATAAAACTTAACAGAATATGAAAACATTCAGCTAGGAATTTAATTGTTATTTTCGAAATCGTTATATGAAAAGGTTGATTTGTAAACATTTAGACTTCTCCAGTAGAGACCGATATCATTGGGTACTATGATACAAACTGCCGTCCATCCTTACGGTCACGTACGAACTACATGAATAGACTAAAACTGGAGAAAAGAGAAACTGTACGAAGTTTACACAGTTAATTCACTTATTCACAAACGTGGGCAAAACGTTGTTTTGACGCACTGTCAAGTTCGAACTGATTTTCAGCCAGCCGTACTTTTGATCATGTGATCCTCATTTTTGTGGGTTGCACCTGACAAGAAAGAATTACTGGTGATAAAATTGTAGTGAACCCTGCTAAGGAATTGATGTGCATTTTGGAAACAGCGTTTCAAGAAAGAAGACTACCACACAGAGTTGAAAATTTCTTAAAGAACTGATAGCAGCAAATATGTGTTTGGACAACTGGATACATTGACACAGCACCAATCACCGGCGTAGCAAACAGAACCAACACACACGTGCAGTGAACAAGCACTCATTCAAATTATGTTAACATTGTCGCGCAGTTGACCACGATGTCGAAGATCTCGGAACAGATGTGGTCGGAGTAGTACTGAGATGTCGAAATTTACCAGCAAAACCTGTGCTTTTTATGGGGAAACATTAACAATTGCTTTTCGGAGAAAAGCGTTCTGGTTTTGGTTGGCCTGTCTGTTGTTATATTCTACTATCTTGCTTCAAATAATTCGTTTGCTTAAGTCCAACACCTATTCACACAACTTGTTTTAATCACAATCTCTTACAAACAAACTCAGTGGACCAACTGTTAATCACTTTTGTATAATTGGCGCTGATCAACAACAGTTCCGTTTGCAGCCGCTGGTACATGAGTTCTGATTGGCTTCAATTTCGTCAGTCAAAAAAATGTTCCGATGCACCTAATCACAAACACTACATTTTTTGTTAGACGGAACAAATATTTCGATTAGGGTATTATAAAATTATTCATAGTTAATGGGAGACAGTATACGGGAGAGAAAAATATTCGGCATCAAAGTTTTATCTTAGTGATTGTGACTGAAAAGAATGTTAAGAAAACAAACAGGTTCAACAAAACCGGTGAAACAAAATAGATGTCTAGCATTGGTGGCAAAGAAAATTGTCTGAGATTTTAGTACAATTGGTTGCAATCTGTGTGACAGTTGGCATATTCCTGGTACCAAATTTGAGGATGATCAAACCAGAACACCTATACAGATTTTTGTAGATTATAAACAAGGATCACTGTTTTTATAGACCACTTTAAACTAGTTGAAAATAATAGAACCCTTCTGTCCGGGTAACTCACTTCTGGGTTATCCAGAATGTTTACCCATTTTAGTCGTTCGATCGAATGTTTGCCATATTCCTGGTTTTATTTCAAACTATGCACTGCACTGCTGCCCATAAATGTCTATGGCACTAGATGACTACAAAGTACGCCTTTGCTATAAGTCGGATGAAAAACAGCGGAAAATGTTTTGTTGGAAAGGTGGATGGTAAATTCATAAAATAATGCAGGATCCACTTAAAAATGATAAAAGTAAACCTTTAGATAAAACAACTCCAGTGGACGAAATCTCAGTTTTGATCGGTACAATCGTGCATATTTAACTAACGGTTAGGAAATTACTGGGCGGAATAACACCAAAAAGTGGGTTGGGTGGTCAGCAAAGCAGATGAGTTAGGTAATGCGAATCGATTTACAGAGTCGGTGGATTAAATGGCTTTCAGTTTGGTTTACTATGCTTAACCATGTAGAATCAATCAGTTGAGTGATTTTGTTCGAAGTAGAATAGAACGACAACATAGTGAAATTTCAGTGGACTCGGTTGCTTAAGTTATGCTGCATTAAACTCTATTCCCAAGAAAAGTTCTACTCTCTATCTGTGTATTGAGTACAGTCGGTTAGATGGGACGAGATGGATAAGCTTATGTTCTTTGTTAGTCGAATCAGAACCGAACTTGGCAGGCTG
Source organism: Paragonimus westermani (assembly GCA_008508345.1). Lineage (NCBI taxonomy): Eukaryota > Metazoa > Platyhelminthes > Trematoda > Plagiorchiida > Troglotrematidae > Paragonimus > Paragonimus westermani. Next base: position 44,695 of record QNGE01000976.1, on the reverse strand, counting down.
CTTGATTATTTTCTGATAAACAACTAAGAATGCGCTCTATATTGGATGATCCACAGAAACAGTGAAGAGAGTGTACCAGCATTGATATCCATTTCCTTACAGACGCAGTGGTAACAGCCGTTCGGAAAGAGAAATTGCAAACACATTTGCAGCATAATAATTTCTACCGATTGTATCAATGACTTCGCGTAGCATCAACTTCGTCGTCTTCCCCTTTTACTTACACATTCAAACGAATTCTTCCTCACCATTTTCCACCGAAGACTGTATAAGTATTCCAAAGACAAATCAAACAAGGACTTCCAAATAATTAACAGTCCTGCCAGAAATCACCAGTCGTTGTTTCAGTCCAACTGTCAAGTTATATTTAGTACGGATTCGTTACGGTCTGCTGATCACGCAACGCACAAGGTCGTTTGTCTAATACCACTAACTCGTGGTTCCTGTTGGGAAATTTGTCCATCGTGGAAATCACGTGCTTTCAATGGAGTCAGATGCAATAAATCCATCGCAATTTAACATTTTCGACCAGACATTTTTCAAAACGGTATCGTTGAGAAGCGTGGGAGAATGTGAAAATTGTGGCTAACAGTGAGTGGTACACAGTTTTTATCAAACAAAACCCTCCAGCACGTACGAGAAAATAATTAAATATCATTTAAATGGAACTCAATTGTGCAGAATTGACTTCGGCCGGATTTAGGCCAGGAACAGAAACAGAATGTAGGAACGCGGTAACCCGCCTGAGCTAAGAAGTTGTATATATATATATATATATATATATATATATATATATATATGAAACATTGAACAAGCAAAAAATAACAACGATAACACTTCAGTTGCAAAAGGCGCATTAAAACTTTGAGGTAAATAGAAATTATGCATGCTGAGTGAACGGCCACTCATCACTTTGTAATTATCACACTGAACTGGCCGATAACCGGTTGAATGCTTTATGCTTTAGACTCAATAATTTGTTACACCTTATGTTCACATACCCTTTCTATAGTACTTACTCAAGTGTTCCCACTTCTTCCGGATGGTAATCACCGGGTGGACCTCCTAAACGAACATTTCAGTGGCGTATTACCAAACTGTTTACAACCTAAAATGAAAAGCGTGTTCTTATCATAGAAATCTGTTTCATCTGAATCCTTTCTCAGAAATACTTAGTTGTGTGCCAGTGTAGCGAAGAAGAGTGATTGCAAAATTCTAATCAGTAATAAACCTTGAACGTGAATTTGTACGTTGAAGTAGCCGGGTGGAAATTACTGGACGAAACGCTGGAGTTCGCTTTGGAATAAAATGTTTCTCCGTAACTACAGGGACTGGGCGTTTAAAACCGTAACAACCGTGACGTTCATAGATCAATGTTGTATGCAGCTGAGTGTGTTTGTTTGACGCATAACTCACTGTTGGTTTTCCGAATAAGCAATCCTTGTGCCATCCGCATTCTGGGCTCACAACACTAATATTGGCTTTCTTAATTTAAGCGTTTGAAATCTACCTCTTGCTGTACTCAGCAGTCTTTCTAAGCTCCACGTTTCTCCCGTCTGTTTGTTTCAAACTCTGTCGTCTTCGTTTAACATCATCATTCGCCTGCTCCCTTCGGCATAATGCCCTCTTTTTAATAAAAGATGTTTCATTCGTTTCTGTCACACGTTGACTGATGCTAGATTATTTGAATCTAAAGCTGACTTGTTATGCTCAACCTCCTTAGACGTGACACCCATCAGGCCCCAAATCCTCCAGAATGTTCTTTCATTTCACCTGAACCAATCCCATCATGTACACTTACCTGTACCCCGATGGCCTAATGTGTAACAGCTTGATATTTTGTACATCATCATAGGTTTTCACTTATTTCCTTAACACATTTGCGAGGTCAATCTTACGTACGCATTGAGATGAGTGGAAGCTGGTCTACGTCTGTTCCACAAGCATGAACTGTTCTCCTTCAATCAGATGATTTAACCTTGAAATTGCTAACTATAACGCGCATGGTAAGTGTTTCCTTTCTCGGTATGCTATACGATACGTGACTGTACATCTAAGTTCAATAAGTGAAGCTTACCCTCACAGGTTCTTTGGCTGTGGTCACTTTCACAAGCTAACCTGGAACAAAATGCTGCTAATCAGGTTCGATAAGTAGACCACAAATCTGGCTGTGTGAACGAACATCACTAGCCATCAAAGAGTAATCAGCATTCGGCAGCAGAACGAACATTCTTGATGGACTTTCACAGTCAGGATAGGCTATGAGTAAATTGCTTCTTGTGTCCCTCAGGACCTTCTAGAACAGAAGACACGAAGCATTTTGAGCTTGAAAAACTGTATGCGACTTATATATTAAGCTGCGCTGGAGGAGGCTAAACAACCTCAACCTGCTGGTAACTGGCCAGACAAACAGGAGTCGGTGCCGTATGTGTGTTATTTTGAAGGAAACCGATTATCGTCAAGAGCACACGCTGATAACTGCCACAGCCTCTACAGCGTCTGTTTAGCGACAGAGAAATTTGCTGGGATCAAACCTGGTTCCTTGATATCCAGAAGTTCCATCATGGAGACATTTTAAGGACGTGTGAGTCAGTAGACGATTTTGTTGGCATCATCTATGGCTTAACTGACCAGTGCCGCGTGCGGACGATCCCTTGATTTTGGGGCTTTCGCAGATTGTCTTGCTCTCAGGTTTAGTTCCAGTGCTGTTCACATGCTGAAAATTCTACCTGACTGAAGATTGAGCAGGGTTACTGACGTGAATTCGCTCTATGCTGAGACATCTAAAGGGTTATTCATCAACCGCTACGGGCCAGTATCGAGGATTGTGTTATCCAGCTTGCAAATCATATGCTAAGATGTGACTGAATACGTGGCAAGAATGTAGCGCTTATCGTCACAGTAATAGGGAAACAACAATATTTAACACAGATACAAACAACTAACGTGGTCTGGTTTTCATACAATTTCTACAAAGGTACACACAACCAGTTGCCAAGGTTATCAACTTACTTGGTGCTCGAAAGAACACACTCGTGATGGTATACACACTTCCTCATCAGAAAGCTTTCACTTAATTCATTCCCTGCATAATACCAACTTGACTTTTAGCGATAACTTGGTTCGTGCGTTGACAGTCAATGCTTAATACTAGCTTGGTGCATTAATATATGACTAATGACGGGCTTTTTCATTACACACAAAAACAAAATATCGCCTTGCAGGTTTAATGAGATCGGAGATTTCGACCTGTCTTGGAAGTCCTAATTGCAGGGTTATCGATTGGAGTTAACAGAGCAGTTACGGTGTCTCCTCTCGAGACGATCGGGCAACCTGATCATTGCTCACAAGCGAGAGTGGTTGAGCGTTCAGATTTGATAATTCGGTCGTGCCTAATGTGAGGTGAATGGCGCAGTGGTTAACACGGTTGCCTCATGATTGGAATGGCGGGAGTTCAAATCCAGGCCGTGGCAAGGATATGCACTACTGACGAGCTCTAATGAGAGCGAAACTCGAGTCTAGTGCTTCATTTCGAAAGACACCGGCCGGCTGGAAAGTCTATCTGAATGCGAACACTGCGATCAAATGTGAGTGATGTTCAACTTGAAGAAAAACATCAGGGGAAAACTTTGGTAACGAAATGATTGGCCATTCTAAGCGGAACATTTCTCAATAGCTCTAGTGCTTCGAAATAAACTTCGATTGTTATAGTAGCATACTAATCAAAATGGCAAATTTATTGGGTTCGAACACATTTTTATTGAAAAATACACTACTTATTAACCGTTTCTACGATATCTGTAATCAGAAGTAAAACATCCTTGAACGCGGTGTTTTGTGATTGTTCGATTGATGCGATATTTCAGAAGAGTGAATTTATTGTGCAAGTGGATTGTTGTTTGTACTTCAACCAATCGTTGCACTGGGTTTATGTTAACTTTAGGCGTGACGGTAGTGAGCCAGTAAATGAAGTGGTTTCACCGTCGTAAGTACGATTATTTTATGTATAAATTTTCTGATTACTGCTCTGCATTTGCCGTTTGAATGTCCGTGACATGCACTCTTAAAAAATGCTGCAAAATGGAATTTCTTCGAACAGTGCTGAATCCAGATGTACTAAAATGAGATCCACTATCGTGTAAGGCCAACTGGAATATTCCCCACCTAACGACAAATTCGTGTAGTCTATTGATTACTGTGTTTGAACTAGTCTAGTATGATAAGTCAATCTTGAGGATTTTGCTGTTAGAGTCTGTATTATGCAAATGGTTCTCCTTTTGTATATACATGCTACCTACTGATGCCGTCTGCTGGAGGTGGTATGCTGTATCTCTTAAAAATGGCTTTCTCTCTTTCTTGTTACACCCAAACTTCAGCTGCTTGATTGGTCTCCCCATTTCTGAACAGCCGTATTATTCCGTCACTCAATCTAGTTACCCGTTACCCACCCACCTGTTACTCGTAAGCTTGTCCAATTTCTTGTTGTAACCATCTCGGGATAAACGTTTGTTCTCCGATAAAATCCAATTCATTTGAATTCTGATGCTTCATCGGAAAATGCTAAATATGGAAGCACATCTGTTAAACAGTTTTATTCTTTCCTTGACCTTCACTTTCTGTCGGTTGTTTGAGGGTTGGTCAACTGGATTCTATTGGTGCTGCTTTTCGATTTAGACGAACATCTGATTCTTCATTCTCCATTGCTATTTTGATGGCTTCCAAATATCGTACTTTTGTATGCTGGTGGTAGGCGTTGAAAAAGTAGAAGGCACATGAATGTGGCTGCCAAGGTCATAGAGGAGCTGGTGTTAACGTTTTACAGTCTAATCAGTTTGACTTAAAAGCTCCGTAGTGAGCACACTAATTGTGGGCGGTTTATTTTCTCCTGTGAACCGGTCATGAGCGCATTTTCGTCAGTAACTGTGACGTACGTTCACAGTGAATAGAATGTGACACTCTTGTGGAAAGGTCAGATCAGTCGTTGGTAAGCAATTTCATCTTGTTCGGAACACTTTGTTGCTTTCTTATTCACTGCCACTGTTCCTTCCTTTGTTTCAAACCTTCTAAGCGTTGTGTCAGTTCTGTGACTTGTGATTGGAATCATTTCAGTCTGTTAATCATCTCACGTACTTTTGAAATTACTAGAAAACCATTTCGTGTGATTCTTTCAGTGATTGTTCTTGTTTTCTCAGGGTCAGATATTATTTCGTCTTTGACTAGACCGTGCCGGTGTGAAGACAGGTCTGACCAAAAATGCACTTTCTCATCTGTCTCAAACGGGTGTTTTCTTAACAGCACTAGGCAAATACTCCAGATGGTAATCAAGTTCGTTTTACGTCCTACTGAATATCGAATGAACTGCAACGCATACAACTCCACTGACGTCACATTCCCATATGCATAGTTCACTGGTTATATAATATCCGTATCAGGTTGATTATAACTATACTTAACAAGTTTGTGCCTTATGTCTGACATGTCCTTGACCAATAGGTTAAAAATTCCATAATCACCACACGAAAAGCAATAAAAACAGATCAGATAAAACTGAACGATGACCAGGCACCATGCATTTTAAACCCTTCGACTTTGATCATAATCAGACTAGTGGTGTTGTAGTTATTATCCAGTTGTGCATCATTGTATCCGTCACAAGTAAGTAAAAACCTTTTCTTGATAATTTCGGTCTCATTAGTATATGAGGATATTTCGGGAACCAGATAAACGCTGAAACTTTTAATGGAATCGGGAGCCACGAAGTAGACAGGTGCCTTTCTTTTCCTGTGCAGAAATAGGATATCAGGGGACTGAAGAAATCACCAGGTATGCAGTTCGGTATGCGAACAGCGAGATAATTTTATATCAGGCAGTCGGAAATTAGAGATGCTGCCTGATTCTGTCTTTCGAAGTCAAGGTTGCAGACCAAATTGCTAACAAGATCAAGTGCATGTTTTGTGTGATCCCAAATGTGGAGTATCATTCTCTACTGTTTTGTGCGGACCCAATAGCCTTTGAAAGGATTCAGAAGAAGCACCGTTAGAGCAGTTCGTGGCACTCACACCTCACCCTGACAATGCGTGGGAAGTTCTTGACCGCGTGTACGTAGTCAGTGCAAACAGAAGTTCTCGGGAGAACTGTGCATCTCCAGGCAAGATAACGGGTTTCATTCCAATAATGGCCAACGCTCCGTGATGAATTGCTAAAAAGACTAATGTAATGAAATGTGAGTCTTCAGCTCTTGATCAACAGCAGGGTGAAGAATATATATAAACATATTATATATGAAATTTGGAGTTCTGCAGATATTTAACTATTTAAATAATTGTTTCCGGAACTTGTCCATCTCATTTCATGGTTCTTGTTTTCACATGTCAACATGTAACAGTTGGTATTTCAACTGCTGTGTTTAATGCTCTTCTTATGAGAAATGTCACGCAACGTTCTTCAGTTGTCAAAGAGGCAGAAAAGAATGACCAGTCAACATTGTTTGCTGACTGAAAAAACGGGGCTTAAGTTATTCATTTTAGCATGAAACGAGATTTTTTGTGTACACTACTATATAATTGCAACTATTTTGTTGAAGCACAAATTACGTCAATATCAGGATAACTGACTTGAATCAAGCTATCCCTGATTAGTTAGGAAAAACCTCTCTCGGACTTACCAACGGGAAAGCACAATTTCACTCGGTTTACTAAATCAGACTGGGACCAAACTTGTCTATAACACAGTAAATGCAAGTAGGCAACATGTGTTCAACATAGTTTGTTGATGCAAGCTTCGTGAAGAGACCACAGGCGCCTCATGAACCTTCGGGAATCGGTACAACAAAAGTTGAATGACTATCATTCAGACGTATCAAAATGACTCATTGTCGTACACATTATGTAGACTACATTCGGCATATAGATTCACACGTTGTTGAAGGAGGGAGAAAGAGCTTTGTTTGTGTCTTCCTGTCTTTGTGTTGGACGGTTTGTAGGTGTGAACAAAAGATGAATAAAATTAAATAAAGTGGAACTTCATACAAGCCGTTGGTTACAGTCATATTAGCGGAGAATACTGAAACAAAGTGAAACAACAGCAAGCCAGATATCCGTAATAACTGATCTGCTAGACTAAGCTAGTATGGTTGTTAGGAAACTTGTAGTACCGGTTATCACACACGTATTTGCCCATCCAGTAATATTGTAAATCTATTAATCAATTCGGCGGAGACCACCGTGTTGGGCAGTGCGTTCCAGTATAAAAAATCATATCTGTAAAGCAGTTCTATCTACAAAATAACCTACCTGTTCTATGAGTCAGTTTCAGATAATGATCACAAAGTCGTCCGTCCTTATTTGTTGGGAGATGTGCCAGTGGATGACACACGGTGTGATGTATTTTGTGGATAAGAAGTTGGTCTACCCTGGGATTTCTGTAATTGACTGAGAATTGACCTAATTTTTTCAGTCTTCCCGTGCAAGAGGTTTTCCTGAACCCCATAATTCTTTTAGTGGTTTGTTTCTGAACAGCTCTAATAAGTGCCAAATCTTTCTCAAGATAAACACAACAGACCTGCATGTTCGTTTCCAGGTGTGTGCAGATTATGGAGGCGAAAACAGTGGGATGTTTCACAGATTCCTCCTCGGAAGTTCACGGTCATATGTGCTTCTTTACCCTTGACAGCACAATTCCTAGACAGGCTCAAGCTGTCCGTCGCTATGGTACACAGGTCTTGGTCGCATAATGATATGAGCAGCTTTGTGTAGTCGAGTTAGTAATTGGCACACTTTTAATGACAAAAGTTCACGAAAGTGAATGGCAAGTTGCTTCCTATGAACCTATGGACTGTGCTCGGGACAATTTGATTTGTTCCACTGTATTATCGCATCTCCCGGGTCCTCTAGAATTCGCCAAACCTTTGTTTCATAGGCACGGAGTAACATCGGTGATTTGAGTATGCTGGGAATTACAAGAACGGAAGGAATCAATAACTAGGGTCTTGAGATTAAATCCTGTAGTGCTCTTCCGTTTTCCAGAAACCACTCTGACGTTGAACATAGGTTAAATCAGACAATCCTCAGGCCAAGTGAGTAGGCGCGCATTTATGCCATAAAAAGTAGTTTGTGCTGTAAGATGGGTCGATCAACCTTATCAAAGGCTTTGTAAACGTCAAGATGAACCGCATTTATGGCCATTCTTGCTGTGACAGCTTCCGTTCAAACATCAGGAGCAATCAGCGGAGTGGTGACACATGAGTATCCCTTGCGGAAGCCAAGTTGTTCTGTGGTGATGAATGCGATGTGTTCAACATTGCCCTGAAAGAGTCACCTGATGAGCCCCACACTGGAAGCAGCGCTGTTGATTGGTAATTTGCTTGGTCACCTTTACATTCACCTTTCAAGATAGGTGTGAGCATAAACTGTTTCCAGGCTTTCAGTTGATGGAGTAGTTGAGAAGGAGCGGTTAAAAGTACCGCGAGCAGTTCTGCTAATTCGATGACGCAACTTTTGAAGATGAGAGAGGACATCAAGTCTGGATGGAATGATCTGCGGGTTAGTAGGCTCTCTAATATGATTCCTATATGGGGCGCCGAAATGTAAGATAATTCAATCGCATTGATGCCTATTCGCTCAACAGCTGCTTGTGGTTTGCAGTTATGCACACTTTCCTACTGTTTGTCTGGAGTGTTGGCCGCTTCTACGTCCGTACTAATAGAACTACCAGAGGTTTGCGATTGCGAAATACCAGTCCTATTCCTCGTATGTGCTGCATCCGCGCCGTAGAAGATCTTGGGATTCACCGTCAACTTTTCAGCATGATCGCGTTGATAGCATAATCGGTCCTTCCAGCAGCCGCGTAGTTTACTCAACAGACGCAAGTTGGGATTGTTCTAGTTGGTATGTGTTCCTGTCCCGGCTTTCTACTAACCCGGGACACTCTTTTGGAACATGGTTGTCAATGGCATCGAAATTTTCCACAATGATGAGCTGCCAGTGGTCGTTTAGGCTGAATGTGCTAAGCTATGTCTTCATCCCTGGGGAAGTGCTTTTGTGAAATGCCTTCAGACTTGTAGTTTGGGGAATATTTTTCCCGGTCCCATGCATATCGTGGAACTCCATTATTCGGTGATCATTACGACCAAGTGAAGTAGTGATATATGGATTGTCTCTAATTCCAGCCTCGCTGGCAAGAATGCAGCTAAGAAAAGACCGTGATTGTCCCACTCGCATATGTTGGTAGTGTGCAGCTTTTCTTATTGCCTCGAAGATATCCTCAACAGAGGAAGATGTTAGAGTATTGACTAAATGGTTCGTCAAGCCTAGCGCTGAGTTAAGAAAATCTCCCCTTCTCAACGTTTGAGCATAACCTCAAGATGGTATTCTGCGCAGAGCCATTTGTGAAAATTGCCTGTAGTGCGTACGGAATATAAAAAATCATTTCAGCAACTTCTCTGAATGAAATGCTCACCACAGTTTTTGGAACGTGTTATTTCAATTAGAGGTTGAATTGCTAGTACGAATGATCATAGTGAATGGAATTCATGTGAGAATTTTGTTAGCTATGTCGAAAACTGAGCCTTACTTTACGAGGTTCGGACGTTGCGAGAACGGCCTTGTACCATGAGGTCATGTTTAATTAACCTTGGAATACAGGGTTAAAACAATAAAAGACGGAATACGAAGCGTGGATGAGGCTTAATATCTCGATCAGCTTTCTTCTGATTCGGAGAAAAGCAAAGGAATTGAGGGACTTACGCCGATCAGACATAATTGTTCAGCTATTTCTCTGAGGATGTTAGGTCAGTTTAACCATCGTTAGTCAGTTCTTGGATTTCTTGCTATCCAGGTTAACATATGTGATCAAAAAGAACGGAATCATGTGCTTATTAAAAACAGACAATAGATACTTACACATGTACATTATTACATCATTTATACAAAATACACATTCATTTGTAATCTATCATTAATGAGTTTTGTTTCGCAAACTGTATGATTCAAAGAAATGTGAATTGTATGTGAATAGACAAGTACAACTCCACCATGAGTAATGAGACACAACAGTAGCGCATTCTAACGGGCACCAATGTTCCAACACAAGAACTAAGGACCTTACGTCAAATTAGGTTGGCCCAAATTGACACACAGTTTGCTTATTCGATGCAACATCACGAATCTATGTGTCACATCTGCGCTTACAGAAAATTAACTTTGATGCCGTCACAAAAGATTTAGGTATGGGGCTTTTAGGGTGAACGTATTTTAGTACCGAGAAGATGTTGTTTGACCGACAGGTTTCTCTTTTTCTAAAACTTGAACGAAGTAAACTGACAACTTGTGATAATGCAGTCTGCGATTGCAGTTTGAAGTATGCAAAACAAAATCGCACATGGCGAACTGAAAGTTGATGGTGAACTAACACAAGCCAGGCAACCTCACCCTATAAAAAGTGAACGATTCGTCGAACCAAGCTTCGTGCGTTTACGCTCTGTGCACACAACCTGTCGGATATATCCCAGAATGTGATATGAGCATGCTTGTTTATTGAACTCAGACGGAGGATGCACCAATGAGCTGAATATTAAGTGGTAGCTATCTAACTGAAACGTTCGGGATCACACCATTTTGGTTTGATTTCTTGGCATTGATAAATCATCCGCAAAAGCACCTCTCTTTTCGACAAAATGATTAGAGTCGGTCGAATGAGCAGCAGTAGTGCCTGAAATCGTTTTGAACGTACCACAGAAATACATAATTTGAATTTCAACATGTTAAGAACAGAATCTAGTTTAATCCGGCAGAAATTGTGCAAGAAACAGACATGGATTGTTCAGTACATCCACTTTGGGACCTGCTCACAGCCTCTGAAGGTAGATAGACACAATCCGCCTCGACTAGCTAACTTACACTAATTACGGCCACAAAGGCATTAACATTTCATTGTACTGGTTCAAAATGCTCCGCCTTAAATCAACATTCCGTGGCAAATTTACTTCCCGTTTCTAACTTTGAGATCACCTGTAGTAATTCCACTAATGTCAGAGACGTTCCACCTTTTCTGTCTGTCTCAAAATTGTTGATAGCAATGTAGAAATGGTGTATCTTCAGATGGATCATGCAAAACTAGCCAAAATGCAATTCACTCCTCAGACGTCCGGAAATCACGACGTATGTTGCACAAATATTATCAATAAAACTCTCTTATATGTATACTTCTGATGACAACGTGTGTCAAATATAGCTACTATTGTCGACACTCTAAAACTAAGACAAAATATGCTACGAAAAATTCCAGTCTTCCTTTGTTTGGTTTGAACGAGTTCGATGTGGGCAATATGCACGAGAACCGTGCTAATCATCAGAGGGATTCAGCCAACTGTAAGCCAGCACAATTTATATTTCGCAACAACACCATGCCTTCTGTAGTTTTGTGGGTGGAAAAATGCTTTACACGCCTAGGCATTTCTTTCAAATATCTTCGAGCTATTCTTCATGCTGTTGATTACAACCAATTTAGCAGCTAGCTCTCGTTTAATAGTGAACCAACAAATGGCCCGCTTCCAGGTAGTTAGCTTAATTCTTCTGTCGAATTGAATGTCACAAATCATGCCCCTTCTTCTTGACAGGTGATGTCAAAAGGTAAACGGTAAATGACCATTCTCTACCTTAGGTGGATCAGTCGCCGAAGTTGGGACATATGATCACTATTGCTCAACACCAGCTGTAAATATGTTTTTGTATCAGTCCAAAAAATTTAAAACTTTCTTGGGAAATGCTTGTAGACAAACTCGGGCAACTTGGTCAGTTTTATTGTCAATAGATGTATTCTACCATCACCTCAATTCAAGATTCATCATCATTTTAACTTCACGAAGTTCATGTGGAATAGATTCCTTTTTTAAATCGTCACATGTGCGTAAACCTTTGTCAACTTCAAGAACTATCTACCTTTTCTTATGTAGTGTAGTTTTCAGGTGTTCCTGAGTCATTAAACCAAGGAAAATGGTCTATTCAACGGTGTGATGGTGTTACACCTGCTGATATTGAATAATCTCGAGATCTTGCAGCGCTTGCGCAAAATTGTTTTACTAATCCATTGAAGGGATTCATAACTTCGGTGATTTCACGTTGCATCATCTATATGTACTTTGCTGTAGAATATTTATCTTTACTGAACTCATGTATTTTTTAAACTAATAATCGTAATTATGCCGTCGATAATCACAGTGGTGGTTATATATTGTGCACGTTACAACTCGTACACAACGATAAACAAAGTGTAGATCTTTAAAACTTCGAATGTCACAGTTATCAACAGACTGACAGAATCAGAAGTATGCGTCTTGTCAACCATCGCACAACTGGCAATGTCAGTGCCGACTTAAGAAGGATGAATATCTAGTTCTCGATAATAATGGTAAGCCACTGAACTCTAGCTTGTCTTGTAGCTTCCAACTAAAAGTAGATCAGTTTGATAGTATCTCTTGGGGCATTTGCCATAATATAAGGAACTGACTTGTTTCGACATTTATGCATCCCTTGCGAGTAGAGTGTAAATTTCAATTAAATAATTGCAAATTTATCCACAATATTATTTCACACAAAAAATACTCCAATCGAGTTTGCCAAATGAGTAAATAATTCCGCAAGATCTATAGAAGGACACTTGTGTAGTTGATCACAATGAGCAGCGACAGGAGCCTCATATTGTTTTTTGCATATAAGAAGCAAGATACATCAAAGAGAGAGTCCGGAGAACAAACTCGTTCACGGTTATTCATCCTCAGGCCAAACACATAACAACCATATTGAACAATGTTGTCAAGAGGAAACGAACAAGTAACAAGTTCAAATGAGGTCAACCCTGTCAGAGATCCAAAAAGAGACAAGACTTCGATACCGCTCTCTTACAGTTATGACGAAACAAAGATTGATCGATCATGCTATGGGTATAGCCATGACAACAACACGGTTGAAACAAGAGGTTTCTGTGTTCAGAAGGATGGGCCTTATAGTGTTGTAAGAACAACCTTCTGTGATGTCTAATGTCGTGTTTATTTCAACTCTACTTCAGACTTTTCTTCGCGGTTATGGAAAGAACTGGCTTCTTTCTGTAAAAACTCGTTAATCACGTTGATCATGAAAACAGACGCTTATTAAAACAATCACCAGTGCGACTGGAGCACCTGCTATCGATCTAAGTCGGATCGTCTATCCAGCGACTTGTTTCCGCCCACTTTACCGAGTCAAGGTTGGTCCGTCGAAAACCAAGAGAGACCGATTTCTGACCACAGTTGACGTGAATGAACTTCGATTAAATAATCCATACTTGTGCCTACGGAAACACTGTTCTAACGTTGTGGTCGTCAAGGCTTACCGTCCACAACATGTCTTATCAAACTGACACAATTCCTTCTGCGTCATAGATGAGAATCGATTGTACTAACGCGTTGTCTTCCCTTGAATTTGACACACTGAACGGTAAAACATGGAATTAGGAAGACCTTCCGTACCATAATTCTGTAGCTCCGCGTACAGCGTTAAGTGGTGTACTCGACCGAAGGTCATCCCACGCACTACTTAGATCATTACCACAACAGCGTCCTTTTCGCAATCCGTGTTGTCTGGCAAGGATTAGTGGAACTCGAATGAAGCACCTATTTACCTGGTCGCCTGTTCAGCCCTCTATGAACTTTGAGGCGACCGAGAGTAATGCAAATGACCTGTACTTAACGGGATCCTGTGATTAACACATTTGAAGATTGGCGAAACTTTTCACGCGTCGGCTTTGGGGATCCGAATTTTTCGGAGAGATCAGTTGGAAAAATCACTGAATGGCCATCACAACTCTTCGACGCATTTCTTTAGTACTAGAGAAGAGATGAGATCAAGATCTGAAGAATTATTTTCACAACGCGTTATTGGTTTTTGGAATACGCTGTATTGTGAAAGTGACTGTTCACATGACAGAGAAGGTTGGTACTACATGTGTGCATCGACTCTGTGGAGCTGAAAGCGAACACATGCAAATAATGGTTGTCAAGACCGTTGGCAGCTTCCCTATTTAAGGCGGACAGTTCACACGTGTAGCACTAGTGAGGGATGGCTTTTGATGAGGATCACAGTCGTACAAAAAACACTTCTGCGCTGTGTTTATTTTTGTCAGTCTTCGCAGTTATTCCGCGGGCGCAAACTGTATAGTTCTCATCATATGCATTTTCGCTTCCCTCCAACTGACGCATATTCCAAGCTGATATAATTACTGTGCGCAAATACACTTTGGAGTGCCAAAGTGGGCTTTTGCGCTTGGGTCGTTAGAAGATATTAATGGATGATGTTATTGAGGGCGGTTACAACAAAAATCCAGTCACTGTCGAGGGATGGATATGCTGTGGCATCAGACCAACACATATCCCTAATTTCTTCGGCAAAGGCTGCTCAATCCGCTTCGTAAACAATCAATGAAGAGTTTCGAATCAGCGGAAACATCTCCACTTCCGCTACTAATTGAGATGTGACTCCGTAGTCATCACAACAAAGTGGGTCATTAATCATGTGTTGTTCGCTGGTTAAGGTGAAATCTAGGCTTGACCTTTTGTTGGTGACAACTTTTCTCGTGAAACTTTTGGCATCATAAGGTCCAAAAGCAATTAAGGTGGATCTCGCATGAACCTCGCTGGTATTGACATCAGTTTTAGGGTAATTAAGACCGACTATGGGTAAGATCTACGAGAATCCTGTAGATGACAGCTTTCAAATGACATCATTAAGTAATCAGTCGTTGGTCGTCGAGATATGTGTTGGGCAGTTGGTTACACGGAGCAGTCAACTGAACGGTTGGTTGGACCACAGTATACGCCATGCGGTTTCAAGCTAGATCGGGTGAACCAATTCATATATCATCGACGTCAATATGTAGGACCGCCGTTCGAACATCACCACTCCCGGCAGTACACAATCAAAACTTGTATGTCAATTTCTTCATCTTCATCATCTGCCACATGTCAAGTCTCCGTTATACTGCCGACAGATAGTCTTATCTCAATACCTGCCATTCGAGACCCTTCCTTTTCGTAGAAAAGGGTGACGGCACTCGTGCAAAAACACTCGACGGCTGTCACGGTGAAGCGAGTCTATCTCCAGTAACTTTGGCTTCTGTATACTCTCCCCTCTGGGAAGAGAGCTGAGTGGTGCTATGGCGATCCTCATACTACCCTCTTCGGTTATTGTCATGGCTGCATTCCGTTTAGTGTTAATGGGGTTGAAGTGATTGTTGAAACGTCAGTGAAAGCTTCAAAATGGTTGTGGGTAAAAGAACTTTGGAGTTCAAGATAACCGATGATACACTGAGCTCGTTTACCAAGTACGGCCTGGAAGTTGGCAACGATCAGTAGACTAAACCAAAAACATTAATCAGGTGTGCATTGAGTCGAGAACGATAATCGTAAGGTTTCGCTCGAAAAAACCCAATGGGTAGGTTAAGCAACCCATTAGGTTTTTCGCTAAACTCATTTGAGCTATATGCCCCACTAATGCGCTGAGCGGCATTCGGGTTTTATTGGAATCTCCATCTTCCCAGCTAGCGTGCCTTGAATCAACAGTTTGGTTTTTTGTGACCTAACAATACACAGACACGTGCTACAAACAAAATGCAATACTTTTGAAGGGTTACCTCACAGCACTTTATGAATTGTTGTCGTTAATGCACCATATGTCAAGCGGACCGCTTTGACTGGCTGATCCGAAACGCATGCTGTCAGAAAGCTCTCTAAGTTACTCACCTTCGAAGTTGGTGATTCTCAACTGAATGCTTTGAAACTTTTTTAGGATAACCTCACACCGACCTTCCTCCAGCGAATCTCTTTCACTATTTAAACTATTGTTCATGATACGTTGAACATGTATGCTTATATTATTGAGTTGAAGCATGGTCCGAACGCAGTTGTTCGTCACTGTGGTTTTCTACTGTAGCGTGTTTCTACTAAGTAACAGTTTGTACTTTTGTGAAAAATGTATGAGTATTGCTATTATATGGCCTACTCACAAAAAGTCGGGGCCCAGTACAGCTGATTTTCATCAGCTGTCCCTAAGTAAATCGCATGTGCATACTGACAGATTTTATTACCCAAGTTGTGGACCATTATTCACGAAACCAGTGCTGAGAGACAAATGTGTGCACCCTTGGGGGCCCGTGAGTACGAATCTTGCTTGTATTCTACCAGATCCGAGCCGGACAGCCGTTGTACATCATTTTGTCCAGCACCTCGAGAGAGAATCAGCAAATCCATGAATGAGTCGTGTTTAACAATCACCGGACGAAGGATTTGAAAAAAAACTTGTAACGGATCGAGACTAAGGGTCATGCATATCTCAATTCTGTCTTTCACTGGTTACAGAAGTTAACAATCTTTCCGTTTCACCTCCCCATAAAGTTACTGGCTCTTTCACGCGTTGTTACAAGGTGTCATAAATGGGCAGTCGAAGGTTCTAGAAAGGAAATACAATAGGATGATGCCAGTGTACAGGTGGGGTTAGAGAGATGAGATGCCTGACCTACAGTGTTCAGAAGCTTCATCTATTGAACTACATCCTCACTGTGTGTGGTTCACCAACGTTAAGATAGCTTCGCAAAGTGTTAAGCATTCAAATAAATTAAGTTGCAACTAAGAAATTGTAGCGATAGAAGACATACATCGCGAGATGTTAACATTTCGTTTACTCTCTTCAGTCACGAACGTAAAACATTAGAATATATAGGACATGCGGTTAGCAACACAATCAAAAACATTCAACCATTGGGTTTACATGAAACAAAGACTGTCGTCAGTTCCAGGGCAGACAAACTGCGTGAGTCAACAGTTTATGCACACACAAAGCCGGACGGTGAGTATTGATCAACATCGCCTCGGAGAAAGCAAGCAACTTGGGGTTCTTATTACGTAACAGAACTTGAAACGAGTTGGCCGGGTCAACAACGTGACCTGTTTCCATGATGTGCTTTGTGATGGATGAGGTCGGATTTCGTCTCACTTGTTCTGTTGCCAATGTCCGTTGCGTCATGGCGCGTATCAACCACCTAGGCATATGTTCAGCCATTCTTTGTCGTAGGCATCGATCTGTTCTGCCGATATAGATGTCACCGCAACTGCAAGTGAACTGATAGATTACATGTGAGGCAGAACATTTCGGTAGGTCACGACTACGAATAAGCTGAGTGACACTCCTAGTTGTGAGTAGCAATCGCAATTCAGCCGCAGGGAATGTGCGAGTTAGAGCAGATTGTAATTTTTGACATACATCGGTTGTGATATGATCGCCTTTGAAAGGTAGGTTCAAAAAGACCTGCTTCTTGGGAACCGTACTCACGACAGACTTTGTCAGTCTCTTCTGGCTGTGAACATCGATGAATTTCTCCGGGTAACCGTTTGCAAGCAGTACCTTTCTTAATTTCGCCTCTTCTCCTTGTAAACAATCATCGGTACATATCTCCCGGGCTCTATGAAACAGGGTTCGTACCAGGCCTCTTTTGTAAGTAATGGGCGCAAAAGAAGAGAATTGCAAATACTGACCGCTCCAAGTGGCTTTGCGGTGCACTGAGCGTTGTAATGAGCCATCCTGCCGTCTGGTGATTAAAATGTCTAGAAAAGATAAACTGTTGTTTGTTTCCTCCTCATGAGAAATAGAAAGGTTAGGATGAACGGAATTGAAGTGGTTTAGGAGTGAATCAAAATGAATATTAGTAGTAAAAATCAAAATATCACCTACATATCGCTTATGGAGGCTGGCACCATGTATAGCATCAGATGGTTTTAATTCAATCATTCCTAAAAATATATCTGCAAGTGTAGGGCCCAATGGGCTACCCATTGCCACACCATCAACTTGCTTATAGGAAAATCCGCCGAAATCAAAACGGATATTCCCTGTACATGAAAGTATAAGTTCTTTAAGGTAATCAACTGGGAGACAAAAAGGCAAATTTTGATGGGAAATAAAATCGCATAAAAAGTCAACTGTTTCACGGAGGGGGACGTTTGTAAATAAAGAGTCCACGTCGATAGAATACATCTTATGTGAACTCACTGATACGTTCTGTAAAGTTTGTACCAGATCGAAGGAATATTTTACACAGTGAAGGGTAAACATCTGACGGATCGGGTGGAGGATGTCTACAAGCCATCTGGCAAGCTTGTGCCACGGTGAGTTGTCCATGCACAAGATTGGCCCTAACGGTACACCACCTTTATGTGTTTTTTGAGCACCTCTTAACGTTCGTGACTGAAGAGAGTAAACGAAATGTTAACATCTCGCGATGTATGTCTTCTATCGCTATTGGTGAACTGGATCAAGGGAACTCAGTGTTTTAAGAAATTATAGAAAAACAGAGTAAAGTCTGGCAATCGTGCTTCAACAACACCAAAAACAACGCGAATGGAAAAATCCACTGAAGCAAATTTCTGATTTGTCTTTTGTAAGGAGGGCAAATTATTCGTATCTCCAAACAGTAATTTTGAGTGACAGATAGCCCATTGAAGATGAATAGACGTAGAAACACATTCTCAGTATAAAGAATGGTATGGTAAAAACTTACAGAATGAACAAAATAGGGATAAATTGAATATAAAAGGAACACTGAAAACTCTGAAGGTTCTCCGTTAACTGGTTGTCACCTGAGACATAAGTACCGTTGTACAGTTGAGTGTAGTTTCAATTAATATGCCGGACATTCGGACACTGATCGTATCAGTCAGGACTTTAGTCCGGTTGAGCGGAACATGACATTGCATTTATGAGCTCAGAGGCGGATGCTTCGTCAGATACACTAATGAGACACAGAGTCAGCAGTGTCATCGACTAAAGGTACACGTTCTGATTCGGATCAGAAAAAACCCTGAACGCATATGACTGACGCAATCTAATGGGGGTTCCACGACATCCCGTAAACAGTCGACACAATCAACGTCTTTAATTACCCATGTGTCCATTGAGAAGCACTCATTGCTTGCCTAGAATCTTTCATGTGCTGTTATTAAATAAGGCAATCCATGACGAATGTGGTAGGATCTCTACGTGTCAGTTCACTCGAGTTCGGAAGAAACTGTCTAACCCGTCTACGGTGTTGAAGTAGACTGTGAAATTAGTTTGGTGTTGACAGTCTTGCCCACATGTCTTACAAATCGAGTGTCCGTCCGTTTAGTTGATGTAGTCACGCTTGGGTAACGACACAGCTGTGTCAATAGAAACACCTCAATACAAAAACCAATTTTACACTATGCAACCGTGTGAAACACGTGTACACCAGCCTATCTGACTGAGCCATTCGTTTGGGAATGAACAAGGTGTGAACCACGAACGAACACGACAGGAAGATCTTGTGCAAAGTGGCTTACCAAAGACGCATCATCATCTGATGTAAGACAGATCATACTTGTTCAACGAAACACTTTTCTGTTTCTTGGTAGTACAAGCTGTTGGTTGACTGACGGAGAGTACACTTATATCAAACCAAACTTCTGCTCTGAGAATGGTGCCGCTAGATTGTTGCAGTTACTCGAGTAAAGATATACCAGTGCTTTGTATACGGATACGGCATGCATTTCTCAAAGACGTTCTTGTTGAAAGTCTTAGGAACACATCGGCCAGACCTCTTGATTGGTAAAAGCAACTTATTTGGCAGCGATGGCTGCGAATGCACACAAACAATGAACAGGCTTAACACCGTTTGTAAGCCGTAAATTTCTCGGTCGATGATGATGAGGATGAGGATATGGCAATTACTCTGCTAGTTAACAAATAATCCGCCAGCTGCAACTCTAATGCCTGCCTGCTGCGTGAGGGCGTGCTTCATTTGTATCCTGTTTCAGTTGGCTGTAATGGTGTGTGCTTGATTGCCGAGTGTGATTTGTGGGCTTCCTGTTAACTGTGTTTAGAGATTGCGTCTAATTGAATTTTCTCTTGTTATCGGTGTCTTATCTGCGGCCTGATGCATAGGGCATCTGACTTCGGATCGGAAGATTGCAGGTTCGAGCCATGTCAGGATGGTCCGAGTTCTCAGTGCACCAAAGACACTTGTGTTAGATGGTGAGTGACAATGACGCTTGTTCGGGAACGACTGAAGACTTCCAAACTATTTGTTGTGAGGACGTACCTACTAAAGTTAGATTTGACATAAATGGTACAGATGCACCTTTATGGGCCGGCAGTCGCTTTAACCTTGTCAAATAACATGAATTTACTTCATCAGAACACAAGTATGACAAACTGTGTGATGTGTTATTGATTAGTCTACTCTCGTCAGTCATAAACAGAACTTGCAGATAATACATGACGGACAAGTTGAAGTTGGTAAGGTCTTGATAGTCATATTCACACCAAAGATAAACAAGAATGGATCACCTCTGCGAGCAGTTTTTGTGTACGAACAGCTCTGACTATGATAAAGTTCTTTGTTGACTGGTTAACGTTTTGAATCTCATTTGCGAAAGATAATCCCCCCATTGTCCAAAGGAGTCCTCCGAATCGATAGTGAAATTAAAATCCCCGTCGACGAGTTCGTGCGGAACAAACAACATCAGAATTAATTTAAAATAGGATTCTTGTATGGGTCACATCGGGAAAACTAGGTCAGTTTCTATTGGGTTGCTTTTGTGGTTGGCTGTTTTTATGCCAAAGTTGACTAGTGACTGTAGTGATTCCGCGTGACATTGGTGAATTCCTGTCCACGGCTTATTTTGTTTTGAATTGCGTCATTTTTAAAATGCTAATTATCACTCCGAAAACAGTATATTCGGGTTTTTCGAAGGTTATTATTATAAACTTGAATAGAATATTTCGGAAATATTCTTTTACAACACATGGCAAACTGCAGTTGGGTCTCATTTCTGTGATGACGCCCTATTTGGGTATGATCTTTATTACTATGACAACTTTTATTTGTGACAGACTTCCATTCAAGGTCACTTGGCTAGCAACAAATGCAAGAAACACAGCCGTCTTAGTGCCTAATCCACATCTGCGTATTATGTAGATGTAGTAGTAGTGGTCGGCAATGAGAACTTGCCTGCTGTCGAACTTTGGACTCAACTGCATACTTTCAGAAAACGGAGTAAAACAGGGTAGAAGACAAAAGGCTTGTAACTAGTTCTAATTGTTGTTTACAGGGACCAACTCAACCATAAAACTGGCAGGGGAAACGATCTGAGGCAGACGCGAAAAAACAGCGAAATTCAGACCATGAGGAACAAGATGACCACCGTATTCTCTAAGTTTGTTTCATATGACTGGCGCACGCTTCCAAGTTGTTCTCATGTCACATTCTGGTGAAGGCACATCAGACGGCATAACAGAAGTTAGTCATCATTCAGACAGCTCTGCTTTTTCCGTCCAGTCATCGCAAATCCTAGTTGTCTCCGCGAAGATGAACTGTGAGCGTCGTGGTTCTACGCAGAAGTAAGTAGGTGGATCCGATGACTTGGGCACTCTGTGTTATAAGCACATTCAACATGTTGCATAGTACGAACCACTTAATCGAGTTGAGCCAATATAAGAATTAGTGTTCACCTCGTCCCCAAGCGTCACACTGCTGAATTTTCATAACACAATAGTTATAGACAACGCCGCATATCAGGTGTTAACGAAAGACACGCCAGTATTGCCTTTCCAAGACGTCTGAATTATCGAAAGTTGCGGCAAATGAAAAGAGAATGTCAACATATGCTGCAACCCTGGAACATTCGGGCTTCACATGGGATAGGTATCATCAGTGCACAGGGTGCCGAAGATGGATAATGGTCGGCGACCGTCTGAAAATTATTTTGCATTGAAAAGTGAGACAGTACCGGACCAAAATACGTTGCCTCATACAGGACTTTGCCGCAACCCTTCCTGCCAGGCAAACGTCCTCATACACATATATTTTTGTGTTTATCATGGTATTCCTGTCGAACATGACAACATTAAAAAGACCGTAGTCAAAACCGCATCAGATCTCTTTGATTCAATTCTCAATCCGAATGTTTAATAAATGTTTTAACCGTTATTCAACAGTTACTTAACGAATTGGACTTTGGTCTTGATCACCCCGATGAGATACTACGTCTAAGTAACAATCAGCAAGAGCACCTGATTCATCCCCAATTGATTTTTGGAAGCTTTACTCAATGGTGACCTTAGCAGTACCACCCCACCTCTTGACGAAATGAAAGTAATTGTTGATATTCCATCTTCATTCTGCATGAAAGAAATTTGTGGGCTTTCGGAAGTAATAAACTTTTATCGACGTTTCATTCTGGACGGTACATCTGTCACGTTGCCTTTAATCAAACTTTTATGCTCGACAAATAACAGATTGGTACTAGACGAGCAATCAGCAGAAGCCTTCAACAAAGCCAAACGCTCTCTTGCTAAGGTCAGCTTTCCGGACCAAATATGACCAGATCTAATCCTCTTTGTGTCCGCTGACGCTTCACATTATGCCGTCAGAGTTGTCTTTCACCACTATGCGGAAGGAAAGTTGCAACCACTCACAATTTTCTCACGGCAACCGCAGCGTGTTAAGAGCGGTTTGCTAACTTGAAACAACCACTTCTCTCTAACCTCTTCATCAGAGCCTGAAGAAAACATGCATTGCGGTATGTCAACATTTTCGTTCACTAACAACAATCGTACGGCTAAAACATGCCAGTTACACACATCACGCAGACAAGGACAAACAGAGTCCAGGTAGGCCTACAACCGCACCGTTATGTAACCACGACTATGCCAACCCGAGAGGCTGCCTCAACCACTTTTGTGTGTCAGCTGGTAGGTTCGGATAAGCATCGCTCCGCAGACAGCCAGTAACTTTGGGTTTCGATTGCGTAACAATACCATCAATGAATTTAATGAGTCAACTTGGTCACCTGTTGTAATGACGTTAGCAAGCGATGACGTTGGATTTCGAGCAGTCAGTTCAAGTTGAGATTGGTGCGTCATAAATTGCTTCAATCACTTCGAGATGTGTTCGACGACTCGCTGTGATAGTTGTCGATCTGTTCTGCCTATGTAAACGTCACCCCAACTTTAAGTGAATTGGTGTGCAACATGGGAGACAGAAGAGTTCGACGAACCACTTTCGCGATTGCGAAGAATTTGTCCTCTGGTGGACTGAACCAGGAACAACTGCACAGTCACACACGTTCGAGCCGGAAATGACTTTGATTTGTGCTTTATGTTGCTGACAAGGTGGGCACCTTTGAATGGCAAAAACAGGAAAACAACCTTCTTTCCAGCCGATTATCGCCTCAGTGTTCTTTACCGTATTGTGTGCCTTGATGAATTTGTCGGATATCCATTAGCTAGTAAGGTTCGTCTCGAAACCTCTGTACTGTATGAAGTTTTTCAGAGGTCAAAATATGCCTGACACTATGAAACATTGTTTAAACAGAACCCCGCTTGTATGCAGTTGGAGTAAAGCTGGAGAAAAGGAAGATAATGACGACTCCATTTTGCATTGCCGAGGAAAAATTGCCACCCGCAAGTCTATTGTAAAATGTAAGCAGGCTGTTATTACTCTGACCGTTCGTAGCACTTGCGGACCAAATTTGTGGCATTGTAGATGCACGGGGGAACAGCGTTCTCTCGAAGTAGGAGCTCCAACAACGGTTCTGTAAAAGAAAGCGGCACAAACAAGCACGAGTCAAAGGCCGAGTAAACCATATATACGACTTCATTATCATCGTCATCATAGACAGCAACACATCAGTGGTTCACAATAATACTTAACTGCCACACAACCATGAAGAAAAAGCAAACCCCATATAGGAAGAGAGAAGGAAAAAAGAAGAGGACAGGAAGGGAGCTAACTACTGAAAATAACTACGTATAATGTAAGATATCAGCACCAAATTTAGTACAAATGAATTTGAACAGTTTGGGCGTCGTCTTAAACATGTTATTGATAAACAGATTGGGACTAACACGACGTTACCAGCCAGTTGTAATACTTTACGTTTCAACCACCTCTGGTGGCCTTCCTCAGGAGTGTTGTAATCGATTACAACACTCCTGATAAAGGCCAACCGAGGTGGTTGAAACGTAGAGTATTACAACTGGCTCGTATAGTCATGTTATTCTCAATCTGTTTATCAGTAACTACGTCTATATTCAAACATTCAACATCAAGGTGCCTACACCCTGCAAACAACACAACCGAGCTGCAAGTGAGAGTAAGGCGTCATCAGCGAGACAGCTTCCTTACGGCTTTCACTACCCCGCGTCATTAAATGCACTCACTTCACAGACAACTCGGAAAAACAACGACAACATTCACGCCACTAAGGTCGATTAGTCGCCATTTCACCTAGAGTCTCCAGCCACCGACTCTGTGCGTCGCGAGGACCCCAGACCGACAGACGAACTCGATCTACAGTGGCCAACCCCTTCGTGAACGACTTCATTTCCCTACGCCAGATCATTATCTGACCACCTCGCACCTTACACCAGTCGGTCGCAGTGTCAGCAAACACAGCTTGGTGTGGAAGACGACTAGCTGGCATCCTTAATACATGACCTGACCATTTAACCCTGTGTAAACATAGAGACTGGACAAAAGAACTCGTTTGACAATCACTACCAAACACCCGCTTTCTAACCTCCTCGTTACTTACACGCTGGTGCCACCCGATACGAGCGATTGAACGCAGACATCGGTGGTCAAATACTTGAAGACGGTTCACGTCTTCTACCCTGAGCGGCCAGGTCTCACTGCCGTAGAGTAATACGGCCCTCACCGTTGTCTTATATACACGACCTTTAAGCTTCAGAGAAATACAACTCTGACGCCAGAGATGCTACAGATTAGTGAATACCGTCCTAGCCTTAGAGATACGCGATTCTATCGCATTCCCTACACCTTCGCCACCGCCGCTGATGCAGCTTCCCAGGTATGCAAACCGGTCAACAACCTCTATGAATACATTATCTAAAATCAAATCCACATGATCACAGCAATCCTGCAGAAGCACTTTGCATTTTGAGGCTGCAAAGCGCATTCCGAAGTATTTTGC
>QNGE01000976.1:0-17582 GCA_008508345.1 Paragonimus westermani | reverse complement strand
GGGGTCAGCAGTAGCATGTTTTCGCCTATCCACCCTGCTGTATGCAGCAGATAGGGTGACCCGGTTTATACTGCGAGACGGCGGATGCAGTATGGAATTGTTTGTGTTGTGAGGATTCATGTTTGTGTGTAGGTTGATATATTACCAGGACGCCCAGACCTAGACAGGAGAATGATTAGGGTTCTCCACCAAAGCCTTTGGCTCAATAGCCTGTACCGCAATGCAGCGGGTGGGTGGCGGTGTACGAGAAATGGTACGTTTTTCGGGAAGAGATGCCAACCATCTTCCAACCCCCAACTTGGAGGACCAGGAGACTGTGGTTTGTCAGACCTCTACCTGTTGGCCTGCCTGGTATGAGTAACTCTGTCCAGTTTGGCCCAAAATGTCATCGAGATGCGCAAGCCGTCACACCACGTCAAGGTCCAGTCTCACCGTTACAGATATATAAGACTTACACAAACATAAAATAAAACGGCGCCAACAACGCGGCAGCACGCTCTGTCACATAATTCAAACTGAAACAGTGCATGTTTGCTGGTTTCGACTGCGTGTTACAACAGCAAGGAGTACATCCAAATGAGGTAAACTCTTGTCCGACTCAACTTCGTAAGACAAAGATAGGTTGGGGTGAATGTCGTTAGAGCAGTTGAAAAACAAATCAGACTGAGCAAAATCAGCAAAAATTATCATCAACTTATCATTTGCGCAATAACGAATCCGCCATATAGTCCGGGAAACGCCGCACAATCAATCCGAAGAAGATATCCGCTAGTACTAGGATTAGCGGACTCCTCATAGTAACATAGTTTGTCTGTTTGTAAGCAAATACTTCGAACCCAAAATCAAACATTCCCTGTAAAATAACTTAAGATTTTGAGGTATTATTAAGAGAAAACTGTGAAAAAATTCAGGGAGGAGATATAATCACAAATCACAATCTCTCGCACGTACTGAATAATACAAAAAGACACAATAAACATATATCGGCAAAACTACTGCAATACTCACCAGTATATTTCAAGATTCCGGATAATTAGCATGATTAACTGGATAACCAGCAAACCGGAAAATAACTTCAAGGCAGACTGAGGAATATTTTCACGGATAGTCTCTTGAATAGGGATGTCGGTTGCTGGACAGACCAGTATTCATGATCAGAATAATCAGAATGAATGACTCTTGATTAAACAACAATACGTATTTTGTTATAATTGACGACTGTCAGTAGTCAACAGTCGGGTTTAATCGAGTTGTTCAGGTGGCTCGAATAAACGGCAAATATGGGAGCATTTTGAACGGGCGCTGTTATCTGGTGGTCTGATTAGCAGAGAAGGTGGAACCACTTTTGCAGAAAGACAACGAACCTTAAACACACGATGGTTGACCCAGTTGGCATGCTTCTCCTGAGGAAGGCCACCCGAGGTGGTTGAAACGTAGAATATTACAACTTGCTCGTAACGTTGTGTTATTCCCAATATGTTTATCAATGGGAGCATGTTGTCACAAATCGTTCCGGTAACTCGAACATTGTCCACTTTAGCCAGGTCCGAATTGTGACCGGGGTATCTTGTGTTGTTCATCTGCATTCTAAGCAAGAACGTGTGTGGCTTGCTGTTAGCTTATCCGGTAAATCAGATGGACTGGTATATACT
The DNA here is from genome assembly GCA_008508345.1 of Paragonimus westermani. Taxonomy (NCBI): domain Eukaryota; kingdom Metazoa; phylum Platyhelminthes; class Trematoda; order Plagiorchiida; family Troglotrematidae; genus Paragonimus; species Paragonimus westermani. Next base: position 15,930 of record QNGE01000976.1, on the reverse strand, counting down.
TTAAGGACGCGCTATGCACAAGGACATTAGTTTGTGATAGCAGACACGGAACGAACCAGTTGTCCGTGAGAATTTTCTAGCTGGTAGACATCATTTAATGCTCATGTGTCCACCAAAACTTCCTACTGCCATTGTAGTGAAAAATTTGGCATTGCTTGATACAATTCATCAGTGGTGAGACAGAACATACATCATGAGCCATGACAGTAAATTCCGAGAATTAGACTGTAGATGCGTTTGGCGGTAGCACAAATGACTGTTACAATTTGGTCTTAAACAGACGGTGTCAGCGTTCACTTTGACTGCAGTGGTCATCAGTTTATGCATATGCTGGGTAGGACTGGGAGAACTTGAACGAATTTGGATTCCGGTCGTCCGACAACGTGCCGAGGAAGTTAGCCAGAGCAGCAACACAGTCTGGTTCCGTGACGTACCTTGCATTGAGTGAGGTATGCTTCAGGTTTCCACACCCCGATACCCTTGTCTTCGAACAGATTGCGTACATCAACAGTCTTGGTAAACGTTCAGTAAGTGATCGCTGCAAGCACCAATCTATTCCACCAGGATAGACAACATAGCAGTTGTAGAAAACTGCCAGGTTTATTCCAAGGACACAACACCTTTACAGTGGTCAAGTTATTCAACACTCCCAGATTAATGTAGTGAAAATGATTAGACGAGCAGCGACAGATTGTAATGTTCGACCTGCATCAGTTGTGATATATTAGGGTTCAAATTACGTGTTCCTGTGGAACTGTGCACACAACATCTCCGTTAGTAACAACTCCTTCTCAAATATAATGACAAACCTGCTGGCTAGGAAATTCACTTGCAGTCCCACTCCTTGTAGGCAATCAGGTCGAGTGAACCGGTGTTCTCAATGGGCTCATGTACCGGCTGTCACTCTATACGTTTCCACTCGTTTGTGCCTAGTGTGAAATCAGTGACACAGAGGTGAGCAGAGTTCCCTCATGAAAGAATGACCAGAGTTCAACTCACGGCCGTAACAATGATATGCATTATTGAAGAAGTCGAGCAAGAGCAAAGCTTGAGCATAACGATGCCTTTCGTGAGGGACCGAATGAAAGTCTATGAGCATGTGAAAGCTGTGTTGTACAATAACTATTGAGAAATCTTGGGGACTGATACAATCCCGGTGGCGACCAGTGTAACAGCCAATGGTCGTGTGCAATGTGACGGTAGAAACTGATGTGAAACACCAACTATTCTGATGCGAAACTAACCCTCAGTCTCTAGCGAATTGGAAGACAACCAAATTAGCTAGTAACAGGTTTCCAGGCCATAATTGAATCTTGAACTGGTCAACTGTCTTCAGCAAAAATTTATGTTTTGATTCAAGAGAAAATGCTTCCAACTGACCTCGCGTAAAATGCTCACTTGATAAGCTGTGTGCGTGTTTCATAGCATCACTGGGAAAATCGGATTTGATGGTGGTACGGCAAAACCAGCATTCGGGAAACTGGTGCGTTTAGACTGAGGACATCGGCTTGACGTACGACTCGGAAGTCCGCCTATTAATACCAATACTTCCATCAACAGGAATATCATTCTGTATTCGACGTGAATTCTCCATGGATATTTGCTTACAGTTGTTTCCACGAATGGGTCTGGTCCAGTTATATGTGTTTTTACTCCTCAATCATGTATAATGTTTTCGTGATAAGTAGTACTCACTAGATCGCAGTCATTCCATTGAAGCTTCACAGTCCCCTACATAAAATAATAACCCGATCACGCGGCCAATTTTAAGGGCTCAGTGTTCGACGCAGTGACAAAAGGCATCTTAAATTAGTCAATTAGCATCACAAACTGGTAGAATACTAATGTAACTAATCACAAGGTACAGCTTGTTTGTGATCGTGTGTTTCTCTTCTTGGTGCCATTATATTACCATAATTTGCATTTGGTAGCCTACTGGAATACACACTTGATAGAGGGTATTGTTGGATAGCAGGCTAATCTATGGCAGAATGCAATGTATGAGGTCAGAACAACAAGCGAGTCGGTTAGCTGTGCTTTCCATACAGGAAACTAGTATCACATAGACACTCAGGACTGATTTTCGATGTTCTAAACTCTACCAGCTAACCGAATGCTCACAGCTATGGATTACTTCAAAAACATACCCCAAACAATGCAAACGATAACATTCGTGACAGTGTCCAATCAGGTAGTTAGATTTGGTTTCAACTTGCTACCGGTCATGAAATAAATGCATAATGTTATAAGAACACAAAGTAACATGTTGGCCAAATAATCGTGCTAATGTCACCCGTCACACTATTCGCTTCAACTTTCACTTGCAAATGTAACTACTATGGTGACTTCTAGTGATTCTTTCTTCAAAACGAACTGGATGGAGGTTTCACGTGTAACAACTAAATTCCTAACTGGTTGTGAGAATAAATGCAATCAAAATGACATGGTCATTCAAATGTCATTTACAACAATCTGGAGGTTGGCAGCGTTGTCGATAATGGTGTGTGGTTTATTACCACTGATGCAGAATCGTCATACAATCGTGATGGAAGCTTTCCTAGGTTGTTGACAGAAAGTAGAGAATGGATTGTATGCAGAATTCTCCAGAATTCTCCAGCAGTCAGATTCGAACAGACCACACCGAGTTACTCATAGCTACGAGAAAGACGAAGTAGCGAACAGAACTTGTTTTCCCTGTTTGATCATCAGTCTAATTACAACACACTAACTATGAAACCGGTAGCTAGGATGAGTCAGAAAAACGGTCAACAGAGTTCACGGACGGTGTGTTCGTTACCAGTTACGCAATCTCTGTTCCAAATCGTGGGCTTGTTTGATTGTTGACAAGAGGTGATCAAGTGTCCGCAGGAACTTCTTCTGAGCACAGAGTCAAGGTTGCGCAGTCCGATACTAATGGCCTCGGCGACGGTCAACATTTGGGATCTCGCCATTTTTGTTCGTTTCCTCGACACTCGGTGGACAATCTGAAAAATCAGGATGAATGGAATAGGTCGAATGAGCAACAATCGCTTCTGAAACCGTTTTAATCACTGCGCTGTTCAACCACGCAGGATGATATGCACGCGCTCCGTCAGACAATCGACCAGTGTATGATGCTCGACACGAGTAAACAAATGAGTGCACACAGCAGCTGGTTGTAGAACGTGGAAGTTTATCTCTGAGGTGTGACATGATAACGAGTGTTGAACGGAAACTCACGCACAATTGAGCGGGAGAGTGGATTGTTTCGACTAACTTTCTGAGCTTTCCTAAGGCAAATTCGACCATGAGATCTCCCTTGGAAGGTAGACTAATACGTGCAAGTTTTTTATTCACTGAAGGTGGCTTACGTTTTGACTCTACCGCCTGTATCGTCTTTTGAATAAAACGTATTGGGTAGCCATTCTGCATGAACATTGCTTGTAGAAAACCTAGCCTGGCTGTAAAGTGTCAGGAGTGCAGATCTTGAACGCTCTAACTGTCAAACATTGTATAGGGTTTCGCTTTTGATTGAGCGGAACGAAACTGTCAAAGTGAATATACTGGCTACCCCAAGTCTGGCTTCTGTTCACAGTTTGTTGGAGTGATACGCCTTCGCTTCTTACCATGCCAACATGCGAACTATTTGTTTGGTCATTGTTTGACACCTTGGTGAACTTTACACTGTTATAAGCTGAGTTGAAAGTTGCTATGACTGTTTATGTTAGAGCTTTCGTTGACAACGCAAAAAATATCCTCAACATGGCGTTCGTAAAATGCAAACTGTTCAACGATCGTTCTCCAATGGTTGTTCTCCAATTTTCTCGTGAAAATGTCAGCTAACAAGGAACCCAGAGGCGAGCCCATTGCCACTCCATCTTTCTGTCGGTCGGTTGCATTGTTGAATAGTAGCTGATCGTTATTACTCAACTGAAAAAATGAAAACAGTGTTGCTAGATACAAGTGCGACGAGACGAATATGAGCGGATAAAACTACTTCAGCTTTCTCCGCCCACTTCACGAACACTCCTTAGTTCACAGACAACGTGGTCAGGCAATGGCGACAGCTACGTCACTGAGTTTTGCAAGAGGCAAAGCAGGTCTACACAAACGGAAACAACCAAGATGTTTCTTCACTGAAATTCTCTCAAAAACTTTAGCTTCCAGCTGACGTATAAACGATGCGGAACACCCTAGTTCCGCCTATTACTCGAACGCATCCGAAAGAGAATTCACATACAAAGATGATAACCACACCGAAGACTGGGAAATATTTTCACGGATAGTCTCTTGAATAGGGATGTCGGTTGCTGGACAGACCAGCATTCATGATCAGAATAATCAGAATGAATGACTCTTGATTAAACAACAATACGTATTTTGTTATAATTGACGACTGTCAGTAGTCAACAGTCGGGTTTAATCGAGTTGTTCAGGTGGCTCGAATAAACGGCAAATATGGGAGCATTTTGAACGGGCGCTGTTATCTGGTGGTCTGATTAGCAGAGAAGGTGGAACCACTTTTGCAGAAAGACAACGAACCTTAAACACACGATGGTTGACCCAGTTGGCATGCTTCTCCTGAGGAAGGCCACCCGAGGTGGTTGAAACGTAGAATATTACAACTTGCTCGTAACGTTGTGTTATTCCCAATATGTTTATCAATGGGAGCATGTTGTCACAAATCGTTCCGGTAACTCGAACATTGTCCACTTTAGCCAGGTCCGAATTGTGACCGGGGTATCTTGTGTTGTTCATCTGCATTCTAAGCAAGAACGTGTGTGGCTTGCTGTTAGCTTATCCGGTAAATCAGATGGACTGGTATATACTTTAAGGACGCGCTATGCACAAGGACATTAGTTTGTGATAGCAGACACGGAACGAACCAGTTGTCCGTGAGAATTTTCTAGCTGGTAGACATCATTTAATGCTCATGTGTCCACCAAAATTTCTTACTATCGCAGTCGTCGTTAATTCCTCAATTAAACACGTACATCCGACTGAATACCCACCAGTGCTATTGTTCGATTCGCAATCATCTCTACATGTGTATATTTTCCATCATGCTAATCGTTTCGAACATTAGCATATGGCATGCCTGGATCACCAAATTTACGCCTAATACCTATGTGAATTGGTGAGTTGTGGATTAGCGTGTATCTGTTTGGCGCGTAGGAACAACTTCACCAACTGTGATGCCGACTGTGATAATTGCATAAGGAATTTTGGTATATTCGAGAAGAACTAATTAGGTGTCCCGGAAAGACGGCCGTGGTGAAATACAAGACCAATTCATTTAGCTTTCTACGACAGTTGTCATTCGTCTTGTTTGGCACAATTAATGTTTTCTCTCATTTCGATTAATGTTTGAAACCGTTAGTTGTGTATCACTGCTTGGACGAGAGCGTATAGGTTTTGTTACTGTGTTTCTTCCGCCTGTCAATAGGATTTCACTGTGTTATAACTTGTTCAAGTACGCATCGGCTGTTATTTGTCCAGTTGGAGTTGGATCCAGTCACAAAGTTAACATGCTTCCCACTGAGTGGTGGACGCTTCAATAATCCCCAACGCGAATACTCAAATCATGTGCTGAATCACTGGTCAGCATAGACAGCAACTGAACAACAGGTTGATGATTTGACGTGAGATAACTTGAAAACCACTCACATTGAGTCGCAACTCCCTTATTCACAACAACATTTCATTCAGTCAATGCTAGAAGGAGTACTACAGAATACAGGTCCCCCTCGTTATAAGCCATCGGTAATGTACGCCAGTGACTCGTCCGGAATGTAAACTTCGGCCATCATCTCCCCGAAATGGCCCTGTTGACTCAGTTGTAAAATCTAAGTGGGAAACCACGTGAATCTGTGACCTGACTTGGTCAAAATACTTCATGAGACACGCCTCACACTAAAATACTCACCCGGTAAAACTTAGCTCACGTGACCACGTGCTTCACTGTTTATCCAATCACCGAAATATGTGGAAACTATCGCAAGTTTACTAGTTAAGCAATTTCCTGCTACGTTAAAGTGGTTCCATTGCAAACATATCCACTGTGACCACAGCTGGCTTAATTTGGGGGAAATTTCCGTCGTAGGTCTACACACGGTGGGAATTTTACCGGCGTATTTGTGGGAGGAATATAATATTCAACTTATCCAGCAGTCATTGAGGTCTAGTAGGTGAGTAGCAGTTAATTGCGAACCCTAGTCATCTTAGTGATTACGAAACCACCTCCATCTCGGGTGCGTGCGTTGATACCTCCAGGATCACGAACACAACATCATCGTGTTGTTTGCATATTCAATAACAAATTGGATGGGACAATGTGTCTGTGCCATTAATTGACCAGTCACATTGATGAGAAACGGGGTCTTGTAACATTATCAGATTCATCACATACAGCGGTGTAACGGACATGTTTTCTAAGTTTCACAGTAAGACTGGTTTCCAACAACAACTAAATGTTGGTTAGATAAACCAGTCCACGGTTGACGAGGTCGAACGTATCTAATGGTCGATCGATCGAAAATTTGTGTACAGAAGGAGGTCACAGCTGTGTATTGGTGAGAGTAGACATAAATGGATATACTACATACATATGTATCGGAAAAGCACAGAGCAGCTCAATTTCATATCTATGTAATTCACGTTGCTTCTGGGACGAGAAAGCTATGAGTCTACTTCTCTATTCAGATTGTGGTTTGCAGTAGCGCTTAGCACAAAATCAATCGTAAGTGAGCAAAACGCTAATCCCCCAGTGTTCGGATGATCTTTATGCTTTAAGAACCCACTTAAATAATGTTGAAGAACACTTCATACGCGGAACCTTTCATAGGGCACTGAGACCAGATTATCGCACACAAGGTGTTGGAAGTTGGCTAACATATCGCAACTTCTATTAATGATGACATCATCACTCGATCATCAAGGATTTGTATAAGTATGATGATAAGTGAAAGAAGACGGCGGCAACTAGTGACACAATGGTGCACGACACAGGTTATAGCATATATGAATAGGTTAGTTCCAGGCAGTACTCGCAGTCAGTCATCCCACAGTCAACGTAAATGAAAAAAGAGAAAAGCAAACTAACAACAATCAAACGATGCGTACAACATTGTTGTAACCACACGGAACGCAGTCAGACAGTTAACAGTTTGTGCTAGTGGGAACGGCCGTTCGAATTTTGTTCTGGAGTTTTCCATGCAGACATTTATGCGAGGTACTTTCCATAACTCTCTAACATGGTAGTTTCTCAGTCAAATGAACCATGGCATTTCTCTGGTGTGCGTGATCTTACGAGTGAGGATGAATCTAAAAATGCATGATGAAGTCAACTGCAAATGAAAGAACAGAATTCAGTCGACAGACATTGAAGTATAGGAAGAGGGCACATCATTATTTGCCAACCGTTTCGGAAGATCCCTATCCAAAATCCCATCGGACGCAATGAGATGAACTGCCATTCGGCCGACCCGAGGTGTTCGGATGTTCTCGATATGAAGCACGGCTGGCGGATGAATCAAGTTGGACGGATGCAGGGCGGCGTCGATCGCCGACTACATGAGCAGTTTTGCGATTCGCTTAAGGCGATTTTCGGTCCATCCGTCCAGTTTACTAAAGCACCTGTTGACGTGGATACGGGTTGTTTGCACAACCAGCCAGAGGACACCATGAAACTCTGGCACAAACAATTCTGTAGCCTACTGGACCATCCTGCCACGATTAACTGGGTGACCGTGAACAGCCTGCCTCAACAGGCTATCAAATCTTTATTTTCTCTCCTCCCGGTTTTGCCAGAGGTGAAGAGAGCGATCAGACAACTACACAATAGAAAAGAAACAGGCGAGGATGGAATGCCAAATGAAATCGGGAAGAATGGTGGACTGGCGTTGGAACGTGCTTTGGTCTAGCTGGCTCACTCTATCTAGGAGCAAGAAGAAATCCCACAAGAGTTCAAGGATTCCCTGAGAGTACCTTTGTTTGAAGGTGAATGTAGGAAACAATGCCTCGAAAACTATAGAAGCATTGGTCTACTGAATCGTGCAGGCAAGGTGCATGCAAAAATCCTTATGGACCGACCAAATGCGGTTGTTCTGGAAGCCAAGGTTTCCGAGTAGCCGTACGGATTCAGGGCAAGTCGCAGCACAGTCGACCTGGTGTTTGCTGCTCGACAGATTCAGGAGGAGTATCGGGAACGCAAAAGGCCCCTGCGTACCATGTCATGGACCTCATCAGGGCTTTTGATTCCGCGAGCCGCGAGGTGTTGTGGATGGTGCTTGGTAAGTTTGGATGTCCAAGTAAGTTCGTCAGTTTGGTTAGAATGTTGCACGTGGGCGTGAAGGCGGAAGTACAATCGTGTGGATCTACGTCTGATGATTTTGACATTTGAACAAAACTGTTAGGACACGAAAACTGGTAGATGCAAGCATGTCGTACTGACTCGTCAGTATCAAATTCACAATAACATGAAATGGGTTTTTATGTCGAGCAGTTAGGGGGCAGGGTGGATAGTCATCCGAGACGTTGTCGACAGCTATGTGAACTTTTGCTACTTAGATAGCAATTCTTCGACAGATTGGTCCGTGGACCGCGAGTAATGAGCCCGTTTGGCGAGGACTACTGTTGCTCTCGGATAACTTGGGAGACGAGTCTGGAATGACCACAGCCTGGGGCCGAGCACTATGTTCTGTGTCTACTGCTCAGTGGCGCTGTCCATACTGCAGTACAACAGTCAAACTTGGACACCGTATCAGCGGAACGCGCGCTATCTCAGCCATTGCATTTACAATGTCTAATGCACGGCATTCGGTGATCGGGCACGGTTCCGAACAATGAGATGTGGTGAGTGGACATGGACGAGATGGAGGCCATGCTGATGCGGTGGGCGATGACCGCATTCCAGGACAGCTGCTGTACGGGTAGGTAGAATCAGGTGAGCGAAACCTTTGTGGTCAAAAGCTGAGATACCAGGATGTTATCCAGGTGTGTCTTTCACGTTGTAATATTGAATTTCAGATGCTGGGTAGACTTGGCGTTGAACCGGACGGCCTGGAGAAATATGATCGGGACCAGCGTCCACAAGTTTGGTGGGCAACAACTGCGGGGTCGTGAACTGAAGCAGACGGTACGCAAGGGAACCATCGGTTCCATAGTTCGTGGTGACATGATTATGTGGTATTTCGATGGGTGTGGCTGCGAATGTGCTGGCCGCCTCGGATTAGTAAATCGCCATTGTACCCATAGTACACCGTCGGCCAAGAGACAACCAGTACGCCAGGCTCAAGTAAGCTACGTCTGTTATATATGTTCTCTCTTTCACATCGACCAGCGACCACTGTCGTATGGCAACTCACCCGCCCCGATTCTTAGAAACTTGAGTCCCTATGAACTTCCACCTTTCCTTTACTTTAGCTTTGTTGGCGTACTGTAAGGTGAGTGTTTTGTTTGTTTTATTCCAGCCCAAACTCCTATTTGGTTTATCCTTCACATCCCATCTGGAGTTTACTAAAATGTACCCCAATACAGATATACTGCTGGCATCAAACTTTTCCCAGCGTGTATCTTAATATTGCAGTCTCTCTCAGTTTATTTTCAGAAAGATGAAGGTTCCAGTTTCGTGCTAGCCTATCAATTGGCTAACGAGCATTGGCCGGCTGGACACGAGGGCCTCACTCACACACCTCCCGGTCTTATTCCTTCGGCTTTACACTGGATATGTGGTGCTGTTGGAACTGCAATTGGTTCAACGCACGCCGATTGCAGTGATGGCTAAGCGCAGGCGTCCTTTGGCTTAGGTCACTGTGACAGGCTAATCCGAATCTGATGCCGCCAACCGTGTATTTGGGTGTGTGTTGGCTGTGGATTTTCGTTATTACCGCTGTTGTTGTACGTATTTCTGTTTGATTCTGCTTGTACCTGGCTTGATTGTCAGTTTTGGGCATCGTTCCTATGACCTCATGGATAAGGCGTCTGACTTCGTATCGGAAGATTGCAGGTTCGAGTCCTGCCAGGGTCGTCCGCACTTGTTATGTGGCAGTCATTTTCCGCATACAATCTTCACGAGCCATAACAGTGTCAGTCACACACAAACACGCACGGCTATCAATGCACTTCTCACCACATACAATCTAACGGTCACTGTTCTGAACAGTGGTTAGTTATGTAATTCTTCATTCCCCGGTCACGATTTTGAGTAACATAATCAAACGGTCGGTTTTGCAAGATGGTAGTGTACTGACCTGGAGATTCTACTGGCCTGCCTCCGGTATGATGTGTAAGATCTTTCCAAATGTCATAGCTGCATATTTTACCTAAAGTATAGGGAAAATTCGCGTGATGTATGCTGTCGGATTGTTTGTCTGCATGTCATGTGACTGTGGCGCGAACACGAAGGTACGCGTGACACTCTTCCGGTTTGGTAGGTGGTCATCGGATGTACAGATTTTCTGATTGGTTGAAAATATTAGTGGCGGCTATTTGAAAACCGAAAGAAGGTGACGCTTCATGGTGGATGGAAAGGTAGTAAATTTTCCCCGACCCTTCAGTTCATGCGCATTGAAAGTGGGCGAACCACTCATAAGGTCGTCCTTCTCCAGAGCCTCCAGTGTTCGCATGACGTTTCCATAACCAAAACGAACTGGTTACAGGACGCTGCCTCAGCAATCCTGTATTTGCACTTTATGCCATTGCGTTTTCGTCACACTGTTTTGCTCATAATTAATTGATTACGACGATAACTTTTGTCTTCCATTGAAATAACTTCGTTGTTTCTGATCGACATTTGAAATCTTGTTTGAACTCTTGAAGATTAATCTTCCTAGGAAGTGTTCACGAAATTTTCTAGTAAGGTCGATGATGTTTGATGTATATTTCTTTGACCGTGATTATGGCATTTTGGCTAACGGTTCGGTCTGTGTGTTCATAGGTTATGGTCAGCCTCGTCAGTGGGCATCCGCTTAATTGGACTGACCAATAAAGAGGCTACTGCCGATAGCCCACTTTCCCGGGTTAGTCGTTTATCGATGGCCGGTCTCTAACTTCTCTAGCCAATTCGCGTGTCAGGGTTGTTTATAGCGTTATCACAAACCACTTCTACATTTCGACGAATAAATATTTGGTCTCTCCTAAACGGCCTTTTGTTTTTCGCGTCCGATAATTCCGTACCCGGGGGAAAGGCGACTTAGCGCGTCAAGCACTAGAGTAGTACCATTTCGTTTGCTCTTGTCAGCTGTTACACATAACTGCAGTGAACAACAGAAAACCTAAAGCGATTTATATGTTCATACATTAAGTCAGTGGATACACTAGTCTGTCACTGGTTAAAACTACGGCAGACGGAAGTTCACGGTCAGCAGCCTTTGCATGCGGTGGAAATCAACAGGCGCGGAGGTCTCAAACCTGAATTTTGTAACACGACGTGTTGCTGTGTTCTTAGCGCCATCTTAGCTTACGTTTGTGTGGGTCATGTGCATGGCTTCCTGGGCCTTTGGCTTATGCTTGTTCATGGACTTTTGGTGGAACCCCTACTTCGGACGAACGGTGTTCCTCGGTATGTCCACGTCATCCAAAATTGGTCCACAAATTTGACAGATAACCAGAGCGGAAGCGGCCGGCTTGCATGTTACAACACAAAGGGCTGACTTGCTACACATGACAACCTCCGTCTTCCATGGCTTCGACCAATGACAGACTAGTGTATGTAGTGACTTATTGTTTGAACATAATTCGCTTAGATATTTTCTGATGTTCACCGCTGTTATATATAGCAAGTGACGAAGACATATGAAGTGGTTGGTTAGTTGGATGTTTCGTCAAAATTCCCAGCGAACCGTAGAAGAAATAACACCGCGATAGTGATATTTACAATGTCATCATGAGATCCACGCAGTTATATAGGATCAGCGGAATCAAAACAGTGCGTAAACAAGACAGAGATTTAGCAGAGTGTTGTCTGCTCATGTGGAGAGCTACAAAATATCCCAGCCTCTAGATGCCAGTCACTCAGAAAGCAAATCACCAATGTTAGTGGCAGGTGGTTTGGAGTACCTCTAGCGATTTCGTCACAAAGTTATCGGTTGAAATTTGCACGAGTATGCAGACCGATGGTGCGATCTTTGGTCGCGGCAACTGTAGGGCTTGCTTAAATTTTCTATGTGATCATAAAATCGGATTGCGTAAGTGAATGGCGATCGATTCAGCAGTAGCTAACACCCGTTTTCTGACCAGTTTGGGGGTGGTTTGCCGGGACTCGATAGGCCACACGGAACGCCTGAGTAGAGTCAACCCAGTGATCAGTATCAGCCAACTTCGAGACGAATGTTGGTGGATTTGGTCGAATTTGTCTCGAACCAAGCTGGATGATGTTCTTTGATCCGTTCTGACAAACAATTCGTCGAGCGACCTAAATATTCTACCGTACAACAGCAGGAAATGGAGTGCAAAATCATGGATTGATCAAGGACAGCGAGTTTGTCTTTCAAGTTTACAATTATCAAGAAATATGGGGTAACCAACTGCGTGGCGTTGCCGCCGAAATTGTGCGCCTGAGAGTCCGATAAATTCAATGGTCAAGTGTCTCTGTTGCAGTATCACTCAAGAAGAAAGCGGGTGAAAACGGCCTTTTTACACTGTGGTAATTCCATTCCATGGCCTGGATACACACATGTTCCGAGCAAAGGAGCGATCCGGTAGCCATTATTCCGCAACACGCTGGCGACCATCTCCAGTTCCAGTCTGCATAGCAAACTTCCATTGCCCTATAGGTCAAACAACGCGGGGGATTTTGCTTTTGCTCGAAGGACACGGAACTATTAAAATTTACACATTGCTCAATGCAGGTTGTTTATTTTGCCAAGGTTTGTTGCGTTATTTTGAGATTGCTGAGGTTTGCTTGATGTTGAAAGGTGGCTCTACGCTCTTCTCCCTTCCCCAAATGAGATACATTATTCCTCCTTGTTCTTACACAACCTACCTTGACTGTTTCCCTTACCCCTATTTAGTCCAAGCCCTGTAATCTTCCAAATACCGAAATTAGACATTTTTCTTCCATATTTTTCCGTGAGTAACTTATGATTCCCGTCGTTTCTCAATGCATGGACAGTCGTTTTGCCCTGACCAAACCAATGACCATTTGTTTGAGTGAGCTCGACCCGTTTTATCGTCCACCATTGTTGGTTGGTGCCTGGTTGTCGATTTGTTGTGCAGGCACTTTCTTTCTTTGATTTCTGAAGTTTTTCACATTTGAGGTGAGGGACTCAATTTTCTTGCACAATGATTCAATTGGTACCGCATTAAATCCAGTTATTACGAGCGCCTTCTCGTTAACCGTTTCGAGGGTAGATTATCTCTGTCGTTGAATATTGAGAGGTATTTACTGAACCAACAGATTACGCGTAACTCGGTGTGGACTTGAATCATTAGCGAACGATTCAATGCAGGTTGCCTTACGACAAACATGGTGTTGTAAACTATTATCCAGGTGCCTATCTAAGTTCACATCCAGAAAATGAAACGAGCTTTCTGATTCCATATCAGAAGTAAACTTGATAACATTGCGCGCCTGGTTGGATGGGTGAACGTTACCAGGTAGGTNAGCGCCTTCTCGTTAACCGTTTCGAGGGTAGATTATCTCTGTCGTTGAATATTGAGAGGTATTTACTGAACCAACAGATTACGCGTAACTCGGTGTGGACTTGAATCATTAGCGAACGATTCAATGCAGGTTGCCTTACGACAAACATGGTGTTGTAAACTATTATCCAGGTGCCTATCTAAGTTCACATCCAGAAAATGAAACGAGCTTTCTGATTCCATATCAGAAGTAAACTTGATAACATTGCGCGCCTGGTTGGATGGGTGAACGTTACCAGGTAGGTCATGCTCAGACTTTAGCAGAACGAAGATATCACCTACGTATCGCCGATAGAAACACACTGCTCAGTTGTTGACGTCCAAGCTTGCCAATGAAAATATCCGCTAGTCGTAGGCTCACTGGAAGCCCATTATGACCCCATCAGCCTGACGATTGAGCTGGTTCTTACATTTAAACTGAACGATGAGATTACACCCTAGAAGCAGTTCTTGCAAAATGGATGTCGGTATGCTGGGCCGAATGTTCAGATAGTCGATACGTTCACAGGTGAAAGTGACCGTCTCAAACAGAAAGATATTTGTGGATAACTAGCAGACGTCTAGCGAACGTACATACTGCCCACTCGTATCAATGTTTTCTACGTCACTGACAAAGTCTTACGCGTCTCGCAGGCTGCGTGGAAACAGTTTCCGGCGGATAGGATTAAGCCGTTCTGCCAACCACTTTGCTGTTGAGTGGTACGGGGAATTGCATACATCAAGAATAGACCTCAACGGGTGGTTTGTTTTATGGATCTTGTGTGTACTGCACAAATGAAGGATGATAGTGCTAGTCCGTTTAACCCGTTCAAACTTGTCGTGGTGCTAGTTTCTAAGTTCGTACGTCTAAGGTTTCCCCAGCATTATTTAACGTGAATCGGAAGTCAGAGTGAGAACACGGTGAACCTGCAAAAATACTTCACTTATTGGTTTACTCACCGTTCGCAAACGGACTTCAACGCAACAACCGCACAACCGCACGGCAGCCACCAAAGAGGAGGAATGTCGACGGAAATTCCAGTCAACCTTCAGACTTCAAGCAAGCGTCAGACTGGTTGAGCGGCGTTCTCAACGGTAATAGCTAAAACAGTTATACTAGTGAATGTAGCCCACAGTAAAAGAGATGGTGTGGATTCCTTGTACAGCTACGATACCTATGCCGGCACACTAACTTTGATGCTAGTGGCTTGTAGCAAATTTACATACACGAGGTAATGTGAACCGGCGCGGTGGCACTAGAAGGCAACTCTCACGTCGCAGAGAGTTTAAGATTTTGGGAACGACAAAGGTGATCTCACTAAAAAACTGTCTGTAATTATTTCTCACTGCATAACCTCGTTGATCACCTCTCAACTTGCGAACTCAATGGATATTCCATCTGCGGACAACATTTCTGGCACTGCGAATGTACGTCAATAACATCGTGGTTTTCGGACTAATCGAGTGTCCTCACATTTGAAGAGCGGAAACAGAGTGCTAATCTGGCATGATCAGCAACCGTGCCCACGATTTTTGATTTCAAACTGACCGCAACTGCGACCGCCCCTGAGGCAAAAACTATCACTCCAGACCGCTCTAAGGAGCAGTCTATTTTTTTCCAGCATCATACTAAATGTTTCAGAAAAGGAGAACTTGACAACCTTGAGTGTCTTCCCGTTGTGAAATCATGGTAATTTTGTTCATCGGTCCAAAAGATCGTAGAGTAGCAGATTCTCTAAACTCAGGAAAGCTGTTCTGCAAGACTTGGCAATACACATTGTTCAAATTGTGATCCACAACACCCTCGGTTTGACCGCAAACTGATTAGGCACAAATGAGAAAATCACTTTCCCGTGTGAGTTTGGCACGGGCGGTAAGAGGTGAATTCCACCAAATATCGCGTAACACTATTTCTCATAGATGCAATCATCCGTAAGAAATGATTCGAGACTACGACGAGTGAAGCCGTAGATGAGCACATCCATGGATGCTTTTATAGATCTGTGGACAGAGCCGGAGGGCACATCGAGGGACGTCTCGAAAGTGAACCCTACCAACGTTTCCTTGTGTTTGATAAACCTGTCGGATCCGTTGCAATTACCTGGGCAGTTGAACTGGTTGATCACTCCCCTAATTTTTTCATCGATGAGAAGTAAGGACAATGAAGTCCGCCGGGATTAAATAAACAGCCGCACTTCTCATGGACAGCGTGCTCGAAGAACCAGCGTCAGATACTTCCAAAAGAGGCACAGCGAGTATCGCGGGTGTGTTTGTGTGTGACTGACACTGTTATGACCTTTTCTGCTACCTTGGCGTGGTGGTCAGGCTTGC